>OY982956.1:25592214-26192214 GCA_963890685.1 Plagodis pulveraria | reverse complement strand
ACGAATGTTTTACAGAGGCTATAACATCAATAATTCGAATGATTGAGAAACTAGTGTCGAGAAACGTGTTTAAACACAGACGTATATTTTCACACCCTACCTACGTGACACAGTTGCAAAAGCACGAGTGATAGTTGGAAATAGCTGTCCCTTCGACCAACTGTCGAAGCTAATGCGAGACAATCTTTTGGCAAGCATTTCGAACACACGCGTTTGAATGTAAAACGGTGCAATAAAAATTGGAGGAGAAAATAATGCTTATGTTAATCACTTTGTTTGTAGCGAAGCATCTGTCGGCACTATCGATGAAGAGTTGCAGTTTCGTCACGACGACCACAAATGAAAAGATGTTTTTCGGGATCTTTGTCTTATAATTTGGCATGGAAAAGAAACAATTTTTGAAATAAATTTATTACAAAGGTCACTAACAATTTTCACTACACAATTTTTATATTTTTTTTATGTTATTGTGACGGAACAAGCTTGAGGCCCACCTGATGTTAAGCGGACTAAACTCCGCCTATAACAGATGCATTTCATCACGTCACGAATTGCACTGCGCCCGTAGACATAGTTTCTTAAGTCTCATGTGCCTGTAATTTCACTGGCTCTCAAGGACTGCTGCCGGAACACACCGTTAGGTGCTTGGCGACAGTTTTTCTACTTGAAGAATATGTAATGGTGGTATCGCAGGATTTATTAATTTTACTACAGGTACCACCCAAGATATCAATAATTAATGGGTATATATAAATGGTGTATACTGAAGTCTACGGGGAAAATATTATTATTTTGTGTTTATTAACGGATAAATTCTTTTACTACGCGAAATTTTCAGAATATCGTGTAAATTATATAATGAAGAATAATGTGCAACGGGCAATAATTTGGACAGTTGTACTACAAACAATGATCTTCGTTAGTGTTCAGTAATTATTTATAATATTACGATGAGCTATATTGGCTCAAACTCTATGATGCTACCAAATCTAGCTACAAAATTATTTGATGGGTCTTTAAAATTGTGGTCTCTAATAAAAGCGTTAAGTGGGGTAATATTTAGCTATTATTTTTCATACAATTATTACGAGCAGATTATGTTCACTATTTTCATGATTTTATGAGTTATATAATGGTATATGGGCACATGTATATGGCAGCTAGAAAATACTATTTATCTTGGCGGGTAACAGGCATTTGAATAGATAGCTGTTGGAATCCTTCCCAATAGTCTAATTAATTTGATTGGACACTTCTTTGATTTCATGTTCTGCATTTACTAATTACATGCGTATTTATCTTGCAATAACGTTCTCTTCCTGAAGTAGAAATTTTTGAAACAATGATGGCCGAGCGGTAATAGCTAAGGACTGCCGTGCCGCGGGTCCCTGGTTCGAGCCCCACCGCCGGCTTGAGCTTCACCGCACGGTGAAAGGGCATTTTGCGATTGCCCGACTGGCTAGCTACCACCCTCAAGTAGAAAATCTGTCGCCAAGCACCTACCAGTGTGTTTTGGAAGCAGTCCTTGAGAGCCAGTGAAATTACAGGCACATGAGACTTATCAACTATGCCTCAAGGTGACGGGCGCAGTGCAATTCATGACTTGTGATAAAATGCATCTGTTATAGGCAGAGGTTAGTCCGCTAACATCAGGTGAGCCTTGAGCTTGTTCTGTCTTAATAACAATTAAAAATACAATCATAAGGTTTCAGTGTTTCATCATTCTTATACTCGCAATGGACGTAACAACCAAGGAATTTAATCTTGTCACCAACCACCTTCTTTTAGTCTTGTCACCAAACCATGAAACTTCATCAACGTTAAGTAGATTTCAAAGAAGCCGATGTCTCAATATGTTTGCATCTTTTACAAGCAGTGCTATAACATACTAAACTGTTATGCCAACTTAACAGCTTACATCATTTGGGAAGAGGACAAAATTAAATGGAGCCAATGCTTCGTCAGACGTCGGACTTGTAGCTGTCTTTATTATTGCATTGTCTAAGGTCTAATCTGTGAGATTCCGATGTGTAATTTAATTATACATTTTGTCTCGCTATGCCTTGTAAATGTCATATGCGATGCATTCCGAGGCGATGTAATGATTACTTGACGCAACGAAGGGATCTCCATGAGCATTGTTTTTGTCTGTGTTACTTAACTAAATAATGTTGCAATTTTCTAGAAATCTAAGGAGAATTCCCGCTGCGTATATGTAATAATCTGTAACTTTTTCTCATAATTTTAGTGATTTTATTTTATCAATTTAAATTGCATTCTGTTATATTAAGTTATATTTACTGTATTCTTGTAATTAGGTATTTAACAAAATTATGATACAATTTTCTAGAAATCAAAGGAGAATTCCTCTATATTTACTACCTACTTAACACACTGTAACTGTTTCTCAAACTTTTAGTGATTTTATTTAATTATTCTAAATTGCATTGTATTATAACGAAGTAATACTTACTGTTATCTTGTAATTAGGTTTTATAGGTACCTCTAGATCTTAGTTTACTTATTGTTATCTTGTTATTAGGTTTTATAGGTACCTCTATGTCTTACTTTACTTATTGTTATCTTGTTAGTAGGTTTTATAGGTAGGCTCTATGTCTTACTATACATATTGTAATTAGGTTTTATATGTACCTCTAGGTCTTACTTTACTTACTATAATCTTGTAATTAGGTTTTATATGCACCTTTAAGTCTTACTTTACTAACTGTAATCTTGTAATTAGGTTTTATAGGTACCCCTAGGTTTGAGAGCTGAGTAAATCAACTTACAGTTATATTTTGGCTAACAGGTAGGATTAATTAAGGGCAATTGAATTAAGTCAGATAGTCTATAAGAACTAGTAATTTTATTGAATAATGGCGCCAAGTCTCCAGATATCTATTACAAGATTTACAAGCTCTTGTATACCAACTGTCAAAATGTCAGTACGGTTGACGCGAGTACTAAAGGTACAGGTTTTATTGATTGCAGGGCAAAGGCGCTTGGACCACCCGCGAAGACATGGCACCGACTAATTGATTTAAGCATCTATTGTACAGAATATAGTAGAGTTCAAGGGTTCATTTAATAAAATTCAATCAATACTTTTTTGTAAAATTAGTCATGTCAATCTTGAGCAAGCTCGTCTGCCTTGAATGTGACGTGTTCGTATGACGCTTTAACAAAATATAATGATTAAAAATACGGCTTATTTTGTGGGAAAGACTCGGTATACGTAATGATAAATTAACAAGAAATCTATTTAAATCGACTGCCATTATGAATCGTAATAATTAAATGTATTTGTAACTACATAAAATTACAAACAAATGACGCCTAACGAAGCTTTACTCATAGTAAATGTTAAATTGAATATAAGTCGACACTTACTCTAAGTTAAGGGTTATTTAATTAAAAAAGTCTAAAGGTCTTTATATGTACCACTACCTACCTACTTACTGATAACGTAACTATTATAAAAAAATTCTGACTGACTGAAAAGTATGAAATACGCAATTTGGTTTATCGGATGACATATTTTTTCACTAATTCCGATTTAAAACTCCATACGACTGAACCAATTTTGATGAAATTTCTTTGGAACAATTTTTTTTATGTTTTTTTTTTTTATGTTATTGTGATGGAACAAGCGCGAGGCCTACCCGATGTTAAGCGGTATCCTCCGCCTATAACAGATGCATCCCATCACAAGTGACGAACTGCACTGCGCCCATCACCTTGAGACATACCTGTTAAGTCTCATTTTGCCTGTAATTTCACTGGCTCTTAAGGACTGCTGCCGGTACACACCGTTAGGTGCTTGGCGACAGATTTTCTACTTGAGGGTGCTACAAATCTGAAAATATATCGTTTTCAACGGAATTTTCCAAATCGGTTCACAAATAACAGAGTACTGAGGTAACAAACCTTAGCAAACCTTACCGCCGAACGTGGTCACGGGGTGGTATTTGAAAGGTGATAAAAAAAATGATTAATATAATGTACGTGGTGTATGCCGTTGAGTTGTTTAATAACTATTTGTAATAATCGCGAAAACCTAAGATAACATAATACAACCGAATTAAGAAACTCCTCATTTTGAGGTCAGAAACAGAAACGACTAATAGTCGGGTTATTATTATTATAACTTAAGACCTAGACTCTTGTCGTTGCAGCTAATGCCATGTTCTCCATTTTGATATTTTTAAGGCGACCTCTTTTACCTCTTTGTACTTGTTGTTTTATTTGGCTCATGTGGCTTATCCGTGGCCTACCCCTTCCTAGTTTTCCTTCTATTTCCCTTCGATAACGTTTTCAATAAAGTTGGGATGTCATAAAAAGTGGCCAATATTTTTTCCTCTTCTGTCTTGTATGGTCTCGAGTAAGACATTTTTTTTGTTACCTACGAATCTATTGAACCTTGTTGTCTATGAAAATCAGTTCATCACTCAAATAATACGACAAAAACCATATTAATGTGTAATCGAAAAATTACCTGAATGATATGTGTGTATTATATTCGTAAATTGTATTAGTAGGTAATTCAAAATAATGTAATTCACTTTTTAAACATGTATCTCAACATTTTAGAAGCAGCAAGAAATTGTATTGAGTAACTCTCTGTCGTCACAATTATGTCATCTATTTATAAATAGCTATGATTCTTCAATACCTCAGATGGTTTAAAGAGGTGAACATAAAATGTTCAAGTACGCACTTTAAATATATGAACCGTAATTAAAATAGCTTCGGTGGGATAGGATCATCCACTTCAGTTTATTCACAGGAGTATCGAGGTTATGTTGAATGTTTTTTTTAATAAATATGATACTTCCCTAAATATGAAGCTCTAGTCGCGTAGTTACCTTAGCCGTTCTTACCTATCAGTTAAGTTAAGCAACGTCCGCTGCGGTTTATGAGTTGGATGGGTGACCGCTAGTGACATTACTACTGAGCGCTTCCGTGCTTCGGATGGGACGTTATGCCGTCGGTCCCGATTGTTGTCTTAGAATGGCAGTCGTTATAGTAATGCTGTAGAGCTTTTTGCGAATACCCGCCTGCTTAGCTACCACCTTCAAATAGAGAATCTGTTACCAAGCGCCTAACGGTGTGTTCCAGCAGTGTGGCCTATCATCTATATATAGTCCTTAATATTAAATAATATTCTTTTGATATCCATCTCTTGTCAACGATTGTGATATTTTATAATGAATAGATTCAGGCGTTACTTTGCGGAAATCCATTTTTAATAATTACAAATATTTTAAAAACATTAAATTAATTATTTAATAAAACACTTAAAAAATCTTTATAAAAATGATATATATCTAGTGACAATTCCGCTTAATTTCCTGTTAAGCCGACGTGAGGTCACAAACGCCACACAGCCAAACTTGAAGAGTATACATACTTTCAGATGTCAACCTCCATGCTAATAATTGATATATATATTAATTGTTATATATATTCATCAAACATTACAATATACAAGTGGCTCTGTGAGTTGAAGACCTCGCGACTATTTTTTGTAAGTTTTCAACGAGTTAGTTGCTCGATGTTTTCAACCCACATATCTCCGACTTTCAAAAAATTCTAAAAACTTAATCAATAAAAACAACCATGTAATTATTGAACCTGCTCACAAAATTTCGAATAAAGAATCGGTTGAGAAATGTGACCTGTAGATGCCAAATCAGGAAATTCAGATAGACATACAAAAGCATTTTTAATGAAACTAAAATCGTGTTTATAGAGAATGTGTTCATTTTAAAGGTAACATTTTCAAAAATGTAATGTAAAACTAGATAAAAAGCTAAATAAATTCACAAATTGTTACTCAAGAGGCAGCTAAGCTACAATAATCCTAAAGGCCCGGTGTAAGCGGTCTACAGAAATGATAGGTTAGAAATCTAGTGGTTGAAACGTAATTCCATCTATTAACTACCAGAAATAACTGGCAATTTTATTAATAGAGACATTAGTAACAAAGACCAGACGTTTTCGTTTGTTATATTTAGAAAAAAAAAATCAAGGATATAAGTGACTCATACGAATGAAGACATACACGATATTCCAAAAATGCATTTTAGGCGTATTAGGAGATATTAACAGGCTTAACATACATTACTGGCTCCCGAGGACAGCTGCCGGAACACACCGTTAGGTGCTTGGCGACAGATTTTCTATTTGAAGGTGGTCGCTAGCCAGGCGGGCATTCGCAATATGCCCTTCCACCATGCGGTGAAGATCAAGCCCGCGGCGGGATTCGAACGGACCTGCTGCGCGGCAGTCTAAAGTGAATGCCACTGAGCCATCCCTGCTTCAAAACGGAAATAAAATAAACGGAACTTTCATAAGATCACTCACTTGTTTGTTTGTCGTGCCTGGCCCAATATAATAATTATACGGTTCGATGTTCATAGCATACCTAATCAAATTTTTTTTATACCTGATAGGTTAGCTTTTGACCACTATCTCACGCGATGGTAATCGGAGATGTTGTTTAGGCTTACTTAAATTATTGGCTCTCAAGGACTGCTGCTGGAACACCCCATTAGGTGCTTTGCGACAAATTTTCTACTTGAGGGTGGTAGTTAGTCAGGCGGGCATTCGCAAAAACCCTACCATACCATGCACTTTTAAATCTATTCAGACGTATTGTATTTACCATACTGCGATATAGACATATGCATATACAGACAAAGACTTCAAACTTAAACACCCCTATTTTGGCGGCGGGGTTTAAAACCTATACAAAAATTTAACCAGCTCGACTATAATAGTTATTGCAGATTTCTGAAGTTGAGGAAATTATAAACAAAGCTTATATTGAAACTAATTTTCTAACTCATAATAGCAAAAATACAAGAATGATTGAATTTAACAGTCAGCTATTACAAAGTTGCATTGGGGACGACATCTGCTTAACTTACGCAACAGTCTTAAATAAATATGTGATTTGCAGATTATATTTATGCATCTTTACATTCGTCTCGATAACATTCATTACGAAACCGAAGCATAACATAACGATCACTTCCTAAGTGTTCTTGAGTATTAAGTGGGCACCGACTACCTACACGTGACCAGATTATCTCGACATCGAAGTGGAATCGACCGCCTACAGTCTAGGTGGAAACCGCAATCATCAGCTAGCTTCTAACAAAGGTATCGGATTCGCCGCCTGAGTCAGTCAGAACGCCCATATTGACGAATATGGACATTGGAACAGAGCAGTGTAGGAGGCACTTATACAACCCGTCCCCTGTCCTTATAAGGTGATTTGAAAAGTTCTATCTGAATACAAGCAGTTGGTTACGCATGGATAGATTAATAGATTTTAATGATAAAGACCTTATTAGGGTATAACAGATGCATTTCGTCACAAGTCACGAATTGCACTGCGCCCGTCACCTTGAGGGATAGTTGTTAAGTCTCATGTGCCTGTCATTTCACTGGCTCTCAAGGACTGCTGCCGGAACACACCGTTAGGTGCTTGGCTTGCTTGCTCTGGGCGGGATTCGAACCATGGACCTGCGGCACGGCAGTCCATAGTCAATGCCACTGAGCCATCACTGCTTCAAAATCAATGTGTCGTGAGTAACTTTTGAGAATGTTTGAATTTCCAAAATTTGTCATCTACGGCTTGCTTCAATTCAGAACAAAATATTGACTTGCCTGCAGTAAGGTGTTGGAACAGATAAATAACCATTTGACAAAACGTTAAAATATGCTGTTTCATAAGATACACACAGAATCTGAACGGAAGAAAGAAGAATCCGTAATGTGACAAACAATATGTAAAATCTAAACGTTCCTAAGTGAACGTCATGCATAAGATTCAAGTAAACGTTGTATTACGGGGTATTGACTCGGCAAATATGTGTAAAGTCAGTGCAGTAAATAGTTTAAAAGCAGTAAATATAGAGAGCTAATATCGACAGAAGTGTGAGAAACCAAAGATAACACGAAGAGAATAACACCCAATAAATATTTTATATTTTTACTTAACGTACCTACATGCTTCTTTCATAAACTAAGAAAAAGAGCCGGCTTCAAAATTTTCATTCGAAGATTATCTTTCTTATCCAGAATGTAAAACAACGCAAGATCATAAGACCAATAATAAATACATACTATTATTTAGTTATACGATGCCCCAAAATGTGAATTAGTATCAAAACTATAAAAGTTACATTACCTATCTAAATATCGTTGTCAACATAACATTAGATTGTATCGCATAAAATCCTGATATAAAAGTAATATAATACCTGATGAATATCGCTACAACAGACCATATTTTACGCAAGATATGACCCATTGTATGTTACGCTATGACAAATAGCGATGTCTACGAATAGATACATCTCTTTGACATTGCTGCAAATATTTTACCATGTAACCAAGATTGGAACGGTACATTTGAATTGAATGAAATCATGCAAACAAATAATGTATCAAATTGAATCATAAGCCAAAAAATAAACTAAGTAATCCTATGCGAAACACTATCTGTGTCGCCCCTTCCTGGCTAACTTGTTAATTAACATGACTAAATATCTTTACGTTCGTGGTATTGGTGACCTTAAAACCAACCTTTATGAGATTAAAGTTATTGTTAACTGCAAAATGTCTAATAAATTGCGTCACAAGTTATAAACAACACAAACTAGCGCCATAACAAAGATAAAATGGTTATAACCATATGTACAAGGTTCTTTACTGTCACAACATAGTACTTACGGAGAAATCACGAACACTTCTTGTAAATGTAATAACTGTTTTGGGTTCGAAATTATTGTAAATGTAATAATAAAAGTATAAATTACGCGAAACATTTGCATAGAACTTGTCACGAATCATTAATGTTAGATTTACCCAACAGTCACGAGCAGAGCAGGTTCTTTAAATACACAATTCTGTTGCAAAAACCTTAAACTACCGAGATTTTATATTTCAGGAAAAATTCAAAGCTTCAACTATCAGTTCATGGGAATATTACCTAAAATAGTTAATAAGACTTTGGCTTGATGTCCAATCAAAACTATGTGAAACTGATAGACATTTTGAGATTGTTTAAAATGCATTAGACAATTAATAAAGAACAAGGCATTGCTATATATAAGACGAAAATTGCACCTGTGAGCACAAGGAGCAGTTGATTATTTAAACTAACACCAAACACGCATCTGAAACTTGAGTCGTCTGCAACCACTCCGACTACCGACACACTTAAGAGATGCTATAAACAATCGGATCCCTGAAATAGATTTTATTGCCAGAGCAATTGGATTCAATGTCGGTACAGCCCATACAACAATGCTCACTGTAAAACGCTCCAATTCGTTTTAGATTCTAACATCTTTCAATTAAAGTTTAATATTCTACAGCATGGTATTCAAAATGAAGGGCCGTTTGTACACGGCACAGGACTTGCGGTTAAAATACAATAGAAACAGAACAGTATTTGATTGTTACAGATTTAGGTATGATTGTGAACAGAAATTAGAATCACTCCATAGGTAATCTTAAACCCCTTGGAGCAATTCAAGACAATGCCACAAATTCAACCACATGAATATGAATGAATGAAGTCATACTATGAGTACCAAAGTAACATTGTCTACGCTTTATGTAGGCTTTAAGTTAAACATTAATGTCGCAATGAATTTCTATTATCTCCGGCACTTAGAAGTCATTCACAATGCATTAGTGCTTAGTAGTGAATGTGGAACGACAGGAAACAAGAGAAACGTTAGTAAGAACACGCATTCATTGAGACGGACAAAAAAGGGAAAAAGCATGTAACGGTCATCCCTTTGTCTTGGCAGTAGGCGCAATTGCACAATACGTGGTTTCTTTAGCAACTGTGCGGATAATCGCTATGACAACATACATTTTGGTTCCTGTGAGGGGAAATTAAACGATTGTTGCATTAACTAGCCAAGGACTGATGTTTCCAGTAGATTTCATTAATCTGCCTTACCGTAGAATCGTTGTTTTGCAGTTTAAGTTTGAAAACAACCTAATTTGCATTACGTAAACCTTGTTCAAGTTATACAAATTATGCGGTACATATTCCTAAGTGCTGTCTTATTAATGATTGCTGGTATACATTAGTACTAATTTATTTTTTATCACACCAAACTTTTCCTGTCAGAGCTCGGAATGTTTCGCTTTATTTATTGCATACTGAAATTGAATAGGCAAGGTCTTATAGGTAATTCGGGCATTGCACCGTTTGTTTGTATTGTAGTTCGACGCAAACTTTGATATGGTTGAACTTGTTTTCATGAAACTTGGCAGAAAGGAAATTGGCAAATATGAATTGAGTGACAATCTGGAGTTATGAGTGGGATGCAAGTCCCTACTAATGTTGTGTCAACATATTTAGTAGCTATATGTCACAACACAAGAGCCTATACAAACATGCTTTTCCTCGATAGATGAGTAAGTAAACAATATTAAAAGTAAAGGGTTGTTCCGTTTTCATGTTTTGATGTTTCATTATTCTTAAGTCATCCTTAAGTATACCTTAGTCATCAGATAACATAATTGTATCGATTCAATTTCAAATTGACTAACAAAAGTATATTTAATACAGGACACAAACTGTTATATAATGCTAGTACAAATAAGTATATATACTTATCTACCCACATTCATTTGTTTGCTACGTTTGGCTAATATCTTCGTAGCTTTTTCCATACTTCTTACTAAGGTAGCTTCGTCATATTTTATAATCAAGTGTTCAATCAATTCTTCTGGTTTACCAGTTTTTGTTTCATTATTTTATCTCAACAATTCAAAATAAGAATTCCGAAAAAAACATTTTTCCAAATAATTTTGAAGGTACACACATTTTTTTACGGAAAATCAAACCAGATGCGTAGATTTTAGGCTTAATGTTATGCGCGCAAAATTTCAACGAGTTAAAACACTTGGCAAACATAAAAAAAAAACAACAACAACAACTTTTGTATGGAAAGCGCTATGAAGACTAGGCCTTAATTGAAGAACAATGTACTGCAGTCGCGATAAATCACATATACCTAGTTACGAAAAATCATTGTCAACAACAATTTTATAGCTGACCCTCGAATAGTCGTAAAATTATATAACCATGATATCACACAGTCCTTAGTTTTATGTTTGGTGTATTTGAAATCAGAATGAATAGCCAGGTGATATGCGATTGGAAAAGTTTTTTTTTTTCACCGCATTACCTCACTTGTGTGGCACTCGGGCGCTCCCCACTTGACAACGCCACTTGACAAAAGAATCGAGATCGGATAATGATAGGGATTCCTTTACTACAAAACTGAACCTGTGGGTTGCAGGTAAGCTCAATTGATATTAGAAACATTTTGTTTCATTCTATTTTACCTCTATCGTGTATAGGTTATGGATGTTGTGATATTGAAATTCCGATTCTTATTTACACTTATCATCACTTATAGCGACGTGTTATGAATTATGATTCAAGCTTAAGCTATTATCTAAGTATATAATCACGGTTTAGATTTGGTAGGATCCTTATATGAAATATGATAATTATCTAGTATCCTATGTCGCACAAGAAAAAATTCTAATAATGCAACTGACTTCAACACTCAAAGATGTGAAATAATTTGTTGTAGTCAGTCAAACCATGACAGTTCAGTATCTATTATCACAATATTGTGCGCATGGTACCGACTTCGACGAATTATTTCACACCTTTGGGTGTTGAATTTGGTTCCATTTTAAGATAAAAAAAAACACCGTTTTAGTGACCTTTGCTATTTACGGGATCGATTGTCATTCACTGTCAATGACTATACTACCAAGATATGAAAACACTTTTTAGTTATTGTACTCTAACTCATAACCAGTGTATGATGCATCGATATTTCTCTCAGGATTAACACGTTTACCTATCCTAGGTATAGTATTTATTATAGTATATTAATGAATAATAACTGGAAATTTATTGATTACGAAAATTTGTAATCGGTTATTTTAGTGCCTACTATTAGCTTAAGTAAAATAAACAAGTTGATTTCATACTGACCCTGCTTAAAAACGTTAGGCACATCGTTTTTGTTTACATAATTACTAATCTTTTTAGCATCCGAAAAGTGATGTCATCTAACAAGACTCGACACGATCCTGACATACTGGTCATGTGATACGATTTTAATAGATACAACACATTTAACTGAACATTGAAGATGAAACAAATTATTGATGGTTTATAGAAACACTGAAGCTGATGTTACCTAAGTATATGATCACACTGATCTAATCACTGATCACTCAGATAAATCCCTAGAAGTAGGTAGACTGTAAAATACGAACTTGACACCATAGGTATCGATGGTTTTAACAAATATAATAGGTATTATGCAAGATAAGTGAACTGAAAGTACACAAAATTATAAAACAGTAATAGACTATGAAATTTTCAGAGGAGACGAAGAGCGAACCACGTGTAACTAAACATTAGGGGTGAAGCATCATAATATGATAAAAATATAGAATTACTCGTATTTAAAAATATATTTTACGTTGATCTAAATTCGTCACATCATAAGTCACAACTAATACTGAACAACAGTTTAGAAAATGCAACCACCCCTAACGTGATAATTGAACGTGACTTTTCAGTTTGCAAGATGCAAAGGCTAGCTTCATTTCACTTCAATTAATGGAATAAGCAAGCTCCTGACAATATCCACTTCAAAGGCAGGTGATAAATATAAGAACAAATTTAAGATGTTCTGTGTCAAAAATACCAGTACTAGATGATAGATACATTGATATTTGTAAGAGCACCGTGGATTTCAAAATTAAATTAATAATTTTAACTTGAGACGACAAAGAGGTAATATAAATCAGTGGTGTATGCCTCTCAGGGAAACAGGCGTGACTTAATTTCCAAAGATGGTTTCACATTCCATGAATTTGCGATGCTTAATTTCGTTTAACAATAAACGATACCTTGCATGCGAACTCTGAACACGAGTTCAAGGATCTATAAAAATTTACGGCGTCGCTCTCAGTTCTTATTTCGTTGTAATAAGGTTTACATTCATATCGATAATAGAACATCACGACGATATCGTTTCAAAACTGCAGTCACATTGTTACGTGTCGACGGACGGCAACAACCTGATTGTACCGTTAAACGCGCCGCGCAAAACTGACCTAGTGCCGGGAAAGTTATCAGGGCCGAATGTGTTCCGTTTCGCGACCTCAGTCAGAGCCAAGATCGATCAAGATTTCACCTTATTCCGCCTCATCTTTTTTCATGACTTCTCGGAAGGTCCATTGGGTCGTCTACGCGCGAAATTGGCAACTAATCATTATGATCACGGAAAACGTTGTACGAATTTCGACGAATGATAAGTGTTGGAACTTGGAAATATTCAAGACCGCTGATAACGTTCAAAGAAACGGTTATACGTGTCGTACAATTATTTGTTAATGAACATTAATTCGTTGCAAGTGGAACTGATTCAATTGTTATCACTCATCTAACTGGCATTGACCTTTGACGAAACAATTCGTATCAGATCGTTTGCAAGAGAGCCATGTATGTGTGGAGAATTTTTATGCGGGCGAAGCTCGCGTCATCCTAACGGATATGTATAAAGCTTTATCACTTAATTTTTACTAACAAGAAGAACAAGTTAAACTTCTTTTAATTTTTTTATGAGCCCTTCTTATTCCCTATAAAAACGGTACCAGCCGAGATCTGGGAGTAAACAATATAAGCAGCAATGAAGTTGTTTTAATAATTGCGGTATTAACATGTAACTTTTGCAAGGGGAAGTATTAAACTATAAGTATTATATAAGTATTGGTAATCATGTTTGTACCCAGATGACATAGACCACCCCTGACATGGGATAATTGGTAGAAATGTGATTAAAATGGGTGAGCGAAAATTAAAAATATTCCTCTAAACTTAAATAAAAAATACATCCAAAATGACTGACTGTCTGTATGAGTGCAGCTAGTCTATTTTTAACCGACTTCCCAAAAAGGAAGTACTTTATTCGATGTGTTCAGGCAATTATGAACCGATTTTGATGTTTCTTTTACATTGTCTAGAATATACTACCACTATGACGATGATTTAATGGGAATTGCAGCTCTGGTCAATGGTCAACAGTATTTTAGGTCAATCTTGTAAGCAGTATACTAAAAACAAGAAAAACAATATTTAAAATATGGAACCGAAGTATGAAATAAATGGAAATCGAACCATGATAATGTGAGGTTAGTGTTTTGAATCAGCATGGTTACAAAGACAGTTTAGACCAGTTCCGGTTTAAAAAAAATGTTAGCGAATAAAACGGAATTCTCTTTTATCTTCAATGTTATTACTATATATCTCGTAAATGATCACTTTTATACTTAATTAGCCTTAAGTATATATATATATATAACCTTGGAATTGTACGATCATTTTCATAGAATTACAAATTTTTTTTTAACCGGCAGTTTGCCTTTGTAATCAAAATAACTATATATACAACACTACAGCTTCTACAAAAATAGCATTTAGACAAGTTAATAAGTCATTGCAGACTGTCCAAATGCACCAGACCACTACCTGTTGGCAGTGTTTCCACGTTGAATTGCAATGCTTATTCAATTCATTCATACTAATTTTATGATATCAGTTGTGTATTCTAGACTATGTCAAATTGTTTATACTTTACTGGGTTAGTAATAAAATATGTATTGCCAATATATATTTTAAGATTTTATAGTCAAATAGTTTTATCATTATTATATACATATTTTAGATTGTTATTCAATTTTGCTTAGGTACCCAGATCGTTTGATCCTCGGTCAGTACTTTTGTCCTCTATAACAATTTTATTGTAACTACCGTATAACTCAGTTTTTGATATTAATTTTCAAATTTTTTTTTTGTTAAACTTTGATATTATTATATGGGAGAGACTGCCTTTTGCAACACAGTTTTTACTAACGCAAAAGGCAGAGTTTCAACAATTTATGTGCTATGTAAGTTTATCAATATAGATATTATTATTATATTAAGTAATTATCAAACAAATAGCAATTCTTTTCACGAAATTCTGAACTGAAGACATATTGTTGTAAGGCCGAAAACATAAACACGCATCTTGAGAATAATACAAATATGTGAGCTGTGCACGTGTTACGAATGCCAACAAAATAGATAAGAAAATCGTGCAGTGGATTATTCGTGTGGATCGACAATTCCAAAATTCTCTCCCAAGACGTGGGCTATCGTATCAGGGATGCTCCGACTTCGATCCGAGGATAAGGAGCGCGTGGTATTTATAGCTGCAGGCGGGGTCGACGTTCCCCGTCTCCCACGCCGATGTCGGCCTATGGGATCTACAAATTAGTAACACGATGCTCTATTCGCGACCGAATTTCACTTTCACGAAAACTTTTGTAGGTTATCTTTGGTATCGGCCATGTTTATAATTACAAGGAAGTTTACAGTCAATTAAGACGCTGTAAAATGCTGAAATTTTGTCACTATCGGACTGCGTAGGTGTGAAAGAGAAGCAGCGATGGTGAAATCGCGATCAGTTTAGGTATAATCCGAAAGTAAGATTAATAACACAAAACCAGTAACGTAAAACGAACATATGACTTTTCTTGTCCCTTTTGATAAGGTTTTGGTATTTTATTAATATATTTTCATACACATTCATACGTAAATGATTAAGATATTTACGTTACAAGCGTAATTTAGAGTCAACTTTGCAATTTTATTCTATCGAGAAAACTTTAAGGAATTGTGTTTCGGACTTTTCTTGGCCTTAGATAATATGATCAAGATTAACATATAATTTTCTTACTGCTACAAATTAAATACATTTTGCTAAAAAACTGTTCAAGTAAAGGTATTTAGCACTTGTCAGCGCCTTAAGCTAGCGAGGTTTATTGGGTGCATCGCCATGGTAATGAATGACAGGCAAGGTTCACGAAAAGTTCAAAATAAAAGCATTAAAGAAGGCTATTAACCTCCTGACTTCAAAGTTGTATATCATCTTTTGTCTTTATTGACCATATTAAACCACAGGGTTTGATTGTACCCCAGCAGGGTAGGGATTAAGACTTTTTCTCCTATAGGGAATACCTACTGCTTTTCTGATACATTACCATTTTATTATAATTATTACTTATATAATCATTGCTATTGTTTAACTGTATCACTTTTATTCTACCTACCGTTTTTTTTATTAAGACAATTATTACTTGTGTGCTCTTGTGTGTGATTTTTTTATTCAAAAAACCAAAATTATATAATGTGAGATAAGTCAACTGCTTTGTTGGTTTAAAGCGTCGAGATCATGCATACAATTCTCGAGTTTGAAAGAGTTATGGGGTCTTTTTGACAAAAACATTTTCGGTAGAAGTATTCAATCTGGAACTGTGCCCGGTAAGTATATGGCAATAACTAAACTATTTAAGAATCTGGTATTTCTCAGAAGAATAACAATACTCTCTATGATATACATTTACATAAAACATATGTATACACTTATATACTCGATATACCTAATATACTAAAAACGCCGATTCGTATTGTACTTTTTAAGCATTTCTGTGCAATTTCGAATGCATTGTAGCATAAAATCTACAATAATCCTGGATTGACAGTAAGTAAATAGTTTCAACTAATATATAATATAACCAATATAAAATACGTTTACGTATTGTACATGCATAGGTATGATAATGAGTGACGAGTATGCCAACTGTTTTTTAAAACGGTAAACCAGTCGAAGCAGTCAGTAAGTGCTTCCCAGAACCTAATAAATAATATTTCTGTATCATAAACATCTAATTTGAGTTGCTGCTCGAAATAGTCTCTTATTTTTAGATCAAGATATCGGGTTTCCAACATAATATATTTATTTCCCTTTAATTTGTTACGAGACACCAATGACCAAAGACTCATAAGCAGCAAATAAGTTAGGGTTTTGGAAGTGCGTTACGAAACACAGAAACTATGTGACCAGTTTACATGAGAAATCAACAATTTGCCAAAGTAACTGTTGTTTAATCAATGTTTGTCACTTTAAGATCAAACTAATTGCCACTTGCGGTTTTTTATTGCTAATAACCTAGCTTTTGGCCACCATCTCAGCTGATGGTAGGTAAAGATGAGGTCAAAGATGGTAAAAAAGCGTAACTTAGATTCAGGAACTGGCTCTCAAGAACAGCGTTGGATTACACCATTAGATGTCGGGTGACAGATTTTCTACTTTTAAGGGTGAACTGGCCGGGCCGTTCTCCATACAAACGCCGTAGGGTGGTCACTCCCTTATTTGAGGATTTAGGTCCAAAACAAAGCATAATACCGATTGATCTCGTCATTACCTAGGCTTGTATGATGCCGAATTTTGAATAAGATAATTGACTTGAGAGTTATGAGCTTCGAAACATTTTCATATAACATTTTCGAGGCTCATAACTTTTAACTTAATTTTTTTTTTTTAATTTCGGCATCATACAATACTAGATAATGACGAGATCAATCGGTATTATGATTAGTTCTGGACCTAAAGTCTCAAATTAGGGAGTGATCACCCTACGGCGTTTGTATGGAGAAGCGACCGGTCAGTTCAACCTTAAGGGTGATAGCTAACTAGGCTAACATTCAGAGAATGCCCTTCTACCATGTGGTGGAAGGAATTCGCGGCGGGTTAGAATCACGAACTGCGAGCGCGACAGTCAATGGTCATTGCTAGGGCCATCTCGTCACTGTATCAGTCAAAATAAGATGCAGTTTTATATAAATATATTGATAAAATAAATGAAAGCAAGTCGCGATAAATAAAATTGGAAATCTTTAAGCAAAGGAAGGCCTGTTGAAGCAACGACAAGTCGTGCATTGCCTATTACGGATACCAAACTTACGACCCTTGTGTTCAACACTCCAAAATGTAGATTACATCATTTGTATGAATCCCGCGGTGTGGACATTGAATGACTCACATGACAAAAAACGCAAGTGCGCAAGCATATGCTTAGCTTACCTACAATAGGCCATGCATCACCCTGATGATCAATTCAACCATGTGTCGAATTAATATCTAATATCTGCTGGTATATTTGAGTTGGTCAATTTGATCGGTTTTACGTTTAGTAAGGATTACTTATTTGGTTTTATTTGTACAGAAATGTATTGCTAGATGTTTTGCCTACCCATCAGTGTTAGATTTCTGAAGTATCATATTTGTATTTTATATGTAATATGTACGTCTAAAATTTGTTTTCACAGCATTTTATAAGTGATATTATGCGTGGGCATCATGGACTTGTCAACAAGTTTCGCTGGATTCAATCCAAAAAATGGCAGTGTCAGTTTTTTTTGCTTTTGCGGCTAAATGAACGATGACGCTGTGGTATGCCATCCAAATAGCTCCCATAAAAGGGATTTTTATAGGTGAAGAAGTAAAGAAATAACGTTTGTTAAAAGTCCTAACGTCGGAACAGCTATATTATAAAAAAAGTAATAGCGAAATCATATTCTTCAAATGTTTCAACATCGAAATACACGCGTAATATTTAATTTACGACCATGAGAGAATGTATTAGAGATGATTATTATAAGACAAATGCAGATTAGATGCAGATTCGAGTGGTAATTTAGGCGACTCATTTAAAATTTGAGAGCAGAATTCTTATATAAACAATAGTCTACGACGATAGTGAAAAAATCCAACAGCTAAAGCAAAGAAAGGAAGAAGTTGCGTCAATACAAAATACGGGACGACAAACATATTGGGTCGTTCAACTCTTTACAGGAAGAAAATCATGTCTGGCATCAGTATATATACAAACATTTTAATTTTCCGAAAATAGTTTCAGTTTTTGTGTAACTTCTAACGCCCACAAGATGATTCAGTCTTTGACCAAGCAATGCAACTTTGTAGCTGAAATATAAATTCTCGCGTTTAACACGAAAATCTGACCGTTTCGTTAAATATCTGTGCGGGCAGCAAAAATATAGTTACAGCGACTAATTACGCTTTGGACAGAGTCCCAACCAGATAAACACCTAAACCCCAGCCAAAAATACACAAGATGGCGTCGAGTTCATAATAAAACAATTTAATGGGCCAGCGCGCTTTCCGCGGTGACGAAATCTGCGCCGACGCATTCGTTGCGTAACTTGAAACGCGATCTGTGCGAGAGAAAACTGTTTAAGGTCGTAATAATTATACTGCATCTGCAGAAAACAAAAGCTGTAAGAGCGAGTCTAATTCTGCTAGCCTAGGCCAGACTACATTATGCCCAATGAACAGTCCAGCAGTTTCCATACATTAGCTTGTAGCATATGCTAACGCAATCTGATTATTTAGATGCACTTTCGCTTGTGCAACTTTTTGGTGAACATTCACATAATTCTCATTCATAGCTTTCGATTTTGAAATTATAGAACGGCAAAGTTTCATTTTTATTCTTAACTTTCTTTCATTTTAACTCCACACTCCACCCCATCTCTTATCTAACCGTCTGGTGCGTTCCGGAAGCGTTCCTTCTGAGTAATACAGGGTATCACATCTGCATGGACACAAGCACCATCACTTTGTCCCAAGCCACTTAGCCGCCTAGTAGCAATGTTTACATTGCTGCATTCCGGACGAATAGACGGGTTCGCCAAGAAAACTCATAAAAAATATTCTTCAAACTGGCTAACGCAATGCAGTGAAGACGCGCGTGATCTGAGTTCTGTAGGTATTTATAATGCACTGGGGAAAAGTGAAAGACCAAAAGCCAGCTCGTAAATATCATACGTAACGCAAAGCACTAGGCGCCGTGAAGACCGCACGGAATTTGAGTTCTGTATTTTCTGTACGTGCGGGGGAGAAATTTGAAGACAAACAGCGGGCTCTTTTATCAAGGGTGCATACCATTTGAAGTTAGATTCGCTAAAAAAGCTAAAAACGATCACACTCCCAAAAAGTTGTTCCACATGGGTCTTGGCGTTATTTTCGCCATAAACGCTATGAGGCTACTGGAACAGTTTGAATTCCCTACATCTAATGTCAAAAGTGACAGAAGTGGCAAATTTTAGTGGCATTCTTAGCGTTCTTATCCTAAATGGAACAGGGGATGACAGTTACAAACGATCACAGTGATCACAACCACAGACGCAGAATGTGATCAAAATTATCGAAATTAACGTTCTTAGCGACTAATGGAACATACCCCAATATGATAAAAACGCATTTTATGTAAGTACGAGTAATTCCATTAGACTGGATATTGTTTACGGAGATGATTATCAGGATCATTACCTTTATGACGGACGTTATGTAATGTTTCCTGTAAAGGTAGTGCAGTATTTATTGGGGGCGATGAACATCAAATCTGGCGATTGTTTACGGACGAGTGGCGGGAGCGGTACGGGCGCGGCGGAAGCTAAGCGGAACCTCGCGTCATTGGCTTGCGCCTGCCGACTAAGGACTTTGGTACACTAAACAACAAACGTGTGCGCTTTGTTGCCTGGACCGCTCGCCCATACGTATCGGAACGACTGCTAAGCAAAACGACCAAATAGGCAAATTGACCAAGTAGCAGTATGTCAAGCATCTAAATGGCAAGTTGTCCAAGTAGCATAATGTGAAAGAATTGTAACGTTCTACTAAGCAAAACGGCTATGCATCCACCTAAATATAATAATGTCAAGGACTCAAATAGTGCATAATACGACCAAAATTATAATATATAATACGACTACCTGCTTAGACTCAAAATGTTATTGCTCAATCGTCACTCAGGAGTCAGGACAAAGCCTTTTATAGGTAGCTACGATCATATAGATTTTTCTTTGAAAATGTACGTTTTTGACATTCTACTACTAAGGTTTATATATTATAATAATAATAATAATTTTTCAAAAATATATTACATATATGTTTGTACATAATTCAAGCTAGCCACCTGTGTCGCACTGTCCACTCACCGTCAGCGGCAGCCGAAGACGCCGCAAATAAAAAACGCCAGAAGTACGCAGCAATGGAGCCCGTTTACCTTTTTGTGCCCATTGCAGTAGAGACCATGGGTTCGTGGGGAACTGAGGCCAAACAGTTATTTCGTGAAATTGGGCGCAGGTTTAAAGAAAAAACTGGTGACTCCCGCTCCAGTTCGTTCCTGGTGCAGAGGATGGCCATTGACATTCAACGCGGAAACGCTGCAAGTGTTATGGGCACCTTTGCACCGGGAGCGATCAGGGGTGGGTTGTTTCATTAGGCTAGTTTTAAGTTTGACTAAAATATTATTAATTATGTTTGTAGTGACAAGTTTATGATGTAGCTTAGGGGTTTTGCCAATATTTTAGAGCAATGTTTTAAAATCTTTGTATTAATTTCGTCAAATCCTGTCGAGTTGGTATTTTTTAATGAATTAATGATTTTATAAATATCAATATCGTCTACTGGACTAACAAACATTGTATTATGATTATTTGGAATGTCAAATGGATAAATAAATGTTTTATTTAAAGTAAGGTTGGTTAATAATATTAGGAACACTTGTTAACGTTAAGACCCAAACTAGGCGAAGGCCTGTGCCTTGGGGCTCAGGGTACAGACTTAAACAGTACACGTGATTATATTTTATGATAAATTTTAAGAACTATAAGAGTGTAAGTACAATATTTCCAAGGAGGGAATGTTTAACAATAAAAATGGAAGTAAGTGGTTTTACGTTCCAATATTTAAGGTTAACAGAGATAAATTGAAACGCTGATACTAGGTAATAGTGGTGTGTGCGTGAATTAGAGTGAGTGTGTAAAACTAATGTAAAGTGTGTGTATGTAAGGATAAGGTTGCCTTGGCTGCGCTGTGCCACAATATTATATTATATAAGGCCTTCTGTTTCATCATACGATAATTTAAAAAGCAAATTCTGGACTATTTTCTTTGTGATATACCTATATATATATAGGCATATCACAGTTTTACATCTAATTATACTCACAGATAATTAATATCACAGCTATTTGGACATATTAAGGTGCAGACATTGTGCTACTTTGTAGTTTTGCTTAGCAGTCGTTCTGATACGGATAGCCTCACTCACTAGGAACTGCCTCTCATGTACTACTGGCAGAGCACTGCTGTAGGACATATTTTCTATCACCCTAAAGAAGCTAGCTCGGCGGGCATTAGCAAAATTCTCTACAACTATAACGACTGGCATCTTAAGACAACAACAATGGCCGACTGCTCAACGTGCCCTCTGAAGAACAGAAACGCTCATAGTAAATGCCAGTAGCGGTCACCCATCCAAGACATGACCACAGCAAACATTGCTTAACCTAGATGATTGGTTAAGAATGAAAGCACTCGCAGCTCCGCTTTAGTGCTTCAAGAATGTCATGCCTGTTTTTGAAATAACCTACTTTTAATAGAAATATTATTTTGGTGTGTATTCCATGTTCATAACAATTCTTGATACATAGTATATCTTGCGCTGGCTCACCGATGGAACATAATGCGCACGTCGACAACAATGCCTCGTCTAGTGTGCTTAAGGTTTAAAATGTTGGCCAACGATACCGACGGCATCAGCGCGGTTCATTCATGTCACACTACCATCCGCTATGCGTTAGTCATCTCTAAGATAAGAATCTGCCGAAAATACGAGCAGAAGAAACTAAGCTGTGGAAATTCTAATTTAAAGCTTATGCCAAGATTTTTGTGATGTTTCTTGGGATTCCGGTAGTCTTTAATGGTTTAGTTTATTGTAGTGTTTGAACACTAGTCTTCTGCATGCCCTTTCTTGTGTACTTTTCTCTGTGTGGTATGTTTATAAATTGTACGAATTCCGCCTTCAAAATGAGACTGGTTCATGTCGTTATAATTGCATGGCCTAAGAGCTGAATAAAGAAGTGCTATGAATGAGCAGCATGTGAGCTGGATTTTACTGCATATTAGGGCTATTTTTAACATTTTAAAGCCTTTTAACGAGCATTTTGATAAAAAAAAAATTAAAACGTTCTTAATGGGAGTTTTTCCTATTTATGCATAAATAAAAGTGGTCGTTCGGATATTGTAGGGACACGTTTACAATAAATCGAAGTTTAAGAATAATGTTCAGATCAGCGTCATCTGCCCTTGCGTTATCGGAGTAACACTTAATTAGCATGGTGGTAGGGCATTTTGCGAATGCCCGCCTGGCTAGCTACCACCCTCAAGTAGAAAATCTGTCGCCAAGCCTAACGGTGTGTTCCGACTGCTGTCCTTGAGATCCAGTACTTCTAGGTTAACCTGAACAACATCTTCGACCTCATCGTCACTTACCATCAGGTGAGATAGTGGTCAAAGGCTAACCTATCAGACATAAAAAAGAATAAAAAAAATAGATTTTTTACTTTGACGATTCCAATTAAGTCATGCCTAATACTGATATCTAGTGTAGTGTCTGTAACAGCAACTAAAATACAACTTATTACTATCAGACAAAAGAGAGAAGCCTGTCACCACAATACCGTTAGTAGAAAGCGCGATAAGGCGACAATCCAGAAAACCTAACCGGCTTTATCGCAAGACCATCGGTCGAGGATTTGTACGGAACCATTAACCGCTCCCATCCTGGGCGCCTTGTAATTTTTATTGCTCTGGCAACCCCGCCTCGCATTGTTGTGGGACTTAATGAGCGTACTCATGCCGACTTTATTCTTACTGCGTGCGGACCGAACGAGAAATAATTCACATCAGTCGATGCGGCAACTTTGACGAAAACAATGCGTTCGGGGAACGGTGTAATGAATTAAATATTGGATAATAGACTAACGAACTCAAAACGTTGTTTTTAATCTTACAGTACCTATAGGGCAACTTGAAGAATCTTATAGACTAACACCTAACATAGGACGAAAAACGTATGTTTTTGTATAAATAGTTGAAATTTATGTGACCTGTCTGGGAATCTAATGTGCAATTGCCTAAGTGCAATCATACAGAATGAATTTGTCAGATTTATTCTAGAAACACAGTTAATCTGTACAAGAATATGAAACAGCTTATAATATTCTCATTATAGAAGATATTTACTTGCCCATAAATATGTCTCGTTGACTTGTTGATTGGATTTCATTAACTTACCTGAAACAAAATACAAGTTGTTTATTAGAATCATTACCATAATGAACATAGCTTATCCTAAATATCACGTCCATGAGGTGACTACCATATGGTTTATAAATACGCAACGCTGTCATTAAAAATATACAATTAATTCGTAATAAGTCCTATTTCCACTAACTAAACATACGAAAATCAACCCTGTATCTCAATTTCTAAAGACGAAAATTGAGAAACTATACGAAGGTTGATTTCTATATCTATGAGATACACACGACGACGTCTGCGCAAGTCGTTACAGGGATCCGGCGTTCTTTTGATATTTTTGCTCTAGGAATATTTTTATTCATGACATGAAACATCGTTTCATTAAACGATACGTCATCAACAACATTCAGGATTAAGAACCCGAAGATAATTTTGCTACTGATAAAAATAAATCGAATCAAGTACAAAAAAATAATGCAATACCAATAAAAAGGCGCAAACTTGCATTGAAGTGAAAAAAACCGCCAGCAGAATTTAATATCAGGAAGCAAATAACAATAGGGGAGTGTACTGTACTATAAAAGCAAAAAAGAGTTACAGTTACAATGATAACCAGATGCAGGAAAGATCGATGTCGCATTATGCGGGCTTGGAACTAATTTCATATTAGCGGTACTGTTACTTTGTGAATTCGAGCAAGTAATAAAACTTACGAAACTAAATTAACTTATATTTATATTGATAATTAACAACAACGATACAAGATAACCAATATGAGTTGATTAAAATTAGTAGGCATAGGAACGGTCGTATTACAAAGTACCGAAACACACTAGATTTACGTAGATGTTTTATGAAACTGTTGAGTTATTTATGTATGTATGCTTTTTGATAGTATCTTGATAGGTATATGTATAAAGTTGTCTTTCAAATAGCTGCATATCATCTTTCTACATATAGCCGGAACAATATGTTTTTTCTAACAACACAAACGAAAGAATAGAATAGAAAAGTTTTAGGGACCAAATTATTTTAATGCTATCCTATCATTAAATGCATCCAAAACTTCCAAATACAATAGATACAAAGTATTTTAGTGACAAAAGATAAGTATGTAGGTGTATTTACAGAGTAAATATCATACAGGATCCAGCAACACAGCTTGACGCCAATGCTGGATCCTGTATGGAGCCAAATACTTACCAATCCCTTAATGATTCTGACATTTGCAATTGCTTCTTATATTATATTATATCCGATTCCCACAATAACTACATTGCGCTTAACTTATCATCAATTCATGAAAACAAATAAAACATATATTAATTGCAAACCTTATTAATTGTAAATCAATTAATCGCAAACCGTAACGATACAGTTTGTTCAATTAAGACATTTAAATTTATATGTTTCTTACCATAAACGTATAAATAGTCACTAAATTGAATTGCATTTATAAATTATCAGGAAGGGGCAAAAGTATTTGAGAAATGTGTGATATACAAATGACCCAATTATATCAAATTGGCCAGGATCCAAGCATCTAGACTAGACTAGGTGCAGTACCTACATACTATTTAAAATTACCAGGCAACGTACATTATTTCTCAAATTCGTTACATACATCCACTGTCTTTAAGTGGGTACCTATATTATTCAAATTCTAATAGTCATGAGCATTTAATATTCCTCTGCGTTTATATTCAACAGCAGTAACTACATCAGAATCTAGACAAACTACTTCATTACTACTACGATTATCATCATTAGTACTAAATTAAGTAAATAGAGAATGATAAGGTATTGAAATTATTTGAAGAACATTCTTACTGACCTCTCCATAAACACTGATCATATTTAAACATGATTGAACCTAAGATACATACTGGCTGCAGTTTAACCACTTTTAGTAATAAGCTGACCTGGGCCCCAATTCCCATTACTATTGAACAAACGCCACACTACTGCGATGCTTCTGCGATCGAACAGGGGCTCGATTCTCTTAGCTATTGAACGGCGTTAACGCATGAAAATAAGCATGAAAATTGTAGTTTTTGACAGTATCCGTAGTCTGCCCGCTATTTAGGTTCGATCGCAAGTCAGTGGCTTGCTATCAATAGTTTTTGACATATTTGGTATGCTGTAAGCTATTTTGTTGCGATTGCGTTGCTACAGTGGCATAAAATATTTTGGAGGATTTTAGCTAGAAAAGTAGCTAAATGATATAAATATATTTATTTAATGTATTATTTGCTAGAAAACCACTGTATTGATGTTTTGACTGATAGTTGATTGATAGAAACTTTCATTATTATTTCGGTTGCAACATTTGCATGCCATAGCACAGCCATACGATAGCGACGCGATTGCTGTACAACTGCGATTAGGAGCTAGAATTAGCAGACTACGGAATTTGACAAGAACAGAAGTTCGATCGCAGAAAAATCGCAGTAGTGTGGCGTTTGGCCAATAGCTAAGAGAATTGGGGCCCTGCTGTTAATGTCAAATTCGGTAGTCTGCTAATTCAAGCTCCTAATCGCAGTTGTATGGCAACCGCGTCGCTATCGTATGGCTTGCAAATGTTGCCACTGAAATAATAATGAAAAAATCTATCAATCAAGCATCAGTCAAAACATCAATACAGTGGTTTTCTAGCAAACAATACATTAAATAAATATATTTACGTCATTTAGCTATTTGTCTACCTAAAATCCTCCAAAATATTTTATGCCACAGTAGCAACAAAATAGCGTACAGCATACCAAATATGTCAAAACTATTGATAGCAAGCCACTGACTTGCGGTCGAACCTAAATAGCAGACAGACTACGGATACTGTCAAAAACTACAATTTTCATGCAATTGAGTTTCGTTAAGCCGTTCAATAGCTAAGAGAATCGAGCCCCTGAATGTAACATACATAATAATAATATGATTGATCAGTGCTTGCCAATATCAATTAAACAACTGGTTTTTTATATTCCTTATAGGTTGGATTACACCCAAAAAAAAATACAGTAGTGCTTTCTCTGTCTTACAATGAGATCCCCGGATGCCTGCCAACGTGGAGATTATATCATACCCCTATTGAAGGGACATATACATGTTTCTACGGTTGACGTTATATCTGTTGATGTGATGATAAATTCTAAAATCACAAAGTCCATATCTTTTGAATACATAAATGTATACTTATGTAAGATCTAACTTGCGATGTTGGTTCAAAATTGTTACAGTCCCCCCAACTTATCTGTTCAGGCGGCAGAAAAAAGAACTACAACATTCCTTCAAATTGTGACAGTTTGTAGTTGATTTCCTTGACCAGCAGCGCCCTCGCGAACTGCACAGTTAAGTTGGTGGTACTATATCTACTTAATCCATGCGCATCATAGATAATGATAACAATTGAATTTCATTCATAAATTGACGATATCGATTGCGCGTGACACGTTAGGGATCCGCATTTATTTATGAAACCAGCAGTGATAGAATAAATCCCCAATTTGACAATGCGTCATGTGTTTTCCAGGAATAAGTAAGTGCCTTTTCCACAAAAACTAATCTTCGCGGGGGACCATAATACGAAAAAACGACACTAGTGGATAACTATAAATAATGTGATATTCTGGGTATATTGGCTTGCGTATGGACCCGTGCGGCCTTGCTAAGCATTTCAGGTAAGTTTTGTTTCAGAGTCAGTGTCTGTCTATTCAGTGTTAGTCTATATAGTAATGCTGTAAAATTTCTTTGTTCATTGGTAAATATAAGAGTTTTACTAATAGAATGACTATGGTTGTATATATTTTTTTATGTTATTGTGACGGAACAAGCCCGAGGTCCACCTGATGTTAAGCGGACGAATAATAGATGCACAAATCACGAATTGCACTGCGCCCGTCACTTTGAGACTTAGTTGTTAAGTCTTATGTGCCTGTAACTTCACTGGATCACATGGACTGCCGCCGCAATACATCTTTAGGTGCTTGGCAACAGATTTTCTTCTTGAGGGTGGTAGCTAGTCAGGCGGGCATTCGCAAAATGCCCTACCACCATGCGGTTTAGTACAAGCCGGCGGTGGGGATCGAACCAGGGACCTGCGACACGGCAGTCCATAGATAGCTATTACCGCTCGGCCATCATTGCTTCATCAATACCTTGCTTTACTGACGATTTTATAACAGTAACAAACGTTTGCAAAAGTGAGTAAGCATTTAACAAATTTAGAAAAAAAAATTCATAAGATCGCATATAAGAAGACGCCCTTAACAGATATCTGGAGCGTACAAATTTTAGAACAGAAGTAATTAAATTAACAGCTGACGTCGAAACGAACACACGAAGTTTTCAAATAACTAGCAAGAGCGTGATACATATATATGGATTTCTAACACTAGAAAGAGATGGTAACATTCTACCAACATCTAAGTGTAAATACATACGGAGCAGACGACTTCTCAACTATGAGTCACAGTACCACGACCTTTATATTCACAATCTAGAACAGGACATTAGATCGACAAATTAAATGTTACATTTCCTGCCTTGTTAATAATATTTTTTACGTTAAGAATCTAACCAAGCAATCTAAAGCTTCCTTTGACCTCGCTCTAGCAGTACCTAACCATAATGATGTCATATACTTCAAAAGTGATCTTTCAAATGACACAGTAGATAATCAAATGTTTGTTTAGCAAGAAGTTCAAATGTATTCGGTCGAAATCGAATATCAACAATTGCACAAGCGCATGAATGAACCGGTAAACGTTGAAACGTTGAGCGTTGACCAAATTGCTTAACGCGAAATGAATGGGGACCCTTAAAGCCATCCACACACACTAGAACTACCTCGGCAGACCGGCGCCTGAGCATCCCACACATGTGGCGCAACGCAACAGAGGCACTTTCAACATGTTTGCTTTGCCTGTTAGAGTAACGCCTTGCCTACCGATTATAGAAAGCGAATCTCAGGAGTCTGTGAAAAAATCCGTATGGCCATATTCAACGCTGATGTCATAACCTGTTTTTAGATCCAACTAAATCTCATTATCGTCGTCATGTTAGTTATTTGCTTTAACGGAATGGTTAATTAAGTATTCGTGTTGGTATTTTTAAACGAAAGGGTTAGATAAGTGAGCAGTTTATGCCATAAATAAAACTGTCAGCGGTTCCAAGATGTCGCTGAGCTCGGGCCTACGTGCCACGGTAGAAAGTTGGAGAACTAGACCGGCCCAGTTTGGGCAAATTACGTAGTGGTTTCGATCACACGGAGTGTTTTGATTTTCACTTTACATTCGCTAATAGTGTTTACGTATAGAACGGGGAGTGGATTCAGAAGCTGTTTAACTGCATTTAATGAAGTATTCTGCGTGTGCCAACGGAACAAGACATTCAAGTTTATAGCGCAGGTTTTAACATTCTCGAAATACAGTTTCTATGATAAGGTTGTGTCTATAAACATGGCCATTGTGGTATTAAGACAAACTGCCTATACTTAATTTGAGTTAAATTTTCGTACTGTGACTGATGATAAGCAAATAGGCTAGAGTTCAATAGCGCAATAAACTCAATACTTTATGACGACGATACCAACATACTTTTTGCAAAACTGAAGACGATGACTTATATATCTGAACTTTGTATTTACTTAATATCACTTGTAATTTGTTAAGACTACAATTGTTAATTTAAAATAGGAGGGTGAAAAACGGGATTTCTTAGCACGGGGAAACCTAGTAAGAATTCTTGTTTAGCACTCATGTTTTCTTCATTTTATATCAAATTTCAATACTTATATACAAGGTTTATATAGTCTTAACTAGACAACATGTTTTATATATATTATGTATCTTACTGTTGCAAATAAATATTTTTATTATTATGATTATTTTATTATTATATGTATTAAAACGACGAGAATATATATTAAAAATTGTAAATATTTAAATGCTATCAACAGATTGGAAAGAGCCAGAGCAGGGCCATTACCGCGAGGCGTGAAGGCCGGACAACGTTATCGTGGTCACTAGATGGAGTAACAATAAAATTATAATGCAGTAAGTATGTACTTAGTTACATGTAAAAACTTACTTTGATGAAGATTTTTATTGTAGGTTTAGTCTGATCAACATATTCGACCACATCATTACTTTCTAACAGATGAAAAAACGGTGAATCGATACCTTATCAGCTATGAAAAATCAAGTGCGAATCACACTCGCTTACCTAGGAGGGTTCCCCTACTATTTTGTTCTGTGCCCGTACGAACATAATATGTTTGTGTACACCAAATATTGTTCTTACGAAAAATTAAGTCCAATTCAAGGACTATACGACAGTGGTTAATAAATGTCCCATATAAATCCAAACATCAATCTAAATAACGGTTTATTACGACTGCATAATGTAAGTTTGTGATATAGGTACCTACCTGTTACATCAAGTGATTTTCAGTTTTTCCCTTTGCTTGTACTGTGAGACCTTGGTTCTTGATTTGTGAACAAGTTTCTTAAAAATTTTAACAAAAAAATGTTTGACTGTATATACATATCATACGCAATATTAGGAATAACTCAAATACTACTCGTCAGATCTCACTAAATTTAAAAGGGTCTTGAAGCAAGCACCAGCTTCCTAATATAAAAAATAACATCGAAACGGTCCACTTTGTAAAAATAGTTACAGTTAAAAATCTGTTTAAAAATTGAATTTGGCGCCATAGCCTTCAGGATTTACCCTGACTTTGTCTTGACTGTTTTGTGAGATTATGTCGTTTTTAAACTATCTTTTATTCTTGAACAAAATAAACACCTACCTAACTATTGCAGTGAGGAGATAATACCTAGTCAATTCTTACTCCAATTGCATGGTGGTAGGGCATTTTGCGAATGTCCGCCTAGCTAGCTACCACCCTCAAGTAAAAAATCCGTCGCCAAGTACCTATTGGTGTGTTCCGGCAGCTGTACTTGAGAGCCAGTAATTGTATTTAAGCCTGAACGACACCTTCGACCACACCATCACTTACCATCAGGTTACATAGTGGTCAAAGGTTAGCCTATCAGCTTTATAAAAATACAATGACAAGCTAATAATCAAATATAGAAACCAAAGTTTTCAATACTTAAATTAGGAATGCAATTAAAATAACACGAACACTATTTAATAGCCATTTGAAATAATAACGTGCTTGTATTGAAATCCATAAAATTAATTAAAATTTTTAAATACTTGTTCTTTACTGGTTTCAGCATATTAAAGTCTATAGTCTATTTTGAATTAAGATCGATTGATTCCCCGCATCATTAAACGCAATGTCCACCGTAGAACATCATAATCCTCACGCTTGGCAGGCGTCTTGGAGATCGAAGTAGAAGTTGTCACTTCTTCAGAAGGCGCTGCTTCCCACCCTCTGGTATATTTCCCTTAAGTAGTCGCCTCTTAAGACACTCACGGGAAGAAATCAGGAGGTGACATTCTAACCCGGCACCCCACGGGCCATGTCTTTTAAATATTATTTGTATAATAATACCCTATATAGGTACTATTAGTCAGATACGATGATGAATTTCCTTAACCTAAATTAGCTTCATTTGGAACTTATCAGCACATTGCAAAAAAAGTCCTCATCTATCAAATGGCGACCTTGCAACAACAATTAGTACTTATTTAATTACGACTATAAAACGTTTCGCAATGGACACTAATTCAGCAAAAATGAAAAAAGTGTTTTAGGCCTGGTGAAATTATAGCCAGGTAAAACAAAAACAGGCATAGTTGCTATTATATCAGGAAAAGCAAAACCTATGGCAAATTGCCATCGACCTCCCTATTAGACAGGTTTAAATCTATAAATTCGAACCGCAGCATTGGCCATATATTATTACTCTCAATGAGCCTCGCCTTTATCCAAATCAATAAAACTGAACCCTTTTGTCTAAACAAGGAGATTTATCCGCCCATTGTGCTATGTAGGCCAACAGTTTTTAGGGTTCCGCATACCAAAGGGTAAAAACGGGACCCTATTACTGAGACTTCGCTGTCCGTCCGTCCGTCTGACACCAGGCTGTATCTCAAGAACGGTTAGCTAGACAGTCGCTAGACAGTAGAAATTTTCACAGATAATGTATTTCTATTGCCGCTATAACAACAAATACTAAAAATAAAATAAATATTTAAGGGGGGCTCCCATACAACAAACTGTATTTTTTTACAGTTTCTTGCTCGATACTTGTAACGTTGACAGGCTTTAACTATTCACAGAATATTTAGTTTTATGTTTTCTTTAAATATAATGAATTAAAATAAAATAAATAATTAAGGGGGCTCCCATACAATAAAAGAGGTTTTCACCGTACCTACCCAGCTCAATCGTACACTGCAAAAAATGTCTGTAACTTGCAAGATTAGGTTACAGATAATGGTACGGAACCCTTCGTGCGCGGGTCACTCTCGCACATGGCCGGCTTTTCATGACCACTTTGTATATTTACGTTTCCCACTAACAGCAGTCATTGTGATGTGACCGCCAATGTGTAGCGCAATTTGTATTGGTACATACGCGCTGCTAAACTTAAATCACTGACAAGGAATTCAAGACCTTTTTAAATGAGGACGAGTATCTACAAGAAACTGGTATAAATTCAGATCAATTTAACGGTTATCATCGTTTCGCGTTTGCATTTCTTAAACCCGTTTCGTATATTCCGTAATATTTTTTAACTGAGTGGGTAATGTGAGCGCTTCCCTTTACCTATACATTCTCTAACTTTTGTCTAGGAAGTCTTAGGAATTTTGGTTTTCAAAACGCACCCATGGCATTCCATCTTTGGCTGAGATAAGGAACTAAAGACATCCGCCGGATTGTCTGAAGGTCTAGTCGCAGGAACTGTTATTTTTATCAATGGCGACAATTTCAAAGATTTTATATAATTCCATATTTCGAGACGAGATAAAATTCTCTTACTCATTATTACACACCATTTAAAGGATTCGACACTTCAACAAAATCATCTATTTAACAGCTTCAAAATTAGCAGCAATTCATTTTGTTCCTCCGACCGAATACAATAGGGCGGTTAGTATAACTTCATTGTCAAAGATCTAACAACAAGGTGGGCGACGAGGGCCACAATTAAACTAAGCAGTCCAAGTCACCTTCCTCCGTAGGCTGGCAGCTCCCACGCTCAAATAACCGACCTTTTTGTTTAAACACTGTATAACAATCAGTCATGTCCCTAGTCGTTATAGACCCGCTGAATATTCACGTATGCAAAACCGTGTTTGCGAGAGAGCTCATAGCTAAATCATGTTTAGATACCTGGTTGTCGTGTTTAGAAGGCAAGCCAGACTTAGATACTGATATCTTATAACGAGTAAGATATTGCGCAACAGAAAATCAAAATACCATTCGATAATATTAAGATCAATGACATAAAGTAACTAACGCCTTCAGTGAATAATATATCTTCTGCATCTTGAAATAGTCTCAGAACAGCGGCGAAAGTTAGAAAAATCTATAAATCATAAGGTGCGTAGGAGAGTCCCAAAAGGTTCGGGGTTACGGAACCGAATGTAAAAGTGGTATTAGAAGGATTGTTAAGTTGTGTGCGTAGGTCTCCCGCCCACGGAGCTGGTTCACGCAGCGGCATTCTGAAGCGATCGATTTTCATTTCAAATTACAGTGCTCACGCGCAGCCCACACTCCTTTTTCGAATGCATTCTTTCCATGCACTCTAGTGGTTCAAGTACAGTTGATGGTCTCCCAGCTTTCGTTAGTATTCCGTACTATTGTCATGAAGTTTTGATTAGAGGTTGAAGGTTATTATAACACACAGCCATTGTTTACGAGAAAAAACGTAGGTAATCAAAAAAACTAACATTGTTTGAAGTTTTCTAATAACACGCGCATTAATGTTAAGCGACAAAGTTACATGTATTTTTCACGAGCCTAGAAAAAAGTGTATCTCATTAGCAGTACCATCATGTCATTTGAGATTGAACATTGAACGTAATGGCAGTGTCGTGGGAACGGGTGAAGAATGGTGCTGTGTATGATCCAGTTTTCTAAAGATGTGGTATAGCCTTATCGAGGCCGACTAGATAAGTCGAGTCGCGTGTCAATATTTGCTGCACATATTCTCAAGCGAACAACGAGACAAAGGAAGAAAGCGACTGTTTCCTCACAGGGCGTATCAGAAAACAAAGACTCGGTTCACCTGTCGGGAGTAAGCTAAGTTGCTCGCCAAATTAGGGCAGATTTGTCACACATGTAGGTGTGTAACCTACCTGGTTAGGTATTGATGGCTGCTTTGAATCGATGTAATTAAGCAGCCCACGACAAGTTACAACTTGAACAGCGACTGGAACAACCTTGGCTCCAACACCTCCACGCTACCCACGACTACTCTCATTTGGTCACTGCCGTGGGCGCAGCTAATCTCAACTAAGCAACCTTATAATGACCTCACTAAAGCTCGCTTTTGATACAGGGTTGCGGAACTGTAAACATCAAAGGTAGGTGGCGCCTACGCATCAATACGCAATTATTGCATTAATAACGTATTACTTGCTAGTTCAATCGTAACTTCAATATTATGTTTTCATTTGCATGCTTTTCGAGACTCAGGTAGCCAGTTCATTCTTCGGTAAGTATCCATAAGTGAAGGCAATTTTCTGTTAATTGTGACTACTTAATTCAATGTCATTCTTGGATTTCTGAAATCCACGTTTTCCTTTGTAGTGTTTTCAAAACGAATTTCTTTAAGAACAATGTTTTAAGGCTATTAAACTCATTATTATCTCTTATCACCGTATAATCTGCACCTCAAGTATGTGTTACTCACGTTGATAAACCTATCAACAAATCTGGAGGGCTTTATATTACCGATTATATCGAGTATAGTCTATCTATATAGCCATAATATTGATAAAATATGATATTCATTGAGGTGTCCTTATCTTTTAATACATTTAACCGTTGTTTTATCTAGGCCTGTTGTATATTTTGATTGATCAATCTGTATATGTATTGACATTGATTAGTGTATTGTTATCTATTGACGTTGATCATCTTGGTATGCAAACAACTAAATGTTTGATATGTAAACATGATCCCATTTCATTGTCCGCTATATTAGTATTTCAAGCTATAATAGCTATTTATTCGAATACAATCTCTATTAGACAGCCTTCGGTTAAACTCTCTACTCTCAAGTGCCATTCATAGAAATGCCTACTTCTGTTTAATTTTAATTGATTTTATAAGTTATTTCTCGATAATAATTTGGAGTTTTCGATGAAAATCTTTTCTAGCTACCTATGTAAAATTTATTTTAAAGTTTTTAAAATAGCGCTGTTATTTCTCGGTTCAACGTAACACGATACGCCACGCCTGTCGGCTGTCAGCTCGTCGTCGATATTTTAGTCTTCGTCACTGTTCACATTGGACCAGTCAAATAAACCTTTAAAACTTCTACTTGCTGTAAAGGTCATAATTTTTATTAGACATCGACATGGAATATTATTTCACTTTGTCACATCAACATTTCCCAATTTATTTCGGGTGACTCAACACGCCTCACTTATCAAAGCGAAATTAAAGAAAAGAGTAGGCACTCGACTCGAGGGTTCTTGCTTTATATGGCAAATGTTAAATCAACAAGTTTTTCAGAGTGATGCAAGCTGAATATTACAAATTACAAGTTACAAGGGAGTGGACGTTTAATATCACATTCACGTCATTTGACTGTAAAAAGAATAACATGACCAGATTGAGAACGGTCAAGTAAAAGATTTTTTCAGAGAAGGTTGGTAGGCGTGAAATTGAGATTCACAAGTAGTGTCGTACTTCACACTAGCAGATTGGTAACGCTCCGATATTTTAATCTACTTGAACCATCACATGTATACCGAGACAAATCTAGTTAGATTCGTGAGCCACTGACATTATTTCGTAAGTGCTCATTTAAATGCGAGTAAACATAGGACAATATGAGACCAACGCGAGAGCACAGACATCTGCTTATGTTCCAATCAGACATAATTTTGTGGACACGTCTGATTTAAACTAGTTAAGAGGATAGGGACCAACCTACTTCTAGGACACTATTTATAGTGGAAACGGTACATACTAAGGGCAAATAAGTGCACTCAGACAAAGCAGAGATGCCACTTGAAACTTATCTCCAGAAGTTTTAGTTAAGTGGATTAGCTCACGGAATTCGATGGTAAAGATTCGTCAGAAAAAGCAGTCAATGTAACCAATAAGGTGTAATTAAAGCAAACAGCTTTACATAGTGTTATTCCAGTTAATCTTAGGTAACTGTAGAATGTAGTCGTTGGCCAAATACTCTGATCTCATTGCTAAAGTACCCAGCGACGTACAGTTAAAACTTAACAGTAAATCATTATGGCTGTGACATTATGACATGTATAAGAATTGGTCGAATAGACCTCGCTTCGCTGCAAGACGTGACTAGAGTTGCTAATGAGTTTTTAAGTAACACAATAACATTGGTCTTTTCAATAAATTCTGATTATGTTCTAACGTGCGAGAACATGTACTTAGAAAACATTGTATAGGTATCTACTTACCCAACATATCTTGAAAGTATTCGTACTTTCAGATTGTTGTGTAGTTTTAGATTTCGAATAAGGATTTTAAATATATTATAGTAAGTTATGGTTTGTAATACTTTTATATTTAGTGAATGGATGATGGTCTTTAAATACTCATATTTTCTTGCCTAACACCCCAAAGTGTTATGTTTTATAGAATTTTTTCTTTGTACTAAATTCGAAGCGCTTACTGACCCTTTCCGTAACGCAGTCTTACAAACCTGATTATTGAAATGTATCCTTTTAAGTCATGCGAGGGCATGACATAATCGTAATTATCTCCCTTCGTTATATATGTTGGGTTAGGTATCATTTATTTATCTAATTCTATAGAACACATATCGTGTATATACCTGGACTACCTATTATAAAATGGAACCCTATACTGAGGAGGGTTGTTCCGTTTGCATGCAATAACGTCTCATTCTATGAAAAATTCACCTATATTTTTTTTTTTGTCATCCCAAACTATACCTGTTTTGTGCATAGGTCACAAGGAGCATTAGGCTCCTTAACGTTGACGTAAGCAGGGGCGTGTTACTCATTTGATGTAGCTTAGATAGATACGACTTGTTTTTTTTTAATGTTATTGTGACGGAACAAGCTCGAGGCCCACCTGATGTTAAGTGGACTAACCTCTGCCTATAACAGTTGCAATTCATTACAACTCACGAATTGCACTGCGCCCGTCACATTGAGACATAGTTGTTAAGTCTCATTGTGCCTGTAATTTCACTGGCTCTCAAGGACTACTGCCGGAACACACCTTTCGCTGCTTGGCGACCGACATTCTGCTTGAGGGTGGTCGCTAGCCAGGCGGGCATTCGCAAAATGCCCTTCCACCATGCATTATTTTCCTTCAGTTTGTTTTTCGACATCCGGTTGGGAGAAGAACAGTCTTACATCCTAACAGGGAACTGTACGACTTTTCAATTGAATGACTTACTCAAAAGAACTTACTGATTTCATTTATGTATTACTTGCATTAATCTGCGATCAGCCGGTTTCTACATCCGTAGGTAGGTACGGTACCTAGATAGATTTAACTTTACTGCGTATGGGCAGGTCCATTACTTGCATTCACTTATATGGTGTCAAAGTTGTCTTGAACTAGTTTGTTATTGAAAAAGATAAATCGTTGTTTCTATTATTATGTACAGTACAATCAATATTAATCTGGTTTTTATTGCATTAGATTTTGCGATAGGTACCTAGGCATTTATTTGTAACTATTATCAATTTACTTTTGATATGAAGAGTAACATTGGAATTTACATGAAATTTGCAGGGAAATTTACGCAGGAGAAGCGTAGTACTCGTAGTGGGTCCATAACCTATTGAATAAAAAAGACGGATTGTCACGTATCCGTTAATTTAGCCGACCGACTGTTAATTTATTAGTCCATAGACAAGACATACTATTTTTTTGTTGAATAGATGTCTATAGTTAAAATGCTATGAGGTTAAACGGCATCGACTGATTTTGGCAAGCCCTCTTGTCAAAATACGCTGTTTCTATTATATATTTTTTGTTGTTTAATATTACCAACTTATTAATCATATTATTTATTAAAACTCTCTAGGTAATCGAATATACTATAGAAGTATATCAGCTTAATGATTAGTTACAAGAAGGCAACTCAATCCCGGTTTTGTGTTTTATGTGACCAAAGATTTGTCTGAGATCTTATAAATGCAGCCATTAAAAAAGATTTAGACTGTTGAGTGTTGTAAAAATTTGGCGCCATTTGAGAAACTAGCATCTTTCAATGGTGGAATTCTATATGATGACTTCAATAAGTGAAATTCAAATACTAAACAGTATTTTCACATATGTAGTTAGGTTTGTTAACTATTTATTATGTTATTATCTATGTTGGTTATAATAACTATATTGTAGTTATTGAACGGTAATGAACTTAAATAATTAAGTTACCCGTAAAACTATAAAAAATTGTGAATTGCTTTTACCTGTAAAAAAATTTACCTGTTATAGCTATTATTTAATATAATGTATATATTACCTTAACTATTTAAGTAGTAGATTATTATTATATCGCATAATTACAAAGTTTCCCGACGTAGCAGTAAAATAATCAAAAAAAGGAATTTCGTTTTGAAAAATATCTAACGATATGTCAGTGATATGCGAATATAGGTAATTTTTCTTACAGGTTTCCGTCACTTTCTGAGTTCGAATTAAAATCGGACAACAGCATCCATGTGAAAAGTATAATTTTTTCAAATTTTTGCGGTTTTAGGCGTACAAAAGGTCGTAGGCGCCACATGCAGCGCGCATTGAGAATTAACTTTATTTAATTCACATTTTGTTTCATTTTCCGTTACAAGCTAATTGTTTAGCATCGTGATTGGCAACATCGACTCTTAGTTTGTACCACAGATAGTGTTAACAAAGCTTAATTAATTACATTAAACTACATATCTACGATGTCGTCAAATTATCAAACACAAATTACGTAATTAGGTACATAATATTATTAATTTCAAGGACTTGAGATATATTGTCAGAGCATGGTAAGTATACCTTGTACCTATAGTAATTTATGCTATTATTTGTTGCTATTTTCATATGAGTCAACTATACTACTATCTGTACTGCATGTCCTTATATGGACGATATACGTATAGAAACATATGGTTATTATTATGAGGCTTAAAAAAGTTGCATAAATGGAACAAAAGCCAACCCTGGTTGGAAATGTTGGAATTCGGTAGCGCAGATAAGGGCTACATAGTAGATAGGTACCAAGTTATACCGTAGACTGGTTGCGAACGGCAATATAAACGAGGCTACTCGCCGAGTTCGGAACGGTGCGCTTGCGCCGCGCTGCGTACAAATCTCATACCTATGGTACGATGGAGTAGGTAGGTACATAGGTAGGCGCAGGACCGTCGGCGATGGACATACGGTACCTACACACTAGCGACATTCCAGTCCACGCGATATGTATGACTTCGGCCCTGCGAACAGGTCCAATGTAACCCTCGTGATCCTTACAATTCGCGTAGGCGTTGATCCCACTTCAACTCATCATACATAACCTCAAAATGATTTATTTACAACAGCTGCGTCGCCATAAGAGAAATTAAGTCACCAAACTCGTTTACATTTCACCAATCTCTTTTCTCAGCGACAATCTAACGACCGCTGACCGCAAATCGGCGCTGAGACGTTCTGCTTCGCTTTTCGAAACGAAGGATCGCATTACAAACACCACTGGACCATAACTCGGCGAGGCAAAGACAAAAATAAACTTAATATCGTGTGCGTTGTAGCATTTGTCGACGCATCCGATTTATGAACGGCTCGGTGACAGGAATCGGCAATGATAGGAACCAGTCCTCTTGTCTGCCGATGTATTATTAATAGTTCAACACGCTTTTGACCTACCTTCATCCAGAAGTCGCTCCATATGCATGAAAACATTCGGGAACGCAGCCAGTTGCTTCCTGTCTTTGAGCAACTGAGCTAAGTAGTCCGCTATACTTTGCGTCGACGGATTATTTTCACACATTTTTAATACTATTGGTATAACTAACGACACGCAAAAATGTTTATTCTAGCACGTCCAATTACGTTATTGTACTTTAGTTACTGATTATTGTTATTTTTTGTGAGATGGTGTTAGAAAAGTTAAAATCACTTCCACACACATCGACGTTTCGATAACCACTAAATGACGAAACTGACCGAAGTGAAGTTGTGGGCGAATAGCGCTGCGCCTGCGTTCTCGATGATGATTTTTTCTGAGCGCGTGCGACTGCTGTCCGCAACGGAGGAGAATACTAACATCTAGTTGTCTCGTTCTTGCGCGTTCGGTTACATGGATATCTCGCTCTAACATGACCAATTTATTATGGATAACTGTGCTGCCATCTAGCTGTTTACCTTAAAACTAGTAATACATACCACACCAAAGGACCACAGCATGAATTAAGGAGGGCACTGTTGATTTCATGTCGTCTTGTGTTTAGACATTATGTCGCAGAGAGAAGTCACTACTACCACTCACTAATGACCCTGGTTATTGTAACAATTAAAGGCGAAGTAGTGGTTAGTACAAAGATAACATCTTTCATAATAAACGAAAGATGTTTCGCTGCAGACAATGGTAAAACTGGGGAATCAGCATTAAATTAGCGAAGTTGAAACCAAGCCCTTCGATTTGTAACTACCGTTACAGGCAAAAAGAACTCTATTTCTTTAATCATATATGAACGTCCATGTCTTAAGATGGTGTACCTACCTATGTATGTCTTTCAGTACTTACCTATATTGGTACATAGATTTTAAACGGCGAGAACAGGATTTCCAGGAAGCCTACAAATACCAGTCAAATTAATTTATTCATTTTAGTTATTTACGATGCTCTTATGAAGGTCAAATACAAATTTAATTAATATTAAAATACTCTGAATTGTACTGCAACATTCAGTAAAACAAAAAGTGTATAGAGCCACTGCTATAGAAGAACGGGCAAGAAACTCGGGGCCACTCTTTTAACAATATGTGACATACTATATAATAAAATTATAACAATATTTGTTTCAATTACGTAGATGACCAGCGATAGCTTTGGAGAGGGGGGATCGTCCAAGCATTACTGTCCTAGTAATCACAAACTGTCTAGTAGGATTTTAACTAAACGTTTTTCACGTGCATCTTGAATTTTCCTTCTGTTAGAGTTGTCATTAGGTGTTTTATTATATAACCCAAGGACCTTTTATTTGTCTTTGCTAATCTAAAAACTGGCACCGCTATTCTATAAGTACATATTCTATAAAAGTGCCTGTAGCAATGCCAATATGAAGGTGTAAAATCGTGTGTGTAATGTCACAAAAATGGACAAGATTCAGAATAACTACGTATATCAGTGTATCAGGCCCGTGGGGTGCCGGACTAGAATGTTACCCCCCATCTCTACCCGTGGGTGTCGTAAAAGGCGACTAAGGGTTACACACCAGAACCTGGGCAGCAGCGCTTTCTGAGGAACTGATATCTCACACTGCGATCCCCAAGACGCCTGCCCAGCGTGGGCATTATGGCTAAAATCCCTATAATGGCGGAGGCCGTGTTCAGCAGTGGTCAAAAGGCTGACACAGTACCTATATCAGAGGAACCTTGAAAGTAGCATCGTATAGCAGGTCAGCGTGGTAAGGGCATGAGGAATGGAAAACATATACTTATTATGAACATCAAATCAAAATTTGAAGCAATGACAGCCAAGCGGTAACAGCTACAGACTTGAGCCGGCTTGAGCGTCACCGCATGGTGGAAGAGCGAGCGAATGCTCACCTTGCCAGCTACCACCCTCAAATAGAAAATCTGTCGCCAAGCTCCTAACAGTGCGTTCCGGCAGCAGTCTTTGAGTTAGTAAAATTACAGGCATATGAAACTTAACAACTGTATGTCTCAGGGTGACAAAATGCTTCTGTTATAGCCTGAGGTTAGCCCGCTTAACATCAGTTGGACGTCGTGCTTGTTCCGTCACAATTACATATAAAAAATACTGAAAGTGTTGTATATGAATAGGTATGGATCGACAAAGTGAAAGAAGGTATGGGTGGGTGGTGGCGTCGCCAAGGATATTTTGTGTATTAAAGGTACTTCGAAGACAAGTACGATACGATACGAAAATCTTTATTGACACCAGATTAACAAAGGTTACAATACATTGAGTAGTAGGTCCAATGGGCAGTCTTGTCGCTTACAGCGATCTCTTCCAGACAACCTTAGGATGGAATGAAGTAAATCTCAAAAATATGGACGGTGGTGTTTTAACAATAAAATCACAAAATTGTGTATTACCATAAAAATATATATACTTAACTGTATATAGATATACGTATACGTAATGTTATATAAAGTTATTATATAAACTATGAATTATACACATGAAGTATAATATATAATATATTTTCAATATATAAATATACCCATATAATATATATATGCAAAATTATTTGTTTGTAAGGATATATCGACATAAGTGAACTTACATACATAAACGTACTTTGGTTTTGAAAGCGTTGAGAGTTAGAGCACATCTGATAGTGATTGGGAGAGCGTCCCAGAGACGAACGGTCTGTACAGTAAAAGAAAGGTCGTAGAAAATAGTTTTATGCGATGGCGTATTAAGGGAAAGGTTTTCTGAAGACCTAAGGTACAAAGAAGTAACAGAACAGAAGACCATAATATTGTCCCGATTTCACTAGTGGATAAGTACAGGCAGACGAAAGGAAGATCATAAAAACCTGTGTTTTTTTTTTTTTTTATGCCTGATAGGTTAGCCTTTGACCACTATCTCATCTGATGGTAAGTGATGATGTGGTCGAAGATGTTGTTCAGGCTAACCTAGAAGTACTGGCTCTCAAGGACAGCTGCCGGAACACACCGTTAGGTGCTTGGCGACAGATTTTCTACTTGAGGGTGGTAGCTAGCCAGGCGGGCATTCGCAAAATGCCCTACCACCATGCTATAACGACTGCCATCCTAAGACGACAACCGGGACCGACGGCTTAACGTGCCCACCGAAGCACGGAAACGCTCAGTAGTAAAGTCACTAGCGGTCACCCATCCAACTCATGACTGCGCGCGACGTTGCTTAACTTTGCTGATCGATTGAGAACAGCTAAGTAAACTTCGCTACGAGCGTTTCGTAAGTGTTCGTGATGAGGTTAGTGACGAAAACAGAGGTTCCGGAATAGATTCATCAGCAGGCGTCTAGTTGTCTATTAGATATTCAACAAGCACTTTTCATGGCAAGCACGATTGACATACGATTGACACTTACGGCTTGACATGGGGCCAAACGTTTCTACCAACTAATTAGTATGCTTCACTTAATGTAAGGATTAACCCAATTAAAAGTACTATAGGAAAGGTCAGGCACGAACATGCAAATGACGATCTGATGGTGTCTTGGTAAGATTGCAATATCTGCATCTTAGATTAGATTAAACACTGCCTTTTAGAAGTGCAAGCGAGACCCATAGAAGTAAGTACCTAAAGGAAATAAGGCCAAAATAAAAAAAATATCGTTTTATAATAATTATGTTAATGTATTTTTTATAAATGATATAAGTATTATAGCTAACTACAAGTCAGTCAATATTTCTGAATGTAATAAAGCTTATGTCCATCGCGTAATAAAACCTTCTTGAAAGTCAGTTTTGCTTCGAATATTCCAATTGCCTAAATGATAAATCTCAAAAAATAGTTTAGGCTTGAAGAGCACTATAACAGATGAATAATTAGTGAAATTACTTGGCATAGGACGCTTTAGGACCAAGTAAAGGTGACGCGAGTGCATTTCAGCAATATGCAGAATTCTTGGTTCAAATTTCTCAGCAACATTTTCAATATATTTTTTTTAATGTTATTGTGATGGAACAAGCTCGAGGCCCACCTTATGTTAAGCGGACTAACCTCTGCCTAGAACAGATGCATTTCATCACAAGTGACGAATTGCGCTGCGCCCGTGACCTTGAGACATGGTTGTTAATTCTCATGTGCCTGTAATTTTACTGACTCTCAACATAGAACATATAATAATGCTGCTGGAACACACCGTTAGGGGCTTGGCAACAGATTTTCAACTTGAGGGTGGTAGCTAGCCAGGCGGGCAATCGCAAAATGCCCTTCCACCATGCGGTGAAGCTCAAGCCAGCGGTGGGGATCGAACCAGGGACCTGCAGCACTGCAGTCCATAGCTGTTACCGCTCGGCCATCATTGCTTCAAACATAAAAACATTCTTCATCAATCGATAAAAAAATTAAGTATATTATCCTTTGTGTAAAATTCTGCTACCAGGCACAGCATGTTGGTACTTGGTAGGTATTTTCCATGTTTGCCTGTCTATATAAGGCGAAGTGGTCTTTGAAAAATGTCCGACTAAGCTTAGACGGAGAGACCTCGTTTTGCATGCGAGTGAGCGTAACAGAACTACTTACCTACGCAATAGGTATTAAAATAGCGCGAGTATTTATTTAAATAAATTAAAAAAGAATAGAAAAAAAACAGTTACTTTATCACTTGCTTGCTAATGAATATGAATGGAATCGTGTTTTCGAATCAGTCATAGTATTTGTCATATCTTATATATATATTTTTACCGACTTCAAAAAATGGAGGAGGTACTCAATTCGCCTGTATGTTTTTTTAATGTTTGTTACCTCAGAACTTTTGAATGGGTGACCCGGTTTTGATGATTCTTTTCTATGGCACCCAAAGGGTGAAAACGGGACCCTATTAGGGAGACTTCGCTGTCCGTCCGTCCGTCTCTCACCAGGCTGTATCTCAAGATCGGTGATAGCTAGACAGTTTAAATTTTCACAGATGATGTATTTCAATTGCCGCTATAACAACAAATACTAAAACTAAAATAAATATTTAAGAGAGGCTCCCATACAACAAACTTGATTTTTTTACAGTCTTGCTCGATACTAATAACGGTGACAGGTAGACGCTTTAACTATTCACAGAATATTTAGATACGGAACCCTTCGTGCGCGAGTCCCACTCGCACTTGGCCGGACTTTTACTTATTTATTTGAAAGCTGGTGCTTGCCGTGTGGCCCCATTTAAATATCATCAAAATCGGTCAAGCCGTTTTTGAGTTACACTACAATATCTGAAAAGTATTTTCCTATCTTGATGATAAAGCCATTGACAGTGAATGACAATCGATCCCATAATTAGCAAGGATCAAAAAAAATGTATTTTTTTTATCAAAAAATTGAACCGACTTTATCACTCAAATGTGTGAAATAACTTGTCGAAGTCGGTAACTGCGCACAATATTGAGACAATATGTACTTTTGAACCATCAAGGTACCGACTGATTGAAATAGAACTACTTACCTTCGCACTGGTATTAAAATGGCGAGAGAATTTATTTCAATAAAAAAAAAGAAAAAAAACTGTTACTTTATCACATTGTTGCTACCTAATGAGTATGAATATGGAATCGTGTTTTCGGATCAGGTCATATTTGTCATATCCTCTAAAATATTATATATTTCATTAAGGCGAGGCTTTCCATGGACTTTAGGTATTTTACGCTATCTCAGGCCGCACTATTTGGGAGCGCGACGTATTCATTTACGCGACACAAAGTTGTGTGCGATGCGCCAGGATAGCCTTAATATCTGTAAGGCGTACTCTTTCTAGTAAATATGTTGTGAAATTGTCTTTTTGAGATTCACTTGAGACTACATATTTTTTAGACTATACATTTGAACATATTTTTTAGAAAGACTAGAATACTTACAGATACAAATAAAATATATAATATTTTAAGTAGTAAACTATTCTAGGATATGACAATTAACATGTCTGATCCGAAAACACGATTCATATATTTTTTTCCATAGAAAAAAAACCTTCACTGAATCAAGTTTTGTCTCTATATAGTAAATCGTATCAAAACAAATTTAATTTGTAATTATTATGTAGAAACCATGTGATAAAGTACCTAAAAGATTTTTTCCATTATTACAAGGCTCACTTCTATTTTAGAAAATTCGCTCACGCTATTTGTGTTTCACTCACTCGAATGAGAAACGAGGTCTATCCGTCGTACGCCCTCAGCCTGACATTTTTCAAAGACCATTTCGTTTTAAGTTTTCATTCAACATCTTGCTCGCAACTCCTAATACCACATCGTCACTTTCCAAATGTTGAAATATTTGTCCTTTATCCATCATCACCAACAAAGAACTTCCATAAGCAAACATCTATCGTTAGTCGTTACCCTACAGTTAGGTACTGTACTGTATCAGCCGGATCGTCCAGCAGCTGAACACAGCCTCCCCCATTCTGGAGGGATGTGCCATAATCCCCACGTCCACGGCAGGCGTCTCGGGGATCGCAGAGTGAGATATCAGTTCCTCGGGAAGCGCTGCTGCCCACCTTCTGGTGTGTTACCCTTAGTCAACTCTTACGACACCTACGGGTAGAGATGGGGGAGTAATATTCTAGCCCGGCACCCCACGGACAGTTAGGTACCTCCCTTGACTATTGCATAATTAGAGCAGACACCATAGCGACGTTAGCCAATGCTTACAAAATTTCAATGAATTTGTGAAACTTCCTACCCTAATTCACCTCAAATATAGGGTCCGTAATACAATAGGTCTTCTAGGCTGGTTGTTCTGGGCTCTGTGCTGTGGTGGTGCTGAGTGCAAATCCTAGCTTGTGCATAAAATTTCAGAATGTTCGAGTAACTCCCCACAAGTAAGTTCCATACTACCCAAAACATATTTGATAAAACACTATCTTTGCGTTTCACAGTCATTAATTTAGCCTATCCATCGGGTATTATTATATGTTCTTTGCCAAGTATTGACATGAGATGCCCAATATTTTGAACGATGCCCAATATTTTGAACGAAAAACTAGCGCGCAAAACTATATGTGCCGACCTTTGGCTCTAGGGTATTTATGAATGAACTACTGGATGTGTTTATTTAAAAAAATATTATCCTAAATGATCACGAACTAAGCTTTGCTTCTATGTCCATAGTTTTATGGATTTCATACTCTATTAGTCGTTTATTTACGTCTGAACATGCGCTAAAATTCGTGACATTATACGGATGTTTCGAGGCTTATAACTTTCAAGTGAAGTTTTTTTTTACAAATCGGTGCCGACACAAACCTAGATAATGAAGAGATATATCGATATCATGCTTAGTTCTGGACCTAAAATCTCAAATAAGGGACTGATCACCCTGCGACGTTTGTATGAAGAAGTGACCCGCCAGTTCAACCTTAAAGCTTGAAACGCGCTGCATGTTAACTGTCATTTTTATCATTCAGTTACTTAATGTGTAGGTTAGCAACCCGAAACTATATTAGGACATTCTGAAACGGGCCCTTAATATAATGGTAATTTCTCTATTTATAAATAAAACATATTAAGGAATATCATACTTTTAATGTGTTGATCAAAGGTATACTTTACTATATAAATCAATGGTATTGATACTAAAACGCTTGTGTTATAAAAATATAAGCCGTTGAGATTTATTGATCATTTGAATTGTTGACAATTTGAACCGTATTAGATAGAAGTCAATGTTCTTCAAATTAATTGAATATTGAACTGTTGATTATATGTTGTTGAATTTTTGGTAAGTCCCCGGCGATGGTAAAGAGCCTATTCTGCGCGTAATGTGCTATTTTTTTTTAGGGTGGATATATATGCTGTCTGCCGCTGTCGGCCGTTCAGCTCCACCGGATTTTCGTGCTATTAGCATTGAACATATAATACTTAATTTAATACTATTAGTACAACTGACGTCGATGTAATAGCGGCATGCTGCTCGAAAGATAATAAATAGAATAATAACTTTACCTAATTAATCACCACCATTGCCTTGTACGCAAACGTTAGACGTAGGTAGGTGATATTTTATCACGTTTAGATATTTTTTCTCATACTTGACTTATAAGGAAGAGGTGGGCGAAATTTAAAATGTGTTGTTCATATTTTTATGTAATAAAGCGTTGAAATAAAACCTTGTTTCATATGATTTGGTTTTACAACTCGTTATAAAAGATACAAGCTATAATATTCGACCAAAATATCTCATGAAGATGTATAGTTGTCAGACAAAGCAAAAGGGTCCAAAGTCAATAATATTAAAAAAGTTAGCGCAATAGAAAATCCCGACTAAGTGCGATCGCAATAACGGAATAAATTATAATTGATAGTTTTAACCACATATTAAAAATTATATAACAATTTACAGTTCTACATAGCCCGTAGTGAATATAAATATATAAAAATGTATTCATAAAATATTATTTAAATGTGGTTGATATACTATAGTACATTCCACAGACGTCGAAAAATAATCACAAAATGTATTTAGGGCCTCAAGTAACCACTTCCATTTCGCCACCATTAAGTAAACTGTTAATTAGTTACTTCCTAGTTAACATTTATCGCTAGGTAAAAGTAACAATTAACTTTTATCAGTTTTACAATAGAACACAGAAAACTATTTTAGATCTGTATTCGTGTTTTTTTTTTTCAATCGAGCGAAATTTATAGATTCGTTTTTTAGGATGAATGTCCATTAGAATTTTATATATTTTATTTATACTGTGAAGCGTACACTCTATCTAGAAAACATTTTCACTATTTATGTTCAGACGACTCATTTTGAGTCGTTCACCCCTAGTTGAAATGAAATGAAATCAAATAAAAAAAACAAGATGTTATATTAAACTTAATAAAAAGATACCAAAAATGGGAATTCGAACACAGAAAAAAAAGAAAAACAATTTATAGATGCTCCTAAATAAACCTTACTTTTAAATGGGTGTTGACAGGGTCTCAGCTCAGTATTATGCCAATTGAGTAAACAATCAGAGCTGGTTTCAGCCACGACCCAAAAACTAAAGACAATAAAAAAACAATGGGTACATTTTTAAAGTGATTTTAGGCACATAGATATTTTGTTGGCACTACAAAATTTAAACAAATAATAAAAACCATTTTTGACCGAGTGAGCACGCAGTGTGAGCAAAGCGTCTCTGCTTCAGCTTACACAAAAATACTTTCGTATGTCCGGTTGTTCTCCTCTACAAGTCGCTCTTCTCAACCGATTCTCGTGAAATTTGTGATAGGTTTGATAATTCCATAGAATTTTTCAAAATGACAGATTTATAATGTATAAAAAAAAGTGTATATATATAATCAAAATTCAAAAATGTGACTCAACTTTTTTGTTACCCTTATCTAGAACAAATTTCTTTTCTGAACAACTTATTCATTCGATAAACTTAAAGGTGCCGGGGTGGAAATGTATGAAAAAAACGCTGATTTCCTGTGTCATGTCAAACCACAAGGAAATTTCATTAGCTTTTGGAATAAGTACGTTATGGTTTTTGTTGACCCATACTATAGAAGACGTAAAACAATAACCAATATTATTGGCTATACTTACGTCCATTACCAAACAATACCCATATATTCGCTTATTTTGTTCACTACAAAGCGTTATGTACTTTTGTGCAATAATTTAATTAATACGAATAAGTAAAATAGAATAGAAGAATAGTCATCTACTATAATCTCCGTTAAACGGGCTTCCATCTTTCTTCAAACGTTTAAAGATATCAAAACCGCATCGTTATCTACTTCATAACAATTAGCCTTATTAAAAATTTAGCTTTATAGAACCGACGAAATACGTTTTTAACAAAGCGAACACATTCGATCAATTAAAATCATCCAAGTTGGTTACGTTTTATCAATTCTGTTAAAAGGATAAATGGATAATTGACCCCTATCCGATAGTTCTATCGAATTAAACAGATCAAATAGGGCACTTCCACGTTCTGGTTTCCAGTATTATTCTTGAAAACTGATGCACTTGGAGTAACAAGATCGACCCCTTTTATTTTGGTGGCGGTGAATAATCGCAGCAAGCAGGTGGTCAGCAACGCAGACGAATGTATTTTTTAGACAACCTTGAACACAATAAAACGTCTTAAGTAGTATTTTGCTCTATAGAACCACATGGCAAATTATTTAATAGACTGTCTGCGATATGAGTTTTTCGGATTCTAAAATTGTGGCGATACTGACTTCCGAAACTTTGTCTATATGTAACAATGCGATTTAGTATTAAATGATTTTAATACATTGGATTAGTGTTAACAAATATCAAGAGTTTTTCAGACTTATGGCTGATGCCCCTAAGATTTAAATATTGGGCATAAAATTAAGTCCTGCATGTTAGGGCATTTTGAATTCTCGCCTGTCACTCTACTTACTGATTCAAGTAAAATTAATTAAAATCTATCACTGGACACCAAGTATATTGCAGATAAGTACTTTTAGAGAGCCCATCATAGATCTAGCCTGCATACGACAATAATACGCATACAGTTTTACACGGGCATTTGCCTGACGCCTGGCTAGCTACCACACTGAAGTCGAAAATCTGTCACAATGTACCTAACAATGTGTTCAGCAGTCTTTGAGAGGCAGTAAAATTACAGGCACATGATGATACTTAACAACTATATGTCTCAGGGTGACGAGCGCAGAGCAGTTCGTCATTAGTGACGAAATGCATCTAATATAGGCAGAGGATACCACTCAACATCATGGGCATCTCGCTTGTTCCGTCACAATAACATAAAAAGAAAAAATATAGGTATAGCTAGACGGGCCGCAAAATGCCCTTCCACCGCACAAATACTTAGTACCTATGTACATACCTACTCCTAATAGTAATCTATATGTCTATTTTATTGTAGGAAAATGATCACCACACACAATCATAAACTCGTAACATTATCATTGTTATAAATACCTACACAAATAATATCATAACAAATTATTGTTACTAACAAGCTATCATTTATTTACATAAACATTATCAGCAGATCATTTATACGCATCTGCAGTAATTACAATCAACGCATTTCATTCGTTTGCATCATAAAGATTCCTTCACCATCATATGGTATGATTGAGAATTTCCCTTATATATGTTAAAATCTAATGAGAAGGCTTGCTGCGAAATGCTAAGAGTATTTAAAATCGTTCTATGACAACATTTTCACCGATACTCAGACTGGACTTCCATAAAAGAGCCGTGATTATGCGACCGAGCCTGCTAAGGTAACTTGGAGTTAATTAGCTAGGCGCTTGCGACTTGTTTGAATATACGAAGATGGTAAGCAACTAATGCCGCTATCATTTACTTAAGACATGTCGATGAAAACATTAAACTGTAAATGTGAGTGGATTGAAACATTGTGTATGAAGTTAGGTAAACAAGCTTGATCTCAAGGTGTAAGGTCGTTGAATAACTAGTTATGTAAAAAACAATTGACGACGGTTTTTGCAGTATTGCATTTGAATTATTCAAGTAACTATGATGGAAAATATAGCACAGGTACAACATTAAGACGCTGACAAGTACTAAACAGCTAAAGCTATACAGCTAATATAGCTTGAACAGATTTTTAGCAAAATGTATTTAGTTTGTGGCAGTAAGAATTATATAACAATCTTGATCACATTATCTAAGGCCAAGAAAAGTCCGAAACACGTTTCCCTAAATTTTCTCTATAGAATAAAATCGCAATGTTGACTCTAAATGACCCCTGTAACGTAAAGATCTCTTAAGATCTTTACTTTACAGGGGTCATTAGGAGACTAAAAACTAAGAAGACTAAGATTTAAAGTCTAAGATCTCTTACGTTACAGGGGTCATTTAGAGTCAACATTGCGATTTTATTCTATCGAGAAAATTTAGGGAAACGTGTTTCGGACTTTTCTTGACCTTAGATAATGTGATCAAGTATACGTAAATAATTAATTATTTACGTATACATGTGTATGAAAATATAATAATAAAATAGCATAAAGAGGGACAAGAATAGTTATTTTATTTATTTACGTTACTAGTTTTGTGTTATAAAGCGTTAGGATTTTACCAAAACTGATCGCGATTTCACCATCGATGCCTCTCTCTCACTCCTACGCAGTGGGATAGTAACAAAATTGCAGCATTTGACTGCGTCTAAGATATTGATGTGATGGACTTTGTCCCAAAGCAATGATATATAAAACCTTCCTCAAAAAGGTAGCATTGAAAGAGGTCGTTTTGAAGGTATAAGAACTAAATGAAAAAAGCCCACATAGGCAGTATCTAGAACCTGAATTGCCTTGTGAAAATTAACATTTTGGTTTAAATCTAAACATATAGCTATAATTATCACTGAGATCCGACGCTATACGACCTCTGAAAGATTTGCTTAAATAAGGTACAAAGAAAACTATATTGAAACTAATACCTAACTACGTCTATTTTTCGGTTACTTATTTATACCATGTCTGGTTCATAAATATTAATGATGTGTTCATTTGTAAAAAAAGGTAAGACTTGATTAAATACTACATATGTATGCTACTTACATAACTGGTTCAATTTTTTTATGTACCAAATGAGCATGTTACTGAATGGCAATATATTCTATTCATCAACTCGCCCAAACAGTAAGCTGCTTCAAACAATTGACGGTTCAGTACCTAGTTATTCTCTTTCAAAATATTTTCCTTTATTATTTATGCCCTCAAACCATTTTGAAAGCATGCAGGCCCGGCCCAATCATGTTTATGCAGGTTTGGTTGAAAGCCATCACAGTACAGTTCATCAAATCCTAGACATTTAAAAAAAAAAAAAGATTTCATATGGTCTGGGATATGAGCAGGCAGTCAAGACGTTTTTTTGTGTCGGAACACGCACGAATTTATGAAGCGGTCGTAGGGAAGTTTGCTTAGCAGTTCTTAACCGATCAGCAAAGTTAAACAACGTCCGCCGCAGTCATGAGTTGGATGGGTGACCGCTAGTGACATTACAACACGGCACAGCACGAAAGCGCTCAGTAGAGCGCTTCCGTGTGTCGCGCCTCGGAGAGCACGTTACGCCGTTGCTCCCGGTTGTCGTCTTAGGATGGCAATCGTTATGGCATGGTGGTAGGGCATTTTGCGAATGCCCGCCTGTCTTGCTACCACCCCTCAAGTAGAAAGTCTGTCGCCAAGCACCTAGCGGTGTGTTCCGGCAGCTGTCCTTGAGAGCTAGTAATTCAAGGTTAGCTTGAACAACATCTTCGACCACATCATCACATACCATTAGGTGAGATAGTGGTCAAAGGCTAACCTATCAGGCATAAGAAACAAAAACGAGGCCCACCTGGTGTTAAGCGGTAACCTCTGCAAGTGACGAACTGCATTGCGTCTATCACCATCACCCTGAGACATAGGTACAGTAGTTAAGTTTTATGTGTCTCTAATTTCATTTTTACCTACTAACTGCCATTCAAGGACTGCTGCCGGAACACACTTTTAAGCGCTTGGCGATAGATTTTCTACTTTAGGGTAGTAGCTAGCCAGGCGAGTATTTGCAAATGCTCGTCCACCATGCGGATGCAATACTCCGTCTTAACAGTGGACAAAAATGCCGTTTTGATTGCAGTGTGCATAAGAAGCCTTTCCAGCTTTTCCTCGCAAGGTTTTCTCTAAATTTACTATTTTGTATACTTCTAGGAGCAAATTCGGTACTCACAAGACCCGCTTCAGAAAAAGAGTAGCGGTCATTATTTTGCCCACAAGTTTTGCGTGTCACAGCTTTAATAATTTGTACCGGATCATAAAATAAATCCGAGTTTCCTGTTCTATTACGATCTCATAAACAACAATAAGGATTAGTCCTACTGTACCGATACCTATATCAACCGTTATTTCTAAACACTGCTTCTTTTAATTAGTGAGGGGTTTGCCATAATTCCCACGCTTGACAGGCAGCTCGGGGATAGCAGTGGCAGTTCTTCAGGAGTCTCTGCTGCCTACTTTCTGGTACGTTTCTTTTTGAAGATATGGGACTGTGCAATTCTAAACCGGCACCCCACGGGTTATACAGTACTTACATTTATTGGAACCAATTGATACGGGTATGTTTCTGGACTGACGTGAATTCATGGTGTGCCCAGAATCGCGGCAGCAGGTTCATGAGGATGAAAAATCTTTTAAACTTGCCTTTTTTAATATAATTTTCCTGATTTTTTTTTATTGGTGATGGGTAAGCCTTTGACCACAATCTCACCTGATAGTAAGTGATGATATGTTCGAAGGTGTTAACATGCTTAACCTAGAATGACGGCTTTCAAGGACAGCTGCCGGAACAAACTGTTAGGTGCTTGGCAACAGATTTTCTACTTGAGGGTGGTCGCCAGGCGGGCATTCTCAAAATGCCCTTCCACCATGCGGTGAAGCTCAAGCCCGCGGCGGGATTCGAACCATGGACAGTTGCGCGGCAGTCCAAAGCCAATGCCACTGAGCCATCACTACATCAAAACATTCGTCAGAAGTAACTCACCAGTTTGCTTCAACGAGCCGCCTAACAGCATTCATGTTTTCGTCAGCTATCGCCGATGATGAACAACCTTCGAGAATCTCATCCTGTAGAGAAAGTCAACTCGGTTCGAACATTTTGCTACGATGTCACAAGATTTACAGACACAGAGAACTTAGCTTCAAACTTAAAATACCCCTCTATATTGCTTTATGTAGCAAAAGAAAAAAAATATATGCAAATAAATCTATACATATATTACAAAGACACATGGGGTGCTGGGCTAGAGTCTTGTGTGAGTCCTAAGAGGGAACTAAAGGAAAAAATCCAGTTGGGCAGCAGCGCCCTTTCAAAAACTGCCATCTACACTGCGATGCCCAAGAAGCCTGCCAATGGGGAATATAGGAAGCCCCACCTTCATTTGGCTTTTGTTTAATAGGCGACGTGTAACAGCTGTTGAAGTGTAGTGAAGATCTATACTTACTTATCTGATCGTTAAGGCTAACCGCTTGTTTTGGAAGCGCTGTCCATACAAACGATGTTGCGCGATATTTTAATAACAAGGGTTCAAACTCGGTTTAATTTAGCATGCATGTCCTTGAGCCTAACACTTATTTATGCTTCTAGTTTGCAAGTTTTCCGTAAATTTAATTATTATTAAATATATTCGAAATAAATGGTTTTGTATGGGAACTCTTATATTCACACTTAGGAGTAACATAAATGATAAATCTAAAAACTGGCAACCCAGAAGCATAGACATTAGGCTCATGGATATGCATGCAAAATTGCACAGAGCTTGAACACTTAGTATTTAAAATATGACGGAACAATGTTTGTATAGAAAGCCCTACGTGCACTGTAGCCTTAATTGTACTTACATATTCTTCTTGGATAAGCTATCAGCAGCTGTCCTGCTGGAACACAGCACACAGCAATATATAGATACACAAGCCTATCGAAGTGTTCCAGGAGCTGTTCTTTATGGCCAGTTTTCTTAATAGGAGCCTGTTTACAACCTCCGACCATATCATCACTTACCATCATGTGAGTCAAATGCTAGTCAGCGATTATAAAAAGGCTTCAGACTCTTAGAGTAGGTAATTTATAGAAAATCGACCAAAAGGTTCGTACATGTTTATCTGAACACACATATAAAATAAAATATATAATATGAAATTCAAGACGGCACAACAAAGTTAAAAACATTCCATTATTGCGTTCAGAACATAAAGATTTTTTTAAATACCAAAAATTCACACACAGACTATATATGAACAAGAAGCAAGAAAAGTGTTCTTGCTCAAATGTAGGCGGAGGCACCAAGACTCATTTATTTCAATGATCATTTTGCTTATCTTTTAAGTACCTATTGTTGTTATGTATGTGATTCACATGAGCTAGTTCGACCCCTGAGTATCCATCCAACCCCCATCCTTGTCGTTGGTTACCATTTGTAAAAGTACCAACCACGTAGGTATAAAAATTTTCTCCTCAGCCTACGTCTCGAACGTTCTTTTAAGTTAAACTTAATAGCTGTAGATTTTCTAAACCTATATTGTAACTGACACATGTAAATCGCCGCGACGTTGTCTTAGAAATTAGAAAAATAATTGTTCAAACTTTACGAGGTTGATGCACTGAAAACCTGGAAAATTCTGTCGTAAACCCGCGGATACTGCGGGGCTATACAATCAGCAGTTCGCGTAGGTACATTATTGTCTCATTAAAACATGTAGGTACAATATGAAATTAAAATAACGTCAAGTCCACAGCAATTTTTATGTTCATGAATGTAGGTTGGAGTGCCGTGCGCAGAGCTTGTTGGATCTACATGTCCGGCTTTCTGCCTACGTGTTGTTGGAATATATTACGTCACCGTCTTATACCATTTTTGTGTTGAGGATACGTCATGTCGAAGCTTTTTGCTTATTCGAAGCGATGACATGAAAATACGCGGTTTGAGTGCAAATATACATTTGTACTTACGCAATCCTAGAAACTACGCTGAAATTTTACAGTTTGACAACTACTCTGTATCAGGCGGATAGTCCACTGCTGAACACAGCCTCCCCCGATAATTGGGGTTTGCGATAATCCCCACGCTTAGCAGGCGGCTTGGGGATCGCAGTGTGAGATATCAGTTCCTCAGAAAGTGCTGCTGCCCACCTTTAGGTGTACACCTAAAGGTGTGCTGCACCTTTACCCTTTGGCGCCTCTAACGACGCCTACGGGTAGAGATAGGGGAGTGACATTCTACCCCAGCAGTCCACGGGTGCCGAATACGCGCACGGGGTATTAGCTCGCCAGAAGTTGCGAGCTTCATAAGCCAGTAGAAAAATTGCGGTCCAAATACTTCTACCTGTGATGTTTGTTATGCAAGTTTTAGTGCTTAAAAACATACTTAGATATTTGCTCTTCTTAACTTAATTACCAGAGAGTGTGCAGTATAGCGCTTTCTGCACAACTGATACCGAGATCTCATGACACCTAGCCAAGAGTCCAAATGTGTGGATTATGGCAGTCCCCAGCTCCTTACGTGCTCCATTTGTTCAATAAGGCAACGGACAAATATAGCATCACATAAGTAATGTTATTCGCGGTTTTTCGCTATTTGTTCGTTGGTATGTTTTCTCTTAACGTCATAATAAGCCCGCCTACTAGATTAACGTATGAGCCGCCTAGACAAGCAAATATTTACAATCACTTCCTCTCACAAATGGATCCGACGTATATGTAAAAGTGTTAGTTCACCAGTTGGATTATTGAGTTCCGGAAAAAACAAACATTAAAAATGGGTAAATTGTATTTTTGTATCACCATTAATGTGTCCGTTCAAATACTGATGAAATTCAACCTTATAAACAGGTGATGGACCACCACGGGATCAATCCTCAATCGACTTCTACAGATACAGACGAGAATCGGATAGAGCTGACACCTTGCTCGACCAGCCACCGACAAGGTTTTCTCACGGGAATTCCACGAACATTTACTACGAAGTAGATGACCAGAATCGACAAAAAACTTACGCTATTCTACAGGAAAGCAGACCAGAATTCACTCACACTCCACTGCGATCAATTTTACTGTTCTATTCTAACTCAGCCTGGAAGATTTTTATACTTACTGTCTTATTCATCGCATACATTGTGGACTCCTGTCTATACACCTTCTGCACGACAAAAGAGAGACCTGTCTGGGTAATTCTTGTCGTCATATGTATTGGTTTTGCGTTTACCTTTGACGTCGGCATTATAGTTGGCTTAAAAGTCTCTAGGAAATGGAGAAAGACTCTTAATCTTGTAGAACCAGATACGTTCAAAGTCGTTCTAGATGTCATTCTCGCAATACCATTTCCCTTCTTCTATCTAATTGACGACAAGGTACTGTACAATTGCCACGCAATATCACCAATAGTGTCAACAATACGTGTATACAGAATCATTGAATACTTTTATAACAGATCCTCCCAAGCTGGTTGCAACCAGTGGACATCATTTCTAACTCAATATCTTATACTTTTTATACTGTCTGTCCATACATGGACGTGCATTTGGTATTTGTTTTCGTATAGAGGATACGATATACATTTGATTCGGTCTTCGTGGTCACTAGCAGCAATAAATTTGCCAACTGAAACTACAATGGATTGGTACTACGTCTGTTGCTACTGGTCAGTAATGTATCTGACAACCAATGCTTTGGGAGACTTATATCCTGTCAACACGCCTGAAAGAATTATGGCTACGCTGGCTATATTAGTCGGGTTCCTTCTAACGACGGTCGTTTTTGTGGGATCGTTGACTTCACAGTTCATAACAATAACAACGAGACGCTCCAAATATGTTAGGCGATTAAAAAAGATACAGAATCACCTCAAGCTTATAAATATGGATGCAGACATCACTAAACGCATCATCAGGTATAAGACTTAACTACCATTTTAGATTTTGCATTTTAATTTCGGAATTACTTTACATATTTGGATTGGGCAGGTATTACGAAGACCTCTGGTATCAAAAGTCGGGAGTTTTCAAGCCGAAGTTACTGAATTTATTGCCGTATCCGCTCCAAATGGAAATTTGTTATGATTTGAATGCAGTCCCGCTCTACACTTCGTTATTATTTAGAAAACTTCCGGAAGCTTTTTTGAGGAGACTGTCTCTAGACATGAGTCACCAGTTTTATCTACCGGGTGATGTTGTTTACAGTCATAACCAGAACAAGACTGTTATGGTAATTAAACGTTTATATATTGCTTGTTTGTTGGCAACATGGAAATTATAGTACCTTAATCATTTACCTTTTTGAAGGTTTGCATTACAAACGGTGTTTTGGAGCTTTTGTCTGACGAAGATGACGAAAGCCCAATGATATCATTTGCGAAAGGCACTTGTTTTGGAGAAATATCTCTGATCTATAATATTCCAGGTAATACGCACCTTTGGTTAAATCTAGCTACGTCATGATCTATATATTTTATGATTAAAAGAATGGCGGTTAAAAACCACAATTTTGCATTTAAATAACTTGGGATATAGCCTGGGGAACTTCCAAAACTTACTCGTATGGACCCTAAAGATGTAAGTAATTTACTAAGAATTACTACAACCCTTCTAAAAATATATTTTCAGCGAGGTGCACAGTCAAGGCAGCAACTTACGTAGAATGTCAAGTTCTTGAAAAGACAAAGTTCATAAGACTGATGGTCACTTATCCAGACTTGGTCGACAAAATGCGACAAGAAATTGAGAAACGCATCGAACGGAGCAAAAGAAGAAAAGTAATACAAGGCAGTAGAGCTGAGTTTTCTTTAAATGTTTACGCTTCTAAAGACCGTAAAAAGAGTAGCATCAAATGCCTGAAAGATAAATTGAGATACATTCAAGGTACACATACGTTGGGCATGCTACCTGCACCTTACATCTACTAGCTTATTCATTAATATTTAGATATATGATTTTCTTTAGTAAGTACTGTATCCTTCTGTTGGATGTCGTGAAAGGTGACGAAACGGAAAGAATACACCGAATGAACATCATGCCACCTCTACAGCAACACCCCAGTCACATAATGTAAATGAGGTGTTGCTGTATTACATCATGCTACAACAGTACACTTTATCATCTTAATGCACTCATTAAACCAAAAGGTCGCGCGTAGAGTTAGGCAGTGGGTCGGCTATAATACCAAAGCCAATATATTTTCATCACACTTGCACGAAAACAGTAACTAAACATACAGGTTAATTTACAGGGCTGGCCGTAATTCCCCTTATAAAACCCTCGAGATTTCTTTTTGTCATGAATTCCAAGGTCGGTAAGAACTACAACAATTTATTTCATACTCTTCAGTGGTGTTAGAAGATGAAGGCGTTTATTATGTCTTGTGTCCGCCGTTCTTTGTGTTGTAAGAGAAACCCTACAGTACCAAACCCGCATGCGTATGATAAGGACAGGTATATGAGAATGTGAACATTGGAGCGCGATTAATCTATATAGCATTGTTGTTCTTATGAAAAGTTCCCAATAGAGTTATTAGCAATGAAATATTTTTTTTTCTTGCTATAACGCATGCTCTGTGAATATTGCAATTTTCGTAAAGAAATATAAAGTTAATGTTACGAAAATGTTAACAAGATAGACCTCCACTTTCGTGGCTTAATAAATGGACATGGAAACCCATTCAAACGACTTCCAGAATCCTATGACTTATTTCCACATTTCATTACATGTCGCAGGCATGAAACATAAACGCGGATCACATTGAAAAACAAACTCTATAGGTATACTTGGTATAATATTCCACCATATAACAGTATCTGGGCGGAAACGCCGATTTCTCGTGGTATGAACATAGCTCGACAACAATGTAAAAATCAAAGACAGACAAAGCTACCAAAATACAGAGAGATTTTTTCGAGAATACGAGTGTCGTTAGATACCTATACATAAGTTAACGGCGGAACGCTGCGCAGTAGCATACTTCAGTAAAATTGATCAAAAACCGGCACTGTTATACTACTAAATCGTACTTGCAGTATACTTACTTAACAGCTACTATATTAAAATTGAATCGATTTAAATCTTTGAGTCAAAATAGTACGGGATAAGAAGGTACAGACCCACCAACTTATCTGTTCAGGTGGCAGAAAAAAGAACTACACGATTCCTTCAAATTGTGACAGTTTGTAGTTGATTACCTTGACCAGTAGCGCCCTCGAGAACTGCACAGTTAAGTTGGTGGTACTATACAACAATTTGTTGCAGGCAAAACCGACACAGACAATTTAACACAAGAAGACGTCTTAGACGAGAACTGTTTGGATCTCTACATTATCTCCGAGCATATAAGGAAGAAAACCTTTCCGTTTACTTGTGTCAATTCTGGCTTCCCTTGGATTCTCGAATCTGAGTGTCACCTTGTCAAATACTGGGAGCACTATATGCTGCTAATCGTACTCTACATATGCATAGTATATCCTTACTTAATTGGTTTCAAGAGAAAATTCTCAGACGGAATACAATTTTACGCTCAACTCGTTATAAAACTGACGCTTATACTGAACATTCTGATGACGTCAGTTACCGCTGTGAGAACGAAAAAGAAGTACGTTACAGAGTTTTGGGGCATTTTGAGATACAATCTCAACACTCTCGGATTTTACTTGGACTTGGTGGCAATAATACCCTTTGAGTACGTGGTTACTATACATACAGCAGTGAAATATCATGATGAATACCGCAATCATCTATTCTATATGTGTAAAGGAGTGAAGCTTTGTTTAGTTTGGAGATTATCAAGTTTTTTCGAGAAGTTGGAACGGAAACTACTGTTGAATTCACTTCTCGTGAAGGTAAACACTTCTTTTAACTACTTTTTTTTTTTTATTTGTCTTTTTTAATTGCTAAGTGTTGGTTGACTATCACTACATGAATAGGTAAAGAAAGGAACAGTATGAAAAATATATTATAAATACGAAATATTACATATAATATCAGTATATGTTAATTAATTGTTGTTAGTTAAAGTACAAAAACATACATACATTAACTCCCCAAGGGGTGCCGGGTTAGAATGTCACCACACCCTTTTGCCATCTGTCTGGCACCCCATTGCTATCTGTGGGTGTCGTATGAGGCGACTAAAGTTAAAATATCAAAAGGTGGGTTACCAGCGCTTTCTGAGGAACTGATATCTTAAACTCCCGCGAAGCGATCCCCAAGACGCCTGCCAAGCGTGGGGATTATGGCAAACCCAAAAATATGGGAGAGGCTGTGCTCAGCAGATGGACAATCCGGCTGATACAGTACATAAACAAAATGACTTTTTAACGCTGACCCGATTTGAATGAAACTTGGAATATAGATAGTTTAAGTCCTGGATTAACACATAGGATACATATATCGTCATTATTCATCCATCACTCTATAGGTACAGTAAGTCCAAGTATGAAGCGCTCGTAGCGAAGTTTACTTAGCTGTTCTCAACCGATCAGCAAAGTTAAGCAACGTCGCGCGCGGTCATGAGTTGGATGGGTGACCGCTAGTGACATTACTACTGAGCGTTTCCGTGCTTCGGAGGGCACGTTAAGCCGTCGGTCCCGGTTGTTGTCTTAGGATGGCAGTCGTTATCGCGTGGTGGTAGGGCATTTTGCGAATGCCCGCCTGGCTAGCTACCACCCTCAAGTAGAAAATCTGTCGCCAAGCACCTAACGGTGTGTTCCGGCAGCTGTCCTTGAGAGCCAGTACTTCTAGGTTAGCCTGAACAACATCTTCGACCAAAACATCACTTACCATCAGGTGAGATAGTGGTCAAAGGCTAATCTATTAGGCATAAAAAAAAATAAAAAAAGTCCTAGTAATACATAGGCACAGTGATAGATATGTATATGTTTGTTACTCCATCACGCACGGCAGAATTTCATGAAATTTGGATGAAATTGGAAATAAGTTCATTTTAAGTCATAGATTGACATATAGGATAAGTATCATTATCCCTTTTCGTCATTGTCTACGCCGGTGATAACTACAGCTGGTCAGGTCATTATGTTAAAAGCCTACGTCAGATCTGACCTTCACAGGGTTATATTTTAGCTTGTTATATTATATAGTAGAAAAGAAAAGCTAACGGTATCTGTCTTCAAAAGCTAGTTGTAAAAAGGTTTATCTGACCATATTTTTGAAGCAGTGATGGCTCAGCCGCATTGGTTATGGACTGCCGCGCAGCAGGTCCATGGTTCGAATCCCGCCCAGAGCTTGAGCTTCACCGCATGGTGGAAGGGCATTTTGCGAATGCCCGCCTGGCTAGCGACCACCCTCAAGTAGAAAATCTGTCGCCAAGCACCTAACGGTGTGTTCCGGCAGCAGTCCTTGAGAGCCAGTGAAATAACAGGCAAAATGAGACTTAACAGGTATGTCTAAGGTGATGGGCGCAGTGCAGTTCGTCACTTGTGATGAAGTGCATCTGTTATAGGCAGAGGATACCGCTTAACATCAGGTGGGCCTCGCGCTTGTTCCTTCACAGTAACATAAAAAAAACGATGAGGTAGATTACAAAATCACAAATATACTATAGGAAAAAAGGTGGTTTATACTATAGGAAAAATTTTAGTCATGTGCGGGATTTTTCCCATCGTATTTTTGTGATTTTGTAATGTAATCCGCATAGCAGGCGTTATTGCAAACATAACAATATTAAAAAGATGAGATAGAGGTAAAAGGCTAGTCTATTAGTAAACAATCTTTGTCATGATCACATTCAAATTCACGATGTACGCGAATACCTTAGCAACATGCATGGTGGTAGGGCATTTTGCGAATGCCCGCCTGGCTAGCTACCACCAAGTAGAAAATCTGTCGCCAAGCACCTAACGGTGTGTTCCGGCAGCTGTCCTTGAGAGCCAGTACTTCTAGGTTAGCCTGAACAACATCTTCGACTACATCATCACTTACCATCAGGTGAGATAGTGGTCAAAGGCTAACATATCAGGCATAAAAAAAAAAGAAAAAAAAAAAACAGTGAATGTTTATATTTTATATATTTGTTACATTAATCATTTCAGACTGTCAAGTATTGTGTATACATTTGCCTGCTGTCATACTGGTGCGGTGTCGTATTATATATGGAGTCATGTTTCGTAAACAGATGCGCCGAAAATTCTTGGTTCAGCAAGGCATTGCTGTGGGATGACGAGATTCGTGGCTTCAGAATGAGAAAGTAATTTAAAAAATGTTTAATCGCAAGATATTATATAGGTACATCAGGCAGGCTCCCCGTGGGGTGCCGGTTTAGAATTGTACCTCCCCATATCATCCCGTGCATTGACTTAGTAATAATATCTCGATTATCCCATGGGTGTCGTAAAAGGCGACTAAGGGAATAAAGGTGGGCAGCAGTGCCTTCTTAAGAAAGATCTTACACTGCGATCCCCAAGCCACCTGCCAAGCGTGGGGATTATGGCAATGTGTTCAGCAGTGGACGATCCGGCTGATACAGTACAGTACATCAGGCAGGGATTAAACTCGCGTATTTCGTCCAACTTAATGGACGTGTTATCCAAGTGAGCTATCAAAGCAGGTGCCCAAGAGTGCGAATTTTCCACTTGATTAATTTTTAACCATCATGAGAGATAAGTGACTACGTAATTTTCGTTCACACGAAATAGGCGTGATAAATGCGAAATTCACTTATTTAACTAATGCGACATATACTAAATTCAATAATTACTACCAAATTTTATATTTTTAATACTTTTCTACGAAATCTTGAGGACTAACATTCTTAATACCACAGTCATGTGATGTTTCTAATGTAGCGCGCCTCACGCCCATTGTTTTATATTTTTTTTATTGCTGGTAGGTAAGCCTATGACCATAATCTCACCTGATGGTGAGTGATGATGCGGTCAAAGGTGTCAACAGGCTAACCTCGACTTACTGGCTCTCAAGGGCAGCTGCCGGTACACACTCTTAGGTGCTTGGCGACAGATTTTCTGCTTGAGAATCCCAAACGCAGCTGAATAAAGCCTTCATAGCCCAGTTAATGTAGATGATGAAAGATATTTCAGTATCTACACTGTTATCATAATAAACCGCAGGCAAAGGCTTATAGTACCACCAACTTAACTGTGTAGTTTTCGAGGGCGCTACTGGTCATGGAAATCAAGTACATACTGTCACAATTTGAGGGAAAGTTTTAGTTCTTTTTTTCTGCCACCTGAACAGATAAGTTGGTGGGTCTGTACCTACGCTAGAAAATATAGAAACAACCACGATATAAGCAATTTTTTGCGATAGTATTTAGTTATTTTAATTACATATATATCCGAGACATAGATTTTTGTTTGCGTAATATACGTAACCCTCACCATCACAACTTCTTTTTTTTATGCCTAATAGGTTACCTTTTGTCCAACTATCTCCCCTGATGGTAAGTGATGATGAGGTCGAAGATGTTGTTCAGGCTAACGTAGAATTACTTGCTCTCAAGGACAGCTGCCGGAACTCACCTTAAGGTGTTTGGCGACAGATTTCCTTCTTGAGGGTGGTAGCTAGCCTGGCGGGCATTCGCAAATTGCCCTACCACCATGCTATAACGACTGCCGTTCTAAGGCAACAACCGGGACCGACGGCTTAACGTCCCCTCCGAAGCACGGAAGCGCTCAGTTCTAGTAATGTCACTAGCGGTCACCCATCCAAGTCCTGACTGCGGCGGACGTTACTTAACTTTGCTGATCGGTTAAGAACAGCTAAGCAAACCTCGAGCGCTAGAAAAAGTGACGGTCCTATAGACTATACAAGTGCCTTTTCAGTGAAGAGCCTTTTCAGAAGTCCAATAGTACAAAAGTCGTTACGAAACAGAAATGGTTTTTCATGCAGTTCGATTAAATGTCCACTTCTCCTCCATAACGTGGCACCCTTTACGCACCTCGCAAACTGAATTCAATATTTTCATTAGTTTGGTAATTTTAATCCTTTCTTTCTCTTCAGAACAAAATACCCAATAGTTACGGCTATATATTTTGCGACTACTACGTTACTTTCGGTGGGCTATGGTGATTTCACGCCGGGCGATAGGTACGACATGGGATACGTGGCGTTTCTTAGCGTTTTCGGAGTCTTACTTACTGGATATTGTGTCTCAGAATTTTCCGCCGTTGTTACACATTGGCTACGGTAAGTTTTAATCCTGGATATTTTTCTTTTTAGAATTAACACACCATTTAGAGCTTGTGGACAGGTTTTCTATAATTTTACTGATATTAACGCGGGTTTGATATCCGCTCGAAGTGAATAATGTTGTGCTATTGTATGTTTTCTACCTAGTTTGGTTGTTAGCGCGGCGATCATTCGCTAAATGCCCTGGCACCATGATGTGAATTTGATGCGAAGAGCGCTCAGTCCCACGGTAGAATTTGAACTATAGATTAGCTATTATCGCTTCAAACGTACGTAAAACTATCGCGACGTTCAACACATCCTTAAGAGCGCATCGAGCTTTTTAGGTATTCGCGTATGTGTGCGTGATACTACGGATTTATTTAATTGTTTAGATATACATTTTTTCTATAGAGGAAACTTTAAGTAATCGTATTTCTAAGGTGTAAGATTTATGGAATGAATCCTGAAACATCATAATATATATTAATTGCATAACTCAAAATTAAGAAATAAAGATACAGCAAGGGATCAAACGAACGTAAGTACTTCACAATTGCATATAATTCACTCACGTCTATTTTATACTGCACTCTGTTCTATATTAAACTCACACACAACCGTAATAACGTACTCACTCTTATTCAAAAACTTCAGCACGCATAGTCCTGCTATATATAAAATATGAGTCATCTGGAAGAACTAGCTCTCACAGACACAGGGTATCCTACCGTGAGAGCTAGTGAATTAATAATTTTAATGTAAGTAATTCAATCTAGTTATGATAATATTTAAAGTAAGTAATGAAATGTATTAATTTGTAATCTTGTAATGTAATGTATTTTTAAATGTATAATTTTGTAATGTAATTCGCTAAGGAAGGCGTTATGGCAATGATATATAAAAAAATAATAATATTGAAAGTAGTTATTACAATTGGTAACTTTATTAGCACGACGCTAATAATCATTACTGGTGAATGAATTTGAAGCATGCATGATTTTATTATTTATTACTTTTATAATGGATTCAATAAATAAATTATTATTATTATTATAATTGCCTCAGTGCAGTCTAAAGATTTTGTACAGTGACAGGATTCCTTTTGAGATCGCCACCTGCAAAGGTACTATCGCCTTATACGTCCACTCACGTATCAAAAATGTATATACATTCCTTAATTGCGAATTTATATACAATGTTACCACCATAGTTGTCCATAAATTCGTGACAACAAGCACACTAGAATTACAATCTGATGTCCTAGGAAACAAGCTCAAGGAACAATCGCACAGATTACTTAGCGTTCATCTAAACTATTAAGGGGCAAGAGCAAATGCTTAATGGCTAGCTCGCGCTAAACTTTATGATCGCTGGCCGAGACTTTACGTGATCTGTGCAGGAGCAGAAATCCATATAAATTGCTCTCTGCGCTATCACGTGGTGTGTCAGCCAAAGCTCATAAAGTTTTGCGCGAGCTTTACGTACATACTAGTTTCTTCAAGCAATGACTTTCTTCCCCTGCTTATCGCATACGGCTAAATGTCGTCGTCACAGCGTAAACGTCTCTCACTATTTTCAATCAATCAATCAATCAATCAATAATTTATTTGCAAAAAAATACAATACTTTCATAATATTTACAATTAGATCTTATTTTTGTATTGACAATTGTATTCTGCCTGCAAGCAGGCGTGCAAATATTAGGTAAGTTTATACAAACTAACACAAATATAAAATAATAAAGTTAAAATACAAATATAAAATACAATTAATAAAGTCAAGTTAGTTATTCAAATATTCGGACACATTATAAAAACATTTCTCTAACAGCTAATAAGTCAATTTAGTTTTAAATACATTGCCCTGCAGGAGTTTTAACTCATTGTAATTTATTATATATTATGATGCACATGTTGTAAACATTCTTTTTATAGATCGTTTTATGACATTGAGGATGGTACAATAGGTTTTCATATATAGCCCTTTCTGTGACTACCTTTTCATCTCAGTAGTTACACCTTTAAAAGACTCATCCTAATGACACCCATGCTAATATGAAATAAGGAATATAACACGCACATATGATTTTTACACTAGAATAAATTATTTGCAGAACAAAAACGGCATTCCTGGAAATAATCATGACAATTGACAAATTCATGAAGGAGAACAACATGCATCCAGCCATTAAGCACAGGATAATGAATTTCTATGAACTACAATGGTTGTACAATTCGGTAAGTGACAATTCATAGCATGTGTCATAACTGTAAAGTAGAAATAGCTAAGTTTAGGCAGGACCTGGAATGCCATAATTATATTAGCTACGTTCCTAGCAAGTACTTACGTTTACTATCCAGGAGGTGGGGCAGGTACAATTATACTAGCTTATTCAAGAAATTCCCTGCGCGTCGTCTTTGAGTGTTAGAAGGGGATAATTGGACAATAAATCCAAAACTCCCCTTAACCATCTAACAGGGCAAAAATACCAGCCATCCCCTTAACTATTAATTTGCATTAATTATAAATAAAAACAATTGATTAGGTAATCAATGGCTTACTTACCATTTCTCATACTTGGAAAGTAAAAACGAACCTTTAGTTACCTGATGAGAGGGATGAAAACAATACTTTGGTCCCTGATAAACGATTTACCCTTTGTCAAAAAATAAAAAATTGTGCCAGCCATGCTCCAACTTTTTATACAGCCGCCCATATGTGGAACCGCGGCGTAAAATTGTAATTAAAAATATATAATCAATATTTTTGTATCATTACATTATGGTTAACGTTTTTTTTTATATTTTAGTATGATTTAGTAAATAAGGTTTTTTCAGAGTAATTAGGTTTTTGTTTAGGTGCTTTCCTCATATTCGACATATTTTCATTTCGAGCAGTGTTTAACCTAGGGTGAACCTATATCGTGACCTATTTAGGCCCTTGAAATATTGGCGTCCTCACTCCACACCATCTGGCGCCAAACTCTTGTATATATGGCTACTATATTATTTGCTTGCGCACACAAACATTCACACAATGTAAAGATTTGGCCCACCGCACCATTAGATTTTCGTTTCAAATAAGGATTTTTTTATGTTATTGTGACGGAACAAGCTCGGGCCCACCTGATGTTAAGCGGACTAACCTCTGCCTAGAACAGATCCATTTCATCACAAGTGACGAATTGCACTGCACCCGTCACCTTGAGACATAGTTGTTAAGTCTCATGTGCCTGTAATTTCACTGGCTCTCAAGGACTGCTGCCGGAACACACCGTTAGGTGCTTGTCGACAGATTTTTTACTTGAGGTGGTAGCTAGCCTGGCGGGCAGTTGCAAAATGCCCTTCCACCATGCGGTGAAGCTGAAGCCGGCGCGGTGGGATCGAACCAGGGACCAGCGGCACGGCAGTCCACAGGTATTACCGCTCGGCCATCATTGCTTCAATAAAATGTCATACTTGATAGAGCACCTTATTTTGTACCAAACGGGCGGCAACAGCCCACTAATAGGACGATATTCAATTTCATCATTTGTCTCTTAGTCTCCTTTCGCAAACATTTAAATGGGAGAATTTAAACAAAAGAACTTTAAAAGTCATATCTTAAATTAATTTCATATGCATTTATTTATCTGTCACAATTATATGCTTAAGACCTACAATATATGAGAAGAATCATGAGATTCAATAGAAATATTATCACTTGTATGAAAACATAAGGCTTCCTTTATTGAAACTTTTTAAACTGCTTTGTTCATCATTGATCATGTGTTCGACAACTACAATAAAAACTGGTTTTTAAAGACAGCTTCCAATTTACACTAATAGTGTTTGCTTAGGCAGATTTCTTATTTAAGCAATTAGTTGTTTATCTACGATTTCGTCATTCTGTGATCTCCTCCGTCTGCAATGTCGTAATTCTGTAATCTTGACATGGTAATATGGATCCGTTTATTAATACTATTTTATACGTTGTTTTGTTGAAGTTACTTACAATAGTGACCTTTAATATGATTACAGGGCGTAGAAGTAACTGATGAAAACTGGCTAGAGAAAACGATCGTGCCTTCAGAATTGCGCAAAAAAGTTTTACACCAAGCTCGATTTAGAGCCTTGACTTCGATCAGATTCTTTCAAGTGAAGAATAAAGCTTATATTCATACTTTGACTGAGAGTAAGTAAACCTAAAGGTCATATAAATATGACTGAAGAAGCGAGGTACCTATTATTACTATTCGTATAAGTGAGCCTGTTGCTTAACAATAGATACACATAGCCTACGCCTGAGCCTCTATCGTACTTACTGTAGAGAGAGCACTGTAGTACTCGCTTCAGTTTTCAACACTCTCGGAGACCCGAATCAGCCATATCGTTAGAACCGACGACGTACGAGCCTTCTCTTCCTTTAGAAACCATGTGTTCTGTATTTTTCGTCTGTAGGATATTTTTGCGAATTAACTTTATACGTTTTAGCAAAATTACTCAGTTTTCTATGTGGGGACGATAAACTGACGCGCAACGTGGGGAACTAGGATAACATACTAACGTAATAAAACTGCCTTGTTGCGGTAATATTTTCAATAAGACCGCAGTTTCATGATGGACGAGCATATTGCATTATCCGAGTAGAATTAAAATGGGCAATGTTTTTAATAAGTTCGTCATTAGTCGAATATTACACTGCCACACTAAAATCCCCGTGGGGTTGACACCCCACGGGGATTTTAGCCTGACGGCTAGAATTGCAAACCGAAATATCTGGGAGCCGTTAGAGGCAATGAAGGAAAAAATACCAAAGGTGGGAAGCGCCTTCTGCAGAACTGCCATCTTACACTGCAATCCCTAAGACGCTTGCCAAGCGTGGGGATTATAGTAAAACACCCTATTGGACGAGAACTTTGTTCAACGGTGGACGTAATGGCTGCGGTTGCGATAGTGACATTTAATTTAGTATTTATCGGTTTTTAATTTAGTTTCGACTAAACTTAAAAACCAGTAATTTGTAATCGAAATTTGGTAAGTAGCATTGAAAGAACAGCTTAGACAATTGCTGACAAATTAATTACTTGAGGGAAGCTATGAAGAATGCATAATACCATGTTGCACTTAAACATTGAATGGCGAACCAAAATTGTAAATTTTGTCTTTTAGCGGCAAGAGACATGATTCTACCGCCAGGAGAAATAGTATATTATGGAGGAACGGTCACAAGAGAGTTGTACATAATTGAAAGCGGGTACTGTTTAGTGACGTCACACGATATGAGGGAATCGAAGACAGAACGAGTCATAGGCCCTGGAAACCATTTAGGGCTGCTGGTGCTTTTGTATGGAGTTCCGGCTGTTAGCACAGTGATCACTTTGACGCACTGTAAGGTAGGTAGTAAGGTTATATATTGTTTTGAATGAGTAAGCAGAAAATTGATAACATGTACCGTTTTAAAATAGCTTAAAATAACCAGCAAGTATGAAGCTCCACACGTTTTGTCACATGGTACCTACGAGACGTGATTAGAATTCCATTCTATTTACTCACGAGTGTATAAACTTTTTTCCTAATATTGTACGCAATTTCGAAGAGACTAAACACTTCGACACAGATTTGGCAGCTAATCCTGTATAGTGGAAAAATCCTTGACCATTCACCAACCTGTCGATCTCAATTCCGCTTTAGGCTTCCAATCGAACTACCTTGCTCGACACCCTTCACACATATAATACCCATCGTTTCAAACAATATTCTTTAAGATTTAGAATCAGTAATGTTTTTGGTTCTACTTATTTTCTCTTTTAGCTCATCAGCGTAAGCCATTCTGCATACACGTCAGCACTGAGCCTCTTTCCTGATATGAAAGAACACGAAGGCCTAATGAAGCCTGAAGAATTGGAATTCATTGAAAACCAAGCAAAAGCTCAAAATACCGACGGTTTTCTTAGACACTACAACAAGATTATGGCAAGAAAGAAGAAAGTTAGAATAACTGGGATTTTACAAGACTTTTTCAACGGTTAGTCGTATTCTTTAATATAAGGTTATGCCTAGGTATATGTATACCTACTTACCATTCGTAAGTTGTAATAAATAGTATGTACCTAATAAAAAAGTTTTCATATCACAAACATTGATCGAAGCCCAAACATTATTAAAAAGGGCCTCTAGCGGAAATGTGGACGAACTAAAATTAATGTATAGGAAAAAAAATATGTTGTCTACATGGCTACGTAAACGTTTGGTTAAATTAATGAACAAGATTAAGGATCAAGACGTGTTCTCAAAAAAAAATCAACCCCATCAGACTCCTTATAAATAAACACAGGGTCTATGCTTGCTCTATCTCACGAGGTAGTGAAACGATGCCATTGAACTGTTACGACTCCGAAAGCCGATGCCCGTGAGATAGAGCAACCTTCCTATATCAAAGCGCATTCAATATGACATTCCACCATTCTTCGCAAGATTTTTGTCAAAACGTTTCTCGATTCTCTATTTGAATGCTTGGTTCCTTAAGTAGAAAATCCGTTGCAAAGCCCTCTACAAACTTCAACACATCACTTGCCCTTTAGTGTGAGATAAGGCTAGCCCATATAATTTATAAACATTACAGATTCTTTTATCGACGTTCCTGCAGAATACAAAAAAATAAAAGAAAGCTACAGAAAGTCATTCAAACAGTTTCATGTCTTAAACAACATTGCTCCGTACATCCTTTTACCGATTGCGATAAAACCAGGTGGAACATTTCTGTCGGTGTGGTCTATCATTCGGGTCATTGCTGCGTATATGCTGTGCATGATAACACCGGTAAGTAGCCACCTGTAGACGATCATAAGATGTCTTGAGATTTGTAAGTAGTGTTGAGCAATAAAGGAGACGGCTGAAGGAAGCGTGTGAGATATGATAATTTTAAGATGGATGTGTGGTGTAACTAGAATTTGCAATATAAAAAATGAGTATATCAGAGGAAGTAATATGACGAAAAAGTTGTTGATTAAAAGATTTGTGTGGTATGGTAGTGTTTATTTAAATTATCTGGTAAAATGATGCTATGCATGAGGAAGAATAAAAAATATATGCTTACATAACTGGACAAATTTTGAATATTAAATTGGACGGAGCCAGAAAAACGCTAAAGAACATAGGTTTCGATTGACTTCGTGACTAGGAATTTGTAAGTATATGAAAGATGTGAATGACTTCAGAAAGTTAGAAGCAAAGCATTTTTATACCAAGTGTCCAAACGATGAAGTGGCCTACCTTAAGCTATTGCCATATTAATAAAATCTGAAACCAACAAAGTTCTTACTGCTGATTGATGGCAGCATCAATGTACAAGTTGGTGGTAACACTAAGAACCAGTTTATTACTGTATTTTTTTTTGTAGCAGTCCGATATTTCGACCTGTTCCCGACATATGGCAGACCCCGTATGATATAGGGCCAAATCAATCAAAGACCAATATTGAAAACGTGGGTGTTTAACTGTTTAGACACCCGATACTCCTTCAAGGATACAGGCGATGAATTTTTTCGAAAGTTTGTAACTATAGATTGACAGTTTCTTTGTTTTCACCATTTATACATTTTTTCACTTACTCATACTGGCATTTTAACTTTCCCACTGTTGATCAATTTAAACATATAGACGTTTCTAGAAGACGACACATGTGTGCGTTCGCACACTCACGCCATCTGTGGCTTTACACATTATGACATGTGGACGCCTCGTACCCAGATTGAGAATAATTATGCTTTATTTTCAGGTAATTGTCTCAATGGCCCCAATGTGCAAGTCCTTCAACATAGCTGTGCTGGTATTAGAAGTAGTGTGCTACATTGATATGTACCTCATGTTGCACGTAGCATATTATGGTCCCAAAAATCAGCTCATCTATCATCCGTATATGACTGCACGACATTATTTGACAGTAAGTTAACCCTTATATAAAAAACAGAACTACGAAAAACGGATAATTTGTTCACTTGAGTTAATAGCAACTGATGAACCCCGTGGGATTGCTGAGCTAGAAGAGCACATAAGTATATTTATGTAGCTGTTGCAAAAAAAATAACTAAGGCATAACTAAAAAGCCTGGCAGCGTTGTTTTTGCAGAATAGTTCACATCTACTGTGATCCCCATGAACCACGACGCATACCAGGCATAGGGATGACGAAACCTTATATTATATTACAATGACCATTCCGGCTGAAACAATTAAGCCTGTACTGTAGACGAAAAACATATCTCAAATAAAACATATATAATAGGGATGGTTAAGTTGGGCATGCTTGCTAGGTCTATAGTTTACATTAAGCTCTTTCAATTTGTATATTGTACTCCCGACATATAGAGCTGGTTTTATGTAAAACTATTCTTTCTAGGGTGCCTTTGCCATGGACTTACTGACTTGCTTCCCGTGGTATGCAGTCTGGATGCTGGTTGTGCCTAAGCATGATGAACAGCATTCATCAGAAGACCATGCCGTAAACGGCCACATGTTCCACTGCTCCATTAGAATGATAAACGTTCTGCAGATTTACAAACTATATATGGTTTTTTGGGCGGAATCATTAAACGCTCTAAGAAGGGTAAGTACCTAATGATAATTCTTATTACAGACTGCGTCAAAACAAACTTATTTTCTTCGGAATCATTAATCTTATCTATGAAGTCCTTACTGTTCCTACGCTGATCATTTTCTATTGCAAACTAGTAATATGGCATACTTTTTGCGTTGTGTTGTACGTACAATTACAAATTTGTTGATGACGTCAGATAAAGTTTGGTGTCTTGATGGACAGGACCAAAAATACGTTAGGTAGCTTAGTAGCCTTTGGTAGAACTATTGGAAGCTTTTGATGCGTCATTTAACAAGCACGAAGTTCTTGTTGACTACACAATATTTGACACCGATTTGGTTTCTAAATATTGTTGTTTTTTTTCAGGCTTATCTTATGAGCGTCGTCCATTTTTTCTTATTAACGCTTTTCTTCTTGAACCTATACACGTCGATACTGATAACTCTTACATGCAGATACGTAATAGCATCTGATGCAGAGGATTTTACACGTAGAGTTGGAAAGTTATCATTAGAAGGACCGTATGTGGACACTGAATTTCATCCTGATGGTAACATGGTTTGTCAAAAAGGTACGTTTACACTTCGTGAAGCTGTCCGATTAGGTTGCAGAATTCTCATCAGAATCCCTCTGAAGGTTCTTCTGGGGTTATTTTAATGACCTGGTCATTATTTACATACCTAGCAGCAAAGTGGCAACATTGCTTCCAGAGTATTGGGGCAGTCAGTTATATTACAGGCATATGGACCGTACTTAGAATGGTAGTGTGTACGATATTTCAGACTTGAAAAATGCCAATCTTCTTAAGGGACATACAAATAAACGGCACTGATACAGGCGAACAGGGACAGAAGCTTCTTGAATCCCGTTTTATGACTCGTTTCCCTGGATCCAAATAGTTTATCATACCAGTTTGCTTATTTTCCTGTTGTTATGACTCATTTAATCACCATCACTTTTTATCAGGTTCATGGATAGACGTTGCAATAATCTTGAAGCAGAGCCATTTGTCACCGCAAAAAGTGTATTTGCTTGCGCACTATTGGTCCGCTACTAGTTTCAGTAGCGCCGGTTTCGGTGACATCACTGCCCAAGATACCATACATATGATCTTGTCTATTTGCTGTAATGTGCACGGAGTTTTATTCTTTGGGTAAGTCCTTCACACATCATTTTTGTCATGTTTAAAAAGCTGCGTAGGGCGTGTAGGGCTCTATTGTCATTAAGAAACACGGCATAATATCTTAGTTGAGCAACAGCTCTCTCAAGGCCTCTTTTCACCTCGGAGTCCACGGAACAACACAGTGAAAATGCAACAACGTTCTTGTAAATAATTCCAAATAACCTACTCTTTTAATTGAACTTATTAGCATTAGAACTCTTTGAAATTTTACGTTTACGGAACCCCTATCTGTTACGTATCTACCTATCATCTCTCGCTTACCACATACATACCCGTCAGTTTATACTACTTACTATGAATCTGGATTTGCACGAAAAGACTCCAATCTGGTTAGACGTTCGCCAAGGTTCCTTTCAACTGTTCCTTTTATGCTCGCCTCGTATTTTAGATACGTATATGCAAGGATAGCATCTCTAAAAGCCATGGCCGATCAAGTAGTCACCAAGTTTCAAGAAAACGTAAAGCATCTGGATCTATTTATGAATAGGGAAAAGGTCCCCTTTCAATTGAAAAAGACAGTGATGGAATATTGGAAGTATCAATGGAAAAGAACAGGAGGGTGGTCGGTAAGCTTAAAAATCTCGTTATATTGAAGTCCGCTCTTCCTCCTAGCTGAAATATCAATATATATGGTTTCCGTAATTTTGCGTGTTTCTTTGGAACATATATTTTTTGTGAACTATATAAATTATGCACAATCAGAAAAATATCTTGCTTGTGTATTCCGGCAATTTATCTTCTTGAACAGGCTATTTCACGTTGCGTTGGGACTATTATGTGTACCTAAACCAGATAAAAATATGGTATATCCTTTACGAAGCTTTATTTTGTTTTTCATCATAAAAATCAGTTAGAAAGGTAAAGGCCAAATCAACAAAATCAATCTGATTTTCAAAGTAAAATAATGGATAAATATTTTTAATTCGCTTTAAATAACAGTTGCATAGGCTAAATTATTATAATTGTCTTATTCAGCATCAATCGATCCTTGGCAAACTTCATGCAAATCTGAACGAGGACGCGGTTTTGTACATGTATGAGAAGACCTTACGAGAGATACCATTGTTTGAAAACGTGGAATATTCATTCTTCAGAGCTTTCGCTAAGAAATTGAAAGAGCAATATTTTCAAAAGGGATACATGGTCATGAGATCTAATGAAGTTATCAGCATTATGTATATTATATTTCGTGGAAAGGTAAGAAAAACTATTGGTATTTTCATATACGATTTTGATCGTCTTGAAGCGTACTAGTCTGAAGAAAGATAAAACTAATAGTGACTAATTTAAATTTCGGCGACTTTGTTGCTTGAATTAGTTTATTTGATTTTTTATACTTCTTTATAAATGGATTATGATTGTTTCATGTCCCGTCGATGATAGAAGTATTTAGAGATAAAGTCGAGTCCACAATTAAAATGCTTGATCTTTTGCCTGTAGAACACAAGGCGAATATCTTCTTGGTGTTCTACTGGCCAGTTTTTTTCAGTAAAAGCAACGACAACTACGATTGGATGCCTATCCACTCGTAGCTGGTGTTCCACGACATCTTCAAATGGTACTTTTTAGTTACAACGTAGGTTCAACTATAGATGTTGCTCGGTGCATACGATGGTTATATGGCTCGATCATACGATGGTTAATAACGAAAGGATAAGTTAGTCATACGTTAAACATCATGTTGTTTTAGCGGTTAGATCATGCTCCGAATATAGGGGTGGATGGCGCGGGTTCAAATCCTGTATTATAATTTTTCCACTTGGTGCAATTTTGTAATAATACTGTAGCCATCGAAAAATCTCTGATCCACGGGAGTTTTTTTCTAGCTAGGAAACACCCAGGTGTTATACAAAGTGCTCCCGTGACACTCCTGCGTGATTTTCAAAGCTACGCCACAGACAACAGCATATATTAAAACCAATCAATATCATATTCGTCATCTAATATATAAAATTCTCGTGTCACAGTTTTCGTTGCCATACTCCTCCGAAACGGCTTGACCGATTTTGATGAAATTTTTTGTGCTTATCCGGTATCTAAGAGAATCGGCCAACATCTATTTATCATCCCCCTAAATGTTAGGGGTAGTCCACCCCTAAATTTTTATTTTTATTTTTAGACAAAATTTTTAATTTCTATTTTTTTATGTTACAATATACAAAAATACATACAATCCTCAATTTTCACCCTTCTACGATCAACCCTTATTTTTTAAATTATTTATATGGCAAAACAACGTTTGCCGGGTCAGCTAGTATACCTACCTAATTACTCCATGATTATTTTGGATATGAGTATTTTTATACCATTCATATAATTTTTTGTGCTTTTTTAAGAAATTTAGTAGTAGCTTGCATTCGCAAAATGCCCAACCACCTTGCAACGGCTTATACGTTTAAGTCATATACTACCAACATTATAGGGCAGGCGGATCGGGGATAAGGATGTTGGAAAATCACATAAAGGTATATGTGGTACCAAGGTAAGATAAGGTACTAACGCTGTTCACTAATTCAACGGCTTTTACCGAGTATATGTACAGAGATAATAGTATTATTATTAGTACAGAGAGTATATGTGTCATGGTTGTACTAGCATTAAATAATCACCATGATGAATATATTTTAAGCATGATAATATTGTCTTCAGGTCGATATAATATCAGATATCAATGAAGTGGAAGCCTGTATGGGACCGGGTGGAATATTTGGAAACATAAGAGGCGCTACAAAATATTTTACCATGTCAAATGTCATAGCATCCAGAAATATCGACGTGCTATGCATAGAAGGCCGAGAGTTTTATAATCTTTTGAACGTAAGAATTGTTCAACGATTATTATGAATTTATTACAACAATCATAGCTATCGCAACTACCGGCCAAAGGGACCTAATTGCTTCTCTGTTTTACAGAGCTATCCATCCGTTATGAGGAAAGTCCTCCACTCTGTCGAGTCAGCAGCAAAGGACTACGTCATACCAACAATGTCTTCGGATAGAGAAAGTGGAGAAGTACGTTAAAACTTTCATATAGGCAGATAAATAACGTATAATATAGCCTTGGATCGAAGTTAAAAGTATAATATAAATAAGTAACGGAAATATCGTGTAATGTTTAATAAAACTCTTAAATGTTTATAGTTGGAAACAGCACCGCTGACCTACGATCCCGGTGACGACGACAATGAGAATATTGACGTGGCTATGTATTTAGAGGTAAAATTCTTACACAATTCTTATTCTTAACCTGTTAGCGCTCGTATTAGTTTGGCCCGCGATTGCAAAAGGGCCATCATCATCACATCACCCTGAACGTCCACCGTTGAGCAAGAAAAAAGTTGAACAATGTCTTGGGGATCGCAGTAGAAATTGTCTGTTATTCAGAAGGCCCTGCTTCCCACCTTTCGCTATTTTTACCTTAGTCGCCTTTTACGACACCCTAGGAAAGAAATGGGGCGTGAAGTTCTAACCCAGCACAAGGTTCTTACTCCGAAAGCAGAATTTACCTGAATTCACCCTTCTTGATTCAGGTAATACTGCTTTGTTTATGGTCTGTTTTTTTAACGTGTGTCGCAATGACCATAATTGCAATCAATATAATCGTTCCTCATGTGTTTTATTGATTAGAATGTACTGCATTATGTTCCAGAGTCCAGAAAAAAGCATAGCCGAATCACACGGCTCCAAATCAATAACATCAGCTGGGAATGCTGACTACGCATCTGCCTCTTTGTTACTGTTCCAACCTCACAGGTGAATGTACTCACATAGAAGTAAGCAACTTTATTTAAAACGTTTCCCGGTATAAAAGGACTTTGATGTCGTAATAGGCGACTAAGGGACTAAACGTACCTACTTAATTATCCGCATGGAACCATTCACGTCTGTATTAGTGAGGTACTGCTGCATATTAGGGATCAATAGAATTTATTAACGACTCAACGTCTTGTTAACCGAAAATCATACTACCAACCAAAGCATACCCAAGAATCATTGCCTTATGTTGATCTATACAATAAAACATTTAAATTTCAGGTGGTTTCGAAGAAGCATTATTCCGGATAGCAGATTGGTTATAATCATGGGTAACTTCTACTCATATAGATACATACTTGGGTACCTATATACATTTATAGATATGTTTAAAACATGACTATTCTTACAGAATATTTGATCCTGTTTCTTTCATACATGGATTTTATGTTGCTGGTGTATCAAATGGCATTTCAAACCATCCCTTATTTCTTATACATATGCGCTGCTTCCGACACTATATTTTTATATAAGTTGTTTTTGGACGTCCATTGTGGCTATATGAATAGATATGGCGATTATGTTTTGGAACCCAAGAAAGTGAGAGAAATGTAAGTATTTGCCATAATAATTACGACCACAGGTGAGATCAGTACTAGATAACCATATTTATTGTTATCTAGTACTGATGACTAAATGCTCATTGGCAAATTACAAAAAACCTTCAAAATACTCATGATTCGAAATAAAATTATTCAGAATTTTAGATGGTATAATCCATCAAGTATTTAAACCCGCGCTACAAAGTTACTGTAATTTGGATTACAAAATTAATGTAAGTAGGTACCATATTAATAATGGTGCCTGATAGGACCGTACTTTTAGTTTTAGGCTAGCATACACATTTATTTTGACGATAGAAATTACTACTTCATTGTAACATGATGGTTGCACACGCTTCTTCGCTCTTACTTATTGATCTTTTTTATTTAACTTTCACGTTAATGGAGATAATTATTCATTTCTACTGATTTCGAAATATATATAACTGAATTTTGTCAGTGTGGACCGACAGGCGATCTTGTGCATAACTATACTAAAAAGCGAAATATTTTTGCTTGGCTCAATATGCATTATTCACTTAAAACATCAAACTGTTTTTATTTCTTCAGGTATTTCTCCAAGATAATGCTGCGAAGACGTGACTTCCTAGCGAACTTCCTAATATGCTACATAACTTTCGCATTGCCACTGCGCTATCCCATGCAAATGTCTCTGTTTTCGTACATGAGAAGCCCACAGCTTTCCAGAATCACTTATCTGTTTACATATAGGACACATCAGAATACCAACATTGGGTCTTCAAACTTATTCGTCAAACTCATGTAAGTGTTTTATTTAAGCTACTGGACGGCTAACGTCAAAGTAGTTAGTCATAAATTTATAAAAATGTTAGAAAACTATCTGATAAATAGCTATTTTGTAATGTATATATATATATATATAGATATATGTATGTAAGCAACAGTGTTCAAATCTGTAAGTTTGACCACAAATCTAAATCGATATTTTACTAACGTTATCTTTTATGTGTTTTACGTTATGTATTTTAATTTACATAGTGTTCAACGGAATAAAGTCATGATAAGTAAAACGTATGTGTTTAGAAACGTCTAAAGAAAACTTTCGTAAAGGAGCATCAATAAATGTATGATATAAAATATTACCCCCAATAGCTTCGCAAAGTTTATAATGTTTCCATATGGAGGATTTACAAACGTTTTTCTAATTTGATTATCATTATGAGACCAGAATTTCAGGGGAATTTTCGATCCTCATCAATACAAAATATGTAACAGATATGTAGAAGATGTTGCGGATGTCATAAATTGAAAAAAAATTTAGAACAGTATCGGATAAATAGCTATCGAAATTCTATGTTCCCCATTGATAAAACATTTTGTAATGCTATGTATGTAAGCCACAGGCTACAAATTCTGTAAGTTTGACCACGGAACTAAATCGATATGTTATCTTTTAAAGTTATGTGTTTTACGTTATTTCAATTTACTAACAGATGGATCATTGTTATCTGAAAATTGATAGAGTTGAATGGAATAAAGTCTGTGTAGTAAAACGTATGTGTTTAGAACCGTCTAAAGAAAACGTTCGTTTATGAGCATCAATAAATGTATGAAATAAAATATTACATTGTCACAATAGCTTCGCAAAGTTTAGAGTGTTTTCATTTGAAGGATTTAGAAACATTTAATTATCATTATGAGACCAGGATTTTCGGGGAGTTTTTATTCCTCATTAATACCAAATAGGTACCAGATATGTAGAATATGTTGCGGATTGCATCAAGTAGGGTATTTTATCATTGCTGAAAAACAAGGCGTAAATTGAGCAACAATAGTTGAATATTTATGATTCAAAGCGAAAGATTAATATAAGTATAACAAAATTGAAGATGCGAAAATCATACAATAAAAAAAAGTTAACTAATATAGATAGCTATCAAAAAGCTGAGCTTTTTGAGGGCTCGCGTTTATTTTATAACCTGGTTCTAGTGGTGTCATCTAGAATTAGTTAAAATTGAATTGAAAGTAGATTAACTACGATGCATTTGAGTATTGAGTTTAGTTTTGTTGCAGCGATGTTAACTCTTTGGTTATCTAACAGATGGCGTTAGTAAAACAAAACATTATATCCAATTAAAAAAAATATTTCATGTTCATTTCCATAAAGGTTTTTGACGGATAACAGGTCTAAATAGTTATGATGTTAAATTACTACATTAAAGCAAAAATCTATAGGCGTGATAGTTTTTCAGTAAAGTGTGCCATAAAATGTACAAGTTGTGGGATAGTGATAATAACAATTATCAAGAACATGGTTAGGATACGCATAGTTAAGGCAGTGGAGTGAATATACAATATGATTTACTTTTGCTTTCAGGACAATCGGGATTTGGGCATCAATACTGTCGCACATAAATGCATGTCTTTTCTTTAAATTCTCATGTCTAACTCCTGTACATTGTGCCTCTTCAAATTGGATGTCAAAACCGGATTTGAACTTACGCGTCAGATATTCTGAGGTATGTCATCATCTTACATCACTTCACCCGCATTTACGTGGGTTTAATCCCGCTTTCTCGCGCCCGTTTTCTCCTCACTTAATAACTTTTTAACATAAAATAAATTAAACAACCATTGATATGGCTGCGCATAATGCGTAGGATTGGATCGTTACGCTCAGCTATGCTAGGCATGCTGAAACGGTCCTATTCGTGGGTTTTTCTCGCACACATCTTCCTCGTAAATCTCTGATGAATACGCAGACAAAGAACAAGAATAAAGATAGGCACAGAATGAAAGCCACGACAACTTTGTCCGCTAACTGAGCTGGTTCAAACCGGTTCAGCAAACGAGCGTGCGCCGCTGTGGCCGCTGTACCCCCTGCAGTCTTGCCAGTGACTAGTTACGCACACAAAGCTGTGCGTGTAGTAGTGAAGCTTTCATTATGTACGGTTATTAATTCATGTGGCCCAAGGCTAAGCTATTGTTATAATTTTATAAATAGATAACTACATACATGTTTAATATTTTATGAAATAAAATTTGAGTATTAACGCCATTTTATTTGGAAATGAACGTGTTATTTTAAATAGCAGGTGGAGAAAACCAAAATCAACGTAGTATAATTTTCATGCTACAAACATATTAAAAAAACTATCTTAGTACCTATTTAGCTCTTGGGAGCCCTTAAGATAGCTTTTCTATTTATGACAACATAGGTATTGAATCTTGAATTTATTTCCAGAAAAGATATTTTACCCTCTACATAGCGGCTCTATGGTACATGATTAATCTGTTAACGATAACAGGCACGGGCGATGTGTCGTCACAGAATAGCTTCGAGGTGGTGGAAACTATTATCGTAATCATTATCATTAAGTTTTGTACAGGTAAATATTTAATTATATACCAAAAATTTTACATATTGTAGTTTGTATCTTAGAGATCTTCGCGCCTGAATATAACCGAACAGGAAGTAAGAGGGGATATACAAATTTAAAAAGATTAATTCATAATAAGGGGCGAACCTTTTATCACCTACCGGGCATTGTTTCATACTCCGAAATATTACTGAGAATTTAACAACGACCTATGTAGCGTTAAGAAATCCTTCGATCTTCGATCTCAGGCCTAAAACCCGTCTTGATTGTAATAAACAACTTAGCGCACTTGTTGCATAATGTACTATTCAGCAACAAGCCTAATTTCGAGTCAACTTTGCAATTTTATTCCATCTAGAAAATGTTAAAAACACGGTCAATTTACTTAAACTTGGCCTTAGCGAGTATGATAAAATTTAACATACAATTTTGTTAATGCTACTAAATATATACATTTTTTTTTAAATAACATGATCAAGTAATGATATCCAAGGACGTGTTGCGGTCCAACGGGTAACCTAGTATAATGAATTTATAAGCATACTTTTCATATCTTATCTTTTGATATTCTTTACTACTTCGAGGTCTTCTAATATCGGAAATGTCTGCGATGATAACCGCTCACTCCTCGTCTCTTATAACTTATGACTATGGAATCAACGAGCTTCGAGATGGTTTACGAGATACGGACCTCAGTGAACATCAGATGTACAAGATGTGGGATTACGTGCGTGAATTATGGAATAGACAACAAGGGAGACAGGTAAGAAGTAATGAATCGAACACTACAGCACACCAACATTATAAATTAAATGCGAAAATTTGTAAGTGAGGATGCGAGTGTTTTAGTGTTCGAGCGAGAAGGCAAAGCGGGGAGGCCTCCGCGCGGCGCCGGCCTGCTCCTAGCTTGACCTACATTCACCATTGGATCACAAACAGCGCGAGCGCAAATATACCATACCGACTTAACGCGGCCGGACCGTACTCATAAAGGAAAACAGTGATAAACAGTACAGTGTAAAGGACAGCACTAGTGAAGTGAGTTCACCACCATCCGCCCACAAACGACGTCAACGTCAGGATCCCTTTCTCACCAATTCCTGTTAGGACCTTACTATAACTCCCTTAACCCGTATATATGGTGGCTTCGCGTCATAAGTATGTTTGTTACTCTTTCACCCTAAAACATTGATTTGTTAAAATTTAATAACTCAATTTTTACTTTGCCTTTGTCTTCGATACAAAGAAACTTATCGAATATTATGTTTTAATATTAAATATTCCTTGGTCACTATCATCTATTGGTAAGCTATAATACGGTCGAAAATATGAGCGTTAATATTATATATCAACATAGATGTACTCCAGCTGACGCGATAGTAAGACAGCTATCAACTAGATGTTGATTTGGCTTGGATATTAGGTAACCGGCGTACGGTAGTACGAATCCTTACAAACGAGAAAACATCAGTACCTGCCTTGGTAATTCGATATTAATGTATAGAGAACGTTAAGGCAGAGACATTATTACATATTTTATTACATAAAAGATATCAATACAAACGAAAACTGCTGATAATCGTGGTCCCTGTCGAGCTGTTTAAGAGTCCTAAGTCGAACTTTGGATTGGAACTCTTGGTGATATTAATATATTTTAATTTTTTAGATGCCAGAGCTAGTTCACGAGCTACCATTCAGACTGCGTTGCCAAGTGATGCAAGCAGTATACGGGTCCCACATAAGACAATCGGTGATATTTAGCAAGACGGACGATGACTTCAGAAGAATGCTTGCCATGTGGATGAAGCACTGTGTGTTCTTCCCAGGGAACTATATCGTACAGTGTGGGGACTCGGATCAGTGTATTTATTTCATACATAGAGGGCAGGTAAGGACATTTTTAAAATGTTTTTATTTGTTTATAGTTTATAGAAGATTACGTCCAAGTTCAACGGTCTTTTTTTATATTAGATTTCTATCGCAACAGCTGTCTGCCTTAGGTCACATTTCGTGAAAGCCAATACCATAAATTTTAAGTAATGCAACATAGTTGGATATCTGTAGAGACAAGCAATCATCACATTTTAATTGTTTATAGTATAAGGTTAATTAGTTACGTAAACAAAAATAGTTACGTAAAATTTGCCATAAGTGAGAAATAACAAACGTGTGTAAAGCTTTGGAAACTATCGCGAGTTTTATCCATATTAACTTATTAGGAACCGGCTAGGACCCGCGTTATATTTACCGGAAAGATTCGTGGAGAACGTGAGAGTGATACAGTTAGTGTGGTGTGCCATCAACCCTATTTTACCAATAACAGTGACAGTGATATAAGTGACAGTGCTGACGGCGACTTGACAAATACAGCTGAGCCGGGGCAGACAGCGCCATCGCAACGTCAGTTACGCGCTGAGGCCCGTGCTCGTCGCTTCGCGCAATCGTGACTCCCAGACGAAGGACTTCAAAACAGTCCGAAACTGGTCGGAATCTTTCCGGTAAATATAACGCGGGTCCTAGCCGATTCCTAATAAGTTAGTGTGTAAAGCTTTTAAACACCTACAATTCTTCATACTAAGTCGACTTCAACTAACAGATTTGATAGTTTGAGTGCGAAATCAAACCGTGTGCACTATGCAAGGTTTTTAAACTGAAGCAGAATTACAGTTGGCGCAATCCTACCTGCAATAACGTAATATCATACAAAACGCTGGCATATAAAAAATCTCACATGGGAAATATCTTCCTAGGAAGTGTGACCATGAAAATATATGTTTATTTACAGGTTGAAGTCCTCACTGTTCACCCAAATCTGACAGAATCAATTTATGATGTACTCGGTCCAGAAGACAGTTTTGGAGTCGCTCAGGTAGATAGATAACAATCTTATTATTCATAAGATTGTTTGAGGAATAAATTTGGGCCATTCAGAGCATGCTCGTGGCTTAGCTTGCTTAGTCGTTATTGACCCATCAATTTAGTAAAGCAACCGCTGCGGTCACGATTATTGACCGATAGTGGCATTAGGTACTACTGAGCGCTTCCGTGCTTCGGAGGGTACGTTAAGCCGTCGGTCTCGGTTGTTATTTAAGGATGGCAGTCATTATACTCGTAGTATGGTGGTAGTTGTTTGCGAATGCCCGCCTGCTGTTCAAGTAGAAAATTATTTCGCGTATGTATTATATCTTTGAATGCCAAAAAAAGTAATTCTAGGTTAGCCTGAACAACATCTTCGACCACATCATCACTTACCATCAGGTAAAATAGTGGTCAAAGGCTAGCATATAAGCTATTAAAAATAAATCTAGCCGCTTTCGGAAATTGATATAATTAAAGTGCTAAAATTGAATTGTTCTTAGTTTTTATTATAAGGCAGGCAATAAATTGATATATTGTAGTAATTTATTTATTTAAAATCAATGTATAGTAGTTTTATTACACTTTATTTTCAGGGTTTGTTTGTGGGTGTCTCACATCATTTCTCGTTTCGAGCGCGGACAGTCGTTGATATAGTTTATTTGAAACTGGACCAATGGAAATATCTCTTAGATTTCTATCCGAAATCTGCTAAACTAGTTCAGAGAAAAGTAGAAAACGTATATTTAGCTATATGATAAGTAATTATTTGGATATTACAACCAGTTGGTTATGTTGCGTAGAGCAATCATATTTTTGGTACTATTTGGTATCGTATTAGCTAATGTTTAATTATTTGTTTTATAATTAAAATATAGAAGCAATTTGAAAGGGTTTAATAAACAATTATAATTGAACAATTGTTTCTTATTGGAATGTCAATCATATATAATTATGGTAACACCGCAAAGGCTCATTCATAAATCAACAGAAACATTATTAAATTAAAAAAATACTAAGAATACATAAAAATCTACAAATTCTACCAAGTGAAACGTGCTGCCTCTAAACACCAATATAAAAATATATAAGCGAAAGACAAATGATCGTTTTAAAAATGTAGATGAAAAACAAAAGTTGTACTGCCTGATTTAAATCTGCACCTCTCAAACAATTAAATATCTTGAACGTTTTGTCTTTCTTTCCATCATATTTTAGATGCAACACGTTTTAAATAATATAAAGTCCTTGGGAGCCGGATCTTATTCTAGGTTTAGCCTGCGAACATCTTCGACCACGTCGTCACTTAACAACAGGCGAAATATTATACCGTCAAAAATAGCCTATGAGTATTATTTAATAAAGATTCAAAATCAGCAGTTGACGGGAAGATTTTTCTACAAGGAGCGTCATGCTCGGAAATGCGACTCAATTTTGAAGCACATTCAATAAACCTATTTCAGAAACCATGTGTTTATACATATAATTAATCTCTCGCTTATCCGCTACCACGGAACCCAGTCGAACAAATAGGTTTTTTTATCTGGTCTAACTTGTCTTGTTTTTAGCCAACATCAAAAGGTACATATATTTAATTGAATTGATTAGGGTATCTTTATATGTGAACCATCTTTAAGCGGAAGCTTAGCGTGTAGGCTCAGTTTAACCTGGTAATTTCTTTGAACCTAACTATCGACCAGCGCGTGGTGACCTAAGCCGCCGCTTACCAGCTAAACTCTCAACAATGCTTATAAATACCGCAGACATACCGTGGCATCATATGAACGTCAAATAGCTTCATTCATGCACTAATCGCGAATATGTCCCGAGTCGAGGTGACTGGTTATAGGGCGTTGTAGTATTGATTTCTATTTGATAAATACTGTACGATGCCGAGGAAATCAGCTTACGGTGCTGAGTCGATCAGTGTGGTCTAACCATAAAGCGTATAGGTTCACTCGAAACACGCCCCTCTATAATAAATTATTAAAGCGCATTTGTACGGGTGGGCGCTTTGCTTGTACACTACGTTTTAATGTGGGTGTAAATACTAATGGCACAACATGCAGAAAACAATAAAATGTATGATCTCCTACTCAGGCAGACTGCTGGCTACTAGCGAGAACTAAGTCACAACTATACTCAAAAAATAGGAACGTGCCTTCATGAATGGAAAGGTGAAAAGGTGTAGTATGTTGAAATCGTGCGACGAAGTATAGAACTGCCAGTTTGCCAGAGAGCCACTGTAGATATGCCAGAGTATGACAAAATGTTGATGATGGATTAGGGAACTGGAAATACATAGTGACGGCGATCTTTCTAGATTCGCCAAACCGGCAGATTATTGTGCCGGATAAGCGAGACAGTACTGTATTAAAAATAAAATTCCCTATCATTAGTGTAAAATATACAAAATTTTTAATTTTCAATAACCATCATGGCATCCAAGGACCTAACATTTACTTAATAATAAAAAATCGAATACCGCATATTCCCTAGGAACGTTGTTTCCTTTTCCTAGTGATTCTCTGCGAGATCTCCGGAGTTATCTGTTGTGTGAGGTCAACATCCTGGGTGACTTCCTCTGTTGCTAGTAGCTCGGTGTGGTCTAGATTTTGTTGGGTGTGAGATTGTGTTGAATCGAGGCGTTGTGTGGCTTCGAGGCGTTGTGTTTGTGATAATCTGGAACTGATAATAAAAATATGTTAGTTCATACTTTTTAGACTGAGTCTGCAAATCAAACTTAGACACTTTTGAAGCGCTCGTATCGAAGTTTGCTTGGCCGTTTTGAACCGATCAGTAAAGTTAAGCAACGTCCACCGCGGTCATGACTTGGATGGGTGACCGCTGGTAACATTACTATTGAGTACTTCGTTAAACCGTCGGCTTCGGTCCATGTTTTTGTCTTAGGATGGCAGTCGTTATAGCATGGTGGTAAAGCATTTTGCAAATGTCCGCCTGGCTAGCTACCACCCTCAAGTAGAAAATCTGTCCCCAAGCACCTAACGGAGTGTTCCGGCAGCTGTCCTTGAGAGCCAGTAATTCTAGGTTAGCCTGAACAACATCTTCGACCACATCATCACTTACCGTCAGGTGAGATAGAAATCAAAGTCTAACCTAAAAATGAAAAATAATAAGACGTCACGTTTATGTCTACGCCGAGAGAGAGTAAACGCGTTTTAGTATGGCAAAATGTTTGATTTACTATCGCGCCGCTAGGAGCGCTATGCTTTTGTCATATGCAAACGTGTTTACTCGCTGGCGGCGTATCACGAGTTAAAATAACACTAGGCCCACTGTTTAGCTTAGAAAAATATGCGTAAGCTGTTCGATCATTCTCCATACAAACGTCAGAGGGTAATCACTCCCTAATTTGAAGGTGTAGGTCCAGAACTAATGAACATGAATATGATATCGATTTATCTCTTCATTATCTAGGCTTGTAATCGTGACATATTTGTGTATGGTATTTAAAGTTATGAGGCTCGAACTTTCAACGCTGATAACCTTTAAGTATTCTAAATAATGTAAACAATTAAATTTCATTAATTCATAAATGCCCGAATTCCAGTGCGTGCGTTTAGTATAAAACCGAAGCGCACGTTGTGAAGCTTGCCTAGTACATCTTAAGTGATCTGTGTTATATGATCTGATCTATGTTAACAAAGACTAGGCAACAGCACTATCCACCGCGGTCTTGACTTGCACGGCCTCTAGTGGTAACCTAGGGTGCGTACCATTTGAAGTTAAATTCGCCAAAAACGCTAAAAACGATCACACTCCCAAAAAGTGGTTCCACTTGGGTCTTGGCTTTATTTTCGCCATAAACGCTATGAAGCTACTGGAACAGTTTGAATTACCTACTTCTAATGTCAAAAGTGACAGAAGTGGCAAATTTTAGTGGCATTCTTAGTGTTCTTAACCTAAATGGAACAGGGGAGAACAGTTACAAACGATAACAGTGATCACAACCACAGACGCAGAATGTGGACAAAATTATCGAAATTAGCGTCAAATGGAATAGGCCCCTCTAGTGACATTTACGACTAAGCGCTTGCAAGCGCACATTAAACCGTCGTCGGTCCCGGTTGTTGTCTTAGAATGGCAGTCGTTATAGCATAATGGTAGTCTACAACCCGATGGTAGGGCATTTAACGAATTCTCGCCTGGCAAGCATCAAACGGTATTTTCCGGCAGCTATCCTTCAGAGCTAGTACATTCTAGGTAAGCCTGAACAACTTCTTCGACCACACCATTAATACTATCAGGTGAGGCTAAAGAAACGCTAGCCGCTCTCAGAAAGCTTCAGAGTTTACTACAGCCTAATTGCTAATGCCAGTGGCGACACAAAATAGAAGCCTAAAATATATGAATTAACTTAATAAAACCAATTATTTTCAAAATATTTTAAGAAAACATTAAAATAATAAACAAATTTTGTAATAATTATATAGTATGTAACACATTGTTAAAAGACGTTTAAATAATGGCCCCGAGTTTCTTGGCCGTTCTTCTCGCAGTGGCTCTCATGTAGAATATTTCAATATTAAAATTTGTAATTGACCTTCCATAAGAGCGTCGTAGACGCCTAAATTGAATAAATGATTTTGACATTTGAATATTTAAGAAAAACGCTTTAAAAATATAAAAATACAATTCTAGTGACAATTCCGCCTAATTACCATGTTAAGCCCACGTGACGTCACAAACACCGAATGGATTTCCGCAAGGTAACGCCTGAATCTATTCATTATGAAATAACTTCTTGAAGTGTACATTCAAACAAAATCCGATTCAATCACTCTGAACTCACACTTTAATACCGAATTCAACAAATTAATAGTCCTCATTAGGAGTGGACACCATGCAAGTAAAACATCCAAAAATAGGACCACTGCGCTCAACAAGGCTCTGAAAATGAAGCTATTTTATTGGTGGATCTTTCCTCTTACACCGCTCATCACGTACATCTCTGGTAGATACGTAACCTTAAGCAGCAGTTTCATAAACGACTATTATACATTTAATTTATATTCTGTCGGTCACTTGAACTTACAAACAACTTACACTTTTCAAATCGCTCGTAGCGAAGTTTGCTTAACCGTTCTTAACCTATCAGCTAAGCTAAGCAACGTCCGTGACCGCTAGTGACATAACTACTGAGCGCTTCCGTGCTTCGGAGGGCACGTTAAGCTGTCGGTCCCAGTTGTTGTCTTAAGATGGCAGTCGTTATTGCATGGTAACAGGGCATTTTGTGAGTGCCCGCCTGGCTAGCTACCACCTTGAAGTAGAAAATGTGGCTCCAAGCACCTCACGGTGTGTTCTGACAGCTGTCTTGGAGAACCAGCAATTCTAGGTTAGCCTGAACAACATCTTCGACCACGTCATGACTTACCATCAGTTGAGATAGCGGTCAAAGGCTAGCCTGTCAGCTATAAAAATAAATTAAAAATCACCACAAAAATTCTTGAAAAAATTTACCAACGAAGTATTTCTTACTAGTAATCAAGTTTAGAATCGTAATTACATCCCGAAACGGCCACAGCTTTCGAGCACTTTAGCGCCAGGCAAGCTTTCAAGCGACAATTCCAAAAGATGAAGTATTTTATGTTTAGTGTTTAATAAATTGGCGATCTACAGCTCCGTGTTGCCACCATTTGTCAACACATCTAGAACTTTCTGTACCGTGAAAAACACATACCTAAAGATCGCACAATAAAAACAAACAAATATTACAACTTAACGAATGAATTCACCAAAAACGGTTATGTATTTAATTTATATGCTGCAGAAGTTGGAGCAGGGGGTATTCCAGCGAAATCCCTCTGTAACCTACTAAAAGACCTTGGCCTGTCAAGAACAACCGTAAGTTTCATCCTAGATCATGTATTCAAAGCGGCATTAGTCCCACTAATGCAGGATCCTACCAAAATTGACTAGAATGGAAGGAGGCTCTAGGAGTGGAGGGGAGTGTCGATCATAAAGCGGCTTTCTGACACTGCTCTCTGGGTTGCAAGCCCCAGGCACTTGAGACTTGAGCCTCTCCCTCTACAACACGTTGGACCCGGCACCCATACGGTGAATTCATGGAATGCTAAAACATTCTTCTTTTAAGAGATACAAAATATCAAAATGGCTTAAACATAATTTTGACGTGGTTAGGGTGGAAGACAGACTGTGTCCATGCATTTAGGTACATAGCATAAATCACCAGCGGTTTTTGCATGCAAACATGCTTCAATAAGACACTTACCTGTCACTGTTAAGGGTTTCCAGCTGTTCTGGAGTATAGTCTACCTTACAGCACGGCCACTTTGGTACGTTGCTCACGTAACGGCGCAGGCATCTTGTGTGCACAGCCAAAGCGCAAGCTGGACAATTGTAGCCCTGAAATAATAAGGTACATAATGTGAAATATCAGTTACGACATTAGTTTAGGTAAGTACCTAATAAAATTTTATGAAAACTGACAATTTGGATCTTAGTTTTTATAGAACAATAAAAATATATAGGTACGACATTTATATATGCAGATGCTTCAAAACACCCACCATTTCCAGGATTTTGAAGCAGTGATGGCTCAGTGGCATTGGCTATGGGCTGCCGCGCAGCAGGTCCATGGTTCGAATCCCGCCCAGAGCTTGAGCTTCACCGCATTGTGGAAGGGCATTTTGCGAATGCCCGCCTGGCTAGCGACCACCCTCAAGTAGGAAATCTGTCGCCAAGCACCTAAGGGTGTGTTCCGGCAGCAGTCCTTGAGAGCCAGTGAAATAACTGGCAAAAATGAGACTTAACAGTATGTCTCAAGGTAATGGGCGCAGTGCAGTTCGTCACTTGTGATGAAATGCATTTGTTATAGACAGAGGATACCGCTTAACATCAGGTGGGCCTCGTGCTTGTTCCATCACAATAACATTAAAAAAATTTAAATAAAATATCACAACATCAGCAGCCATAATGTCTACTGTTGATCAAATTTGGAGAGCGGAGGAGGGGGGTTGCTATAATCCCTGAGATTGTCAGGCATCTTTGGGATTGCAGATGGCAGTTCTTCAGAAGGCGCTGCTGCCCAAGTTCTGGTATTATTCTCTTCATCACCTCCCATAGGAAGATAGTACCCCGGCACCCTAGGGGCTGGATATGTTTGACCCTTTATAATTAAACTGGAGGCCAAGCTATTACGATCTACCGGGCAATGCAGTTGTTTTTTTTTTGTCATAAAAACCCAATTACTGAACTGGGGAACAAACCAAAGATCATGAGATTTGACTCAACTTGAAAGTGACAATTTATACAACCAATAACAGTGTTTATTTAGACAATCATTTTAAGTACATTAAATTACTCAATATACAGTTGCTTACTTAACAGTAGTTTTCTTATAGATTTTACATCCAAATTTGAACATGAGACTTACCCTAAAAACAATAGTCTTGCAGAGGCAGCATTCTTCGACAAAATCAGGCATGTTCTGACGAAAGTAACTCTCAAACTCATGTATGGCTCTAAGTCCCAAGATGTAGTTGTTGCCATCTTTGTCTAGGTAATGCATGCGGCACCATTTGTTAAGTAGTTTCTGAAATTTTTTGTTAGAATATCTTTATACACTTAATACTGGTTACCTAATACAATCCAGATGAGCAAGCCCATTGTCATCCCTAGGCTGAATACCCTCAAGCATTGCCTAATATGACGAATCAAACTAATATTCTACCGGCTAAAGTGTATAATATGTTAATATGAATGGGTGAATAACAGGTGAATGGCACTAGGCTCGCCCCCTATTACATGGGACCAAAAGCCAATTAGCGGAACGTGGGTGCTTACACACCTCTGCCTACCCCATCGAGCAATACAGGCATGATCATATGTATGTATTAGCATGTTTGTTTGCCTTCTTTTTACGCCACTCTATAGTATGTAATTGGTATGCACTTTCAATAACTTTTTCTTTCTTGGCCCTTTTATTTCTATTTCTATTGGTCGTACAAGGGAGGTCAAACAGGTGTTGACATTACAATAGAGCTTGAGAAATTAAATAAACAAAACATTTGTCAAAAAAAACCCTGTATCTTTTAAAGTTCTATTTTTTCACTACTTACCATTATGCAATAAATGATTCTGATTCTGAATTATCAATGTAAAACAGGGTGGTAACCAGAGTGGTCGTTATGTGCCCTGTGCACATGATGCATTCCAAAATGAAAGGTCCAGAAAGCAAAAACTACTATCACACAATTACTAAGCAAAAATACATCCAGAACACAAGGAAGTATGTTGAACAAAAATAAAATTAACCCCAGACAAGGATTCTCTAACACAGACAGACACCCCACAACCACAGAACCGAAAACCAATGTACTCAACAATAGCTAGTGCTAGAACATAATAACAAGACAGTACACTAACAACATATATACAGATCAATAACTGTACTGCATTGTATCAGCCGGATAGTCTACTGCTGAACACAGCTTCCCCTAATATGGAGGGGTTTGCCATAATCCCCACGCTTGGCATCGCAGTGTTCTACTAACTACAAAATTTGTAGTCTTTGTAAATCATATAACGTAAGCAAGGAAATAACAAGAGTAAAATGTATCAGAGAGCATACCATAGACCACATTTCACATGTATTGTTTTCAAATGTTTTTGAAATATTACATTTAACTTGTCTTATTATAAATATTGTTATTTATGTGTTTATTACGTGCAGCTGCAGCCCAACTTTTTTTAGGAATTTTTTATTAAAATGATCCACCACATTTAGCATAACTTTCTTGCTGATTGTGAGAACAGAGGATGGAGAGAAGCAGGAAGAAGTGCAGATAAAGTGTAAACAAAAAAAAAACATTTGGAAGAAACTTAAAATGTAGGATACTTACTTCTGCTTCAGTTTTAGTAAAAGATGATTTCATACCACCAACTAAGTTGAGTGCGTTTATTCTAGTTAGCTGCCTGGAGTCTGTCGTAATAATCTGCTCCAAGAGTACCCTGAAATACTCCAACTCAGTAGCTGAGAAGAAATTCTGTGCTTTTGATATGTCATCATCAGACATGGATATAAATATAAGAACTTCTTGGTCAGTGATCTCATCATGAGTTATCTTTATCTTCTGCTGGAAGGGCCGTATCATGCTGTTTATATCTTTGACCAGATCTTGGATTGATTCACTCTCATTGTCTACAAAATAACAAATATATAAAGTAAAATAAGTTATATTAAATATATGTTTCATTACAATTCACAAAATGTACTTCATTATGTTGAAGTATGCAACAATGTTAGCTTACATACCAAGGAGAAAAATTTTGGTAGGTGCTACAGTAATATAATAAATATAAGAGTATATTTAATTCTTACACATCCATAGATAACAAGAACAATAGATTTAATTCATAAAATGAACAATATCGTCCATGCAGATGCCGATGGGTTAAATAATATTTTAGTACAGCACACACAATAATGTATTAATCATATACTGATTCTAAGAAGAGAGTATTATGTGCATCGTAGATAATTTTTACAATCAAAATGGATGATCAGACTCCAGTCAATACTTAGCCGTTAAGCTTTGAAGAACAATGCAACTTACAGTTGATCCACACTACAACTGTTTTGGACTGTGGTGTGGCAATTGCATAAAATCACAAGATTGCCAAGATATCACATATAGCTTGAGGGTACAAAATGGTTCCATAATTTTATCTAGGGAAATAAGGTACAAGTGCTACACACAGGCTTTACATTGCCTTTGTATTAGGTACAGCTTGGAATGATAATGAATATTCATAGTCAATCAAAACATTTAACAAACACCTTTCTATTTAAGCAATTTTATCAATCAGTTCCCTGCTACTATTACGATAACATTGGGTCTGATTGGTGAGCTTATATAATTATGTCTAGGAAGCAGCTACAATGTGCTGTATCCACTTCATCGGAAAACAAGTAACATGTCTTAAAATCCTCGACCAGCTCACTTAGACTGAATAGGTAGATCAACTGTCGCCCGAAAACTTTTAATTATTGATATATATAAAACACGTATTTTGTTAATAGATTTATGTGTTTCATTGATCTTTCTGGGTGTGAATAGGGAGTTGAAGTAATATTTTACATTTATTATTATTATTTCTTTGTTTAATGGCTTCTGCGGTTTAATGTTACCACAATTCAAAAAACACGTATTTTGTTAATAGATTTATGTGTTTCATTGATCTTTCTGGGTGTGAATAGGGAGTTGAAGTAATATTTTACATTTATTATTATTATTTCTTTGTTTAATGGCTTCTGCGGTTTAATGTTACCACAATTCTGCCAATGTCCGTTCATGCTAGTTTCATAAGTCACGTGGAATTATTACTTTAATTTAGAATTTATAAGAACCGAAACTATGAGGACTTACCGGTAAACTCTGAAAGTAGTCTGAGAGTTTCTGCCATTGTAATGATGCCGCGACTCCCGACAGTGCGAACCAGGTATCTATGTACACGTCCGTAACTCATTTTTAATGTTTGAACGCACACAATAGTCAACACTGACGCAAATATTCAGCAGTGGTAAATATATTGCGGACGGCGGCGGCGCCTGGATTTCGTAATTTGTTTTGTTTTCATTTCAGCAGACCAGACCACAGACGGCACTGGCACAGACGGAGCAATATGGGCGTATACCATTTGGCGCTAAATTCGTTATTTTCGTTAATTTTGAACAAATTTTCTGTCTATGGTTCATATTAAATGTGGATCCATAGATGGAACATGTGGTCAAAATTATCGGAAATAATTCAAATGGAATACGGCCTATGAGAATGGACGGCGATTCTCGTGCAGTGATATGAATATCATAGTAGATAAACATCGAGAAAACATGGCGAATATCGAGTCGTGTAGTTTTGTGTTAATCTCGCAATATCACTATCGATAAATATCAAGCCCTAGCGATCGACACGCAACATTGCGATATCGGGATTATCATTATACTTTCTATACACATGAACACAAGTTCATCTGTGGACATATTTTTAGATCTACCACTCGCGAGAATATCATTTTTGTGAAAAGTCGATATTTTTGGGATATTAATAGTCTATAGGTGACACGGGATAAATATCGAGAATCGATAAATTTATCCCAATTTTGAGAACTGCCCCCAGGATTGCGGTCTGATTTGCGGAATAATTGGTGCCAACAGCACGCTCACAGCTGGCATATTTATATCGAATAAAATCAAATGTTTATTTGCAAGAATACAACACAAGGGAATATTTAATCAAGTACCTACAGATTTCATCCTGCAAGCAGGCGAGCAAATATTCATTATATGTACCACATAATTTATCATTGAGATAATCCGTAAATATTAAACATTACTTCCATAATTTTAATTAAAATACTCCTTAATTCATTCAGTTTATTTGTTAAGAATGGCTTGGCAAGCTCCACTACAAACTACAAACTTTAATTATATAACTATTTAAAAACGTACGTACATACGTATTTTATGGTTTTTGTGAATGCTAACCTAACTGGCTGCCACTTTCATTTAATAATCAGTCCTCAAGTAAGTACATATCTAATTAACGATGTGTTGCAAAGAAGCTATCATTAATATCCAGTTCATCTTGAGAAATAAACAAAACATATGACTGCGATCTATATATGCGATTCAATTTACTCATCGATTATTCTGAAGAATATTTCTGGTAACAAAAAGCTTATTATTCTGACACTAACTAGTATGTGATTATTATGTGATTATAATATTGGCGATTAAGGTCAATATATTCCGAATACTAACTTATGCATCCGACAGGAATAAGTTCAATTATATTAAGTTTTGATCAAGTTCGTGTTATGGAATCGACCTCATTTATCATAGTTTAAACCAGCCATAGCAACAGTCATAATAAGCCTGGGGGCCAACTCTTACCTCTTATAGTAATAATAACTTAGTCTTTGCTAAACTTAATACCTCCACGTCAATTAAGCAAGCTTACAAACGCTAATGGAATCGCTCAGCGCTTTGATGATGTCACAAAATTGTTCGCTCTATCCGCATACTCTGACGTGACATTTGAATCGATGTAAGTATTACTGTTCCAACGACAAATCCGTCATATTTATCCATCTAAGTTGGCATCGGACTGGACCACTATGGCCAATTTATGAATGAAATTCTATTGTTATAATTATCGCCGATGCCAATGGGAAAGTTTTTTTCTAGCAGCGGATTTAAACTTGATTTTGACTATTTTACGATAAAAATGGGTGTAATTAATGTGTATATATAGAAAAATATTTTTATTTATATTATTCTTCAAAATAAATTAAGAATAATGATTGGATGAGTGCTAACTAAAGATAAATCATTAACCGATGTTATTATTCTAGATGTCGTAGTTCTTTTTTCGTGTATATACTTGATTTGTACATTTGAACTCAACTAAATATATTTGAGTGTTAAGAAACGTTACTTTTTTTAATTTCAGAGGCTGATATGCTAGCCTCTGAACACTATCTCACCTGATGGTAAGTGATGATGTGGTCGAAGGTGTTGCTCAGGTTAACTTAGAATTACTGGCTTTCAAAGACAGATGCCGAAACACACCGTTAGGTGCTTGGCGACAGATTTTCTACTTGAGGGTGGTAGCTAGCCAGGCGGGCATTCGCAAAATGCCCTACCACCATGCTATCACGACTGCCATCCTAAGACGACAACCATTTGTAAGGTACCCTCCGAAGCACGGAAGCGCTCAGTAGTAATGACACTAGCGGTCACCCATCCAACTCATGACCGCGGGCGATGTTGCTTAACTTTGCTGATCGGTTAAGAACAGCTTAGTAAACTTCGCTACGAGCGCTTCAATGTTGCGGCGAATGGTAAGTGTGAAGCCGTATAAACTTAGGTTTATCATCGATATCCAGCTATGGATAGCAGGTAAATGTGCACATTAACCGAAAAGAAACGGCTAAAATGTATTCGATGGACAAATGCTGTTGCCGAATATATAATATTCTCTGTAATTAGAAATGCCATTCTACTTGATCATGTTTAATTAAATAGCTTAAATTATTTAATTTTAATGACTAAATTGTAATTGCAAGTTTAATAAATTAATATGATATAAATGCAGAAGTTTTGTTTAGTAATTTTAAATACAGAAGTATCTAATGAAAATATTCAGGCGTTACTTTGCGGAAATCCATATTTAATAATAACAAATATTTTTAAAATATTTTACGAAAACATCAAATTATTATTTTAATAAAACACTTAAAAAATATACAAATATATCTAGTGACAATTCCGCTTAATTTTCCTGCTAAGCCGACGTGACGTCACAAACGCCACGCAGCCAAACCGGAAGAATTTTCGACGCGTTTCGTTTCTACACGAAGCATCCTCAGGAGGTCTTGACTCTACGAGCGCACGATCGAGAATGAGCGGCCGGCGGCTCAGCATGCCTTTTTTCGTAAAATATTTTAAAATATTTGTTATTACAGAAGTATATCTGATGTGATGAACCAATTGCGTTCCTTATTATTTTATTTTAATGACTAGATAATGTGGTTAATGTAGTTTTATGTTCTTACCGTTGCAGTTTTATTTTATATATTTGAATACATCAGTATATGTAACGAGTGTGATAATTTTCTTAAATAAAAGTTTTCGTGTGGAAATAGTAACCTGGGGGCCAACTCCCACCTTTTACAAAACCATCATAAAAAGGAAGCGTTTTCTTTCATGCTTAAAAAAATCATTCTCAGTCACGAACTATCACCGACCCACAATCGCGTCAAGCAATATTGGTTTGATCCTACTTAAAGAACGAATGAAATATGTATCACGGATGTGCAAGCGAGATACAAGATGTTTATAATATAGCGTTATCCCGCTCGCACTGTTCCACTACGATGTTATGGAACGGTTTTACCACAGTTTAACGACATTTGATTGTATGCTGCATAATAACTGTCTGTAGCTTTTTATAGTTTCACTCATCAAATAATATTGCTGCATTTATTTTAAAGTATAATAGTAAAAATAACATTGTACGTAATTTACACATCAATTAAACCCATTTTTATCATAAAATAGTTAAAATCAAGTTTAAATCCGCTGCTAAAAAGTAACTTTTTTTAGATGGATAAGCATGACGGATTTGTCGCTGGAACAGTAATAGTTCGTACGTACCAAATGGTACTTACCCTAATACATCGTATCAAATGTCACGTCAGAGTATGCGAATAGAGTGAACAATTTGTTGTGTGACGTCAACAAAACGCTGAGCAATTACATTACCGATTGTAAGCCTGTTTAATTGACGTGGAGGTATGAAATTTAGCAGTAAGATTAAGTTATTATTACTATAAGAGGTGAGAGTTGCCCCCCTGAACAATATAAGTCTATCGTTCCCTTTTTCATTTGCTTATTCATTTTTAACCAGGCCCTTAGGGCCTGTTTCAGAATGTTTGAGGAAGTTCCGGTTATACTACCCAGAACATATTTAATAAATAAAACACTATCTTTGCGTTTCACAGTCATCGATTTAGCCTATCCATCGGTTAAAGCTTGAAACGCGCTGCATGTTAACTGTCATTTTTATCATTCAGTTATTTTATGTTCCGGGTAGTATAACCGGAACTTACTCGAACATTCTGAAACAGGCCCTTAGTTTAGCCGGCTAATGATAGATGAAACTAACATTAACATCTTCTTTATTTATAAGTTTAAGTGTAGTCGTTATGTTCACACCGATCTCTAGCCGTAACATACCAAATAGCGTATAAAAAAATAAATAGCGCCATCTGGAAGATAAGATAGATACTTTATCCATCATGCCAAATTAGGATCCCACTCCACGTCCACCTAGCCTATGGATAGAAGTTTGCCTGCAATATTAAATGCGTGTCAGCTGTTATACAAAATTTTCACTAGAGGGCACTTGCTATAAATTTGATTTTTACTGAAGTAACTATTACTTATCTAGGTGATATACGGCACAGGCTTAGCAGTAGCATAGTAGAAAGAGTGGGGAAGTAGGCTATATCCGGCCCAATCCGCGATATAATTACCTACCATACTTGCCTGTCTCAGGGTTGTTACTTATTTATAATGTATGTACATATATGCTAAATTTTAATTCAGTACCTACCTAGAAATAGGCAAAGGCCGGGAAGTTTTGAAGCACTCGTAGCGAAGTTTGCTTAGCTGTTCTTAACCGATCAGCAAAGTTAAGCAACGTCGCCCGCAGTCATGAGTTGGATGGGTGACCGCTAGTGACATTACTACTGAGCGCTTCCGTGCTTCGGAGGGCACGTTAAGCCGTCGCTCGGTCCCGGTTGTTGTCTAAGGATGGCAGTCGTTATTGCATGGAACAACGTCTTCGACCACATCATCCCGGTTCAGGGTTAGTGAGGTCGGTTTTAACGTAAGTAGTCAATATTTGTAGCAGTCACTAGCACGGAGGATTGTGAACTTGACTCAAAATGTACACAGCTATTAAAATAATGTATTATCATCAAGGTCCAGACGACAACACACAAAAAAAATATTTTGTATATTCCGCCATAGGCGCCCGCGAATAATATCTATATTTTGTGAAATATTATCAGGGTTTTGTCTCGGAAAACTTTTCTTACCAAATATCATTGATTTAAGACTGACTAAAATAAATACCTAATATGACCATAAAGATCACTCCGCAAGGTTCAAGAACAATTCAAATAAATAAGCGCCTCTAATCTAGCTACGAAGCAATAAAGGTACTTAAGCTCGTACCTCGTTTTCTTCTTCGCGCGGAACGGTGGGTTCCGCACGGACGCGGTATCGGGCATTTTGAGCCGTTGCCCGCGGTATTCCTACGGCGGCTGTCATCTGAGCAGTCGGGTCGGGTCGTGGGGGTATAAACCAGTCTTAATTTACTCTTCATGGTTGGGGGTAAAAGTCTAATCAGGGATCTTCTGTCTCCCTACTCGCCCTCAGCCCACCCTCTTCCGAGAAGCCCAGTAAGCCAGTCGTTCGGGAGACGAGACGATAGCGCGCCCTGGCCGCCCTTGTAGCCAGGGCGTCGCGGCAGCATCGAGGGTCCAGTTCGCACTTCCTAGCGGCAGAAAAGTAGCCAGCCCACCCCCGCTAATACTAGCGCAATGGGGTTGGTTCCCTCCCTGAGCGCCTGGAGCACGTCCTAAAGAGTGCAGAGGGTGGTCTCGATGAGTTTGCCGGTGTCCTTGTCCTCTTCTTTGTTGTTGTCTCGCTCTCGCGTGGGAGCGAGTCAGGTGTTGGGGGTTTTCTCGTACGCGCAGAAGGCACACGTAGTGTGGCTTGGGTTGGGCGGCTGAAGCTTGGGCTGGCGGTTGGCTTAAGCTCGCAAAGCACGGAGTATCTAATACTTATGTTAACCTACAAGGCGTGTCTCTTTCTATCGCATAGCTCTGATCTCTTCTAACGCGGTACGCATGGTATAATAACCCCATCCGGACGGATACGCCATCGATGTATCAGTAGCTTTGTACATGAAGTGCGGAGTGTGGCACGCATTCTATACTACATTATATAGTACCCGAATACAGCCCGAGGTCTCAACAATAGACTTCACGGGTTCAATGATGATGCACTGAGAAAAACGACTTAAAGGCTTAAATCAAATTTGACCTTTTACCGTTGAATTGTAACTACGTAAGATGAATTCACAACTCTTAAGATGATTTTCACCAATTAATAAAAATGTACCATGTCTTATAATAAACACAACCATCAAAAACGCCTTCCGTAAAGTATTTTTAGAATTGAACTTGTTAAGTATACGATAATAATTGCAGTATTGACCATAAAATATACCTTACTTTTACGGCGGTTTATATACGGTGATTATCACTATAACGTACGACTTAATAAGCCTCATCGAAAAGTCAATATTTAAGAAAGACCACAAAATACACCTTAAATGAAGACGAAAAGAAACATTCGCCTTCACTGACCTCGTTTAACGCCTTCTAGTTGGAAGGCGTTTTTGTACGTATTTACGTTTGGTCGGTTTTTTGCCTTATACCATATAAATTGGCTGTCATTAGGGCGCTTTTGACTTTAGATTTTTCTCAGTGTGACTTGCACAGTGACAGGTGTGTCTGTGACGATAAGCTATAAAACACAGGCGCACATACTTATGCCCTAAATTGTACACGAGGAATAAGCGAGGAATCATTACTGAGCATGAAGGTATCACCTGACAATATCGTGCTTCGAAATGTCACTTTACAAATACAATGAACAAAGTTTGGTACAGTCCCTCCAACTTATCTGTTCAGGCGGCAGAAAAAAGAACTACAACATTCCTTCAAATTGTGACAATTTGTAGTTGATTTCCTTGACCAGCAGCGCCCTCGCGAACTGCACAGTTAAGTTGGTGGTACTATATCTCGGGGGTAGCAAAATTATAGTTTTTACCATAGCCTTAGGATGTACTGAGCGTAGCGAAAAAATCCTAGGTCTGTGGTTTTTACAAATAGAACGGACCAAAAACTCATTTCCAATATTTTCATTTACAAAGCCGGCCGCTTTAAGTCCATGGCATCGGTGACCGGATAATGAAAATGTGAATTTTGTGCTCAAATTTTATTAACTAACAGTCTTAGGCGATGGTGTAAAAGAAGTGTTCTTTAAACTCATGTTATGATGTCACTAAATAAAATATAACTTCAAACGCAATGCGAATTTATTGACTATAATTTTTTTTTATTAATGAATTGAATCGCTATAACATTTACAAAAAATAAGAGTAGAAGCACAAAACTCGCATCTCATCCCACCCACAGTGACCAAGGGGTATATGGATCCGGTACATAAAACTAAAAGAAACTAGTATGATATCCAACCACGAGAATGTATTCTTTTAAACGTGTAGATGTGATATTCGCTTAGCGTGCGAAAGTGCTTAGATTCTTAGAAATTGAATATTTACATTTTATTGGTCTCCCCGTGGGGTACCGGGTTAGAATTGCACCTCTCCATATCATCCCGTGGGTGTCGTAAAAGGCGACTAAGGGAAAAATACTGGAAGGTGGGCAGCAGCACCTTCCAACTTACACTGCGATCGCCGAGCCGCCTGCCAAGCGTGGGGATTATGGCAAATAACCCCTTAATAGGGGAGTCTGTGTTCAGCAGTGGATGATCCGGCTGATACAGTACAGTGTATACTAAGTACATTTTATTAGTTATTCAGTCTTCTTCAACTACATACTGCAATATTTTATTAAAACTATCGTAAGTAGTACACATATTTAAACAATTTTGAATCCGATTTCACTTACGTTAAAACAGTCGAGTAGCTCGATCTCGACCGGTTTCGCGACTTTCAGAGTCGCTTCATCGTGGAGTACGTACGCTCCCGACCGCGTAACCGGTCGAGATCGAGCTACTCGACTGATTTAACGTAAGAGAAAACGGATTCAAAATTGCTATATACATACTGCAATATTACACAAAGTTATTTAAGCACAAATTACTCAAATGCCCGTATTGAATATATCTCTGTTTTGACTACAACCAAACTCAATTTTACGTGTAGCTAGCCTTTACAGCAAATGCACAACCAACCTACTCGGTAATTTTGCATCTAGTACCTATTGCCTCTACACGAGCATGCCGTAATTGCTTCTCTGCGCCTTAATTACTATCATTTATGCTCTGTTTGTTCTCTTGCCAGTGCCGCTGGTATAGGTCCAATTTCATTTTCATTCCAAAGCTGAAACAAAATACGGATACTTATTTATTCAAGAATTTATCTGTGCAGAGTATATCTGAAGAATTGGAAGTACATTGCGTATCAACCTCAGCGTTTTTTAATAATAATAACAAATATTTTAAAAATATTTTATGAAAACATCAAATTAATATTTTAATAAAACACTAAAACACTAAAATATATCTATAGAGACAATTCCGCCTAATTTTCCTGTTAAGCCGACGTGACGTCACAAACGCCACGAAGTCAAACAGGAAGAATTTTCAACGCCTTTCGCTTCTACACGAAGCATCCTCAGGAGGTCTTGACTCTACGAGCGCACGATCGAAAAAAAAAGAAAAGAAGAGAAAGAAGAAAAAGAAAAAAGGTTTTTTAATATACAGTGACAAATAGAAAATCAGATTTTGCAAGGACAACACTGATAGTTATTAGATACAAATCTATTATTTCATATTATAATAAAAAAAACTTATACAGTGATAGCTCAGTGGCATTGGCTATGAACTGCCACGCAGCAGGTCCATGGTTCGAATCCCGCCGCAGGCTTGAGCTTCGCCTGGCTAGCGACCACCCTCAAGTACAAAATCTGTCGCCAAGCACCTAACGGTGTGTTCCGGCATCAGTCCTTGAGAGCCAGTAAAATTACAGGCACATTAACATCTATGTCTCAAGGTGACGGGCGCAGTGCAATTCGTTACTTGTGACGAAATGCATCTGTTATAGACAGAGGTTAGTTCGCTTAACATCCGGTGGGCTTCGCGCTTGTTCCGTCACACTAATATATATAAAAAAAAACGCCTTAAAAATATATATATAATAAATAAAGGTTTTAGTCAAGTGCATGTGACAAAACCTAATACCAAAACCGGCTAAGTACGATTTGCACTTGCACACCGAGGGTTCTGATTGTACCTAATGTTGAGAAAAAAAAAAAAAAAATTATTTAAAATTTATTTTGCATATTTTTGCAGATTATTCATACAGTTCGAGGTCCCTAGCAGGAGTACTATCCTCAAGTGGCCAGTTTTTATTATTTCTTGTTATACTCATTCCATTTTTTTTGCTTGATTGGTTAGCCTTTGACCACTATCTCACCTGATGGTAGGTGATAATCTGGTCGTAGATGTTGTTCAGGCTTACCTTGAATTACTGGCTCTCAAGAACAGCTGCCGGAACAGAGTTAGGTGCTTTGCGACAGATTTTCTACTTGAGGGTGATAGCTAGCCAGGCGGGCATTCACAAAATGCCTAACCACCATGCAATAACGACTGCTATGCTAAGACGACAACCGGGACCGACAGCTTAACGTGCCCGGAAGCACGGAAGCGCTCAGTAGTAATTCACTTAGTGGTCACCCTTCCAACTCATGACCGCGGCGGACATTGCCTAACTTTGCTGACTAAGTAAACTTCGCTACGAGCGCTTTAAAACCCTAGTAGGACGCTTGTATATAGTACCGATTTTACGATAGAAGAGATATAAAATATAGAAGTTATTTTTTAGACGTTAAAATTATACGTTTTTTGTGTAAGGACTCTTTAATTTTATTTCATTGCTTTTATTATTATTTACGCAAATCTTTGACTAGCACATATACTGTGAAAATTTCAATTAACTAGCTTTAACTGTTTCGAATATACAGGCTTTTTGAGGTCGCACAGACGGACAGACGGACAGTTGAGGCTTGGTAATAAGGTCACGTTTTCTTGTACGGAACCCTAAAAAGAACATATACAAACATATTTTAGGTATATGAAAATTAAAGTATTCTAAAGTATATCCAAATATTTCTTAATAAGATAACAAGTTATCGAAAATCATGATAAACAAATGCTTAATGAAAATCACACTTACAAATTGTTGCAGCACAAAATGTTTGTCCCGGGCGGGAATCCACGTCCTCTGATTTAGCGCCACTCGGCCACCGGAACACCCTTTTCAAGCCAACACTTTGTGTTCCAATTGTATTACTTTAACTGTCATAGTTTCGGCTCGAACAAGAATTACAAAATTACAAATATACGATACGAAAAATTTAAGTCTGTGCGGGATTCGAACCCGCGTCCATCCACCCCTTTAGCCGGGGTATGCTCTAACCAATTGAGCTAACATGACATGACGTCATAACTCAAATCTTTCCTATCGTTCTTTAACCATCGTATTGTGATGGAGCGACATCTATAGTACTACTTACGTAGTACTACAAACAAGACCAATTTTGCAATTGGTTTTATACTTGTAAATGATGACGCAACCTTATAATTTAAATATTGTTATGTTTGCAATAACGTCCATCCCAATACGATGGTTAAAGTACGATAGGAAAGATTTGAGTTATGACGTCATGTCATGATAGCTCAATTGGTTAGAGCATACCTCGGCTAAAGGGGTGGATGGACGCGGGTTCGAATCCCGCACATGACTTAAATTTTTCCTATCGTATATTTGTAATTTTGTAATGTAATCCGCATAGCAGGCGTTATTGCAAACATAATAATATTCGAACAAGTATGTTTTGGTGGCCGAGTTAAATAGGCATCTGGTGCGAAATCAGAGAAAGCGGGGTCTATTCCCGTCCGGGAAAATAATTCTGTGCTCCAATAGTTTGTAAATGATTCATTTGGATATTTATCTGTCACAGTTTTCTTTGTTATTTGAGAATATGGAACATAGGACTGTACTTCTATATAGTTTGAAAAATAAAACAGATTGAAACAACGGGAGAAAATTTAATGACCTATGGAATCCTCTTCGTTGCAAATCCAACTCTTACATGTCGGTTTTTTATAGCGTCAAAAATGTATTTATATGTATTCTATGTATGTATTACCTACTAATAATAACAGCAGTTGCAATTTTCATCAGCAATTTTGAAGCAGTGATGGCTCATTGGCATTGGCTATAGACTGCCGTGCAGCAGGTCTATGGTTCGAATCCCGCCGCGGGCTTGAGTTCACCGAATGGTGGAAGGGCATTTTGCGCATGCCCACCTGGCTAGCGACCACCCTCATGTAGAAAATATGTCAAGCACCTAACAGTGTGCTCCAGCAGCAGTCCTTGAGAGCCAGTAAAATTACAGGAACATGAGACCTAACAACTGTACGTCTCAGTGTGACGGGCACAGTGCAATTCATCGTTCACGAAATTTATCTGTTATAGGTAGAGGTTAGTCCACTTAACATCACTTGACACCCTCGGGCTTGTTCCGTCACAATAACATAAAAAAGAAATCGTTCGATTATTATTTAATCCACGTTTAAAAAATAAACTTTTATATAAGTTACTAACCACACCAGATAAAGCATATCCGGGCAGGTAAACAGTTTCTCAAAGTACTAGAACGGTTTACGAAGACGATTTCTCTTTACGATACTTGTGTGACGAAGATAACCGAAGCACTTTAAAAGATAACCGAGGATCGAGCCAGCTGAAGTAAGTACCTACCTTCTAAGCGATTGGACATAAACTTTACCTATCAGCTTTTCACTACGCTAGTCATTTGGTTAGTTGAACTTTCAGTAAAGTATATAGCGCATCTGCCTAAGCAAATACCATGAATTTTGTATACCTTAAATGGATGATAATATATACACCGTGTCCCAAAATTCAACGATAAGCCGGCATCGGTGCATGGACCTACTCATGACTACTCGGGAAAAAAAAAAAAAAATTATAACACTTTTTTTTTTTTAATTACAGAGACTTTTATAAAGTTGCGCCAACTTTTAATAAAACTTGCCATGGTAGTGTCCATACTTTTTTTTTTAACCCAGACTATAGAAAGTGCATAGAATGTTAAAATCTATGAAAATTATAAGAAAAACATTTTTTTTTTACTGATTTTTGTAAAATAACTACATACTTTCTGTAATTTTAAAGGATTGTGGTAGATAGCCGTCCTTCTTAGGTTGCTAATGCACAAAAAATATCAAAAATATGTCAAAAATTGTGGTCATGGTAGTTGAAAATAGCATAATGGGTATCGAATATCGATGAAATTTATAAAAGTCTCTGTAATTAATAAAAAAAAACAGTTATAATTTTTTTTTTTTCCGAGGAGTCATGAGTAGGTCCATGCACCGATGCCGGCTTATCGTTGAATTTTGGGACACGGTGTATATATGTATGTACACACCTACATCAATTAGATTCGTCCACAACTTGAGCCATTAGTTAAATCCCGACTTAACAAAGTTCGAGTCGAAAAGATAAACACAACATAAATTCATTAGTTTTCAGTAGTATACGTATGCCTTTATAGACGGCATAACTCTCACAGTAAATTATCTAAGCTACGAGAGCTTTCAAAACTTTTAATGGAGTCAATTTGGCCTCGCATTCAAAACACCTAACGTATGCCGAGCCAGTCCAGGTAAGTACGATTTATATAAACATTAGTGCTGCTCCGTGCCTTTTATATGTGAACTAACTTTTCTTACTGTATTCCAATTTTGAACGAACGCTTAGGGCTGTTCGAAATTTAAAAGTATTGAGCAGAAATTCTGTTTTCCACTTTCATAATTTCCATGTTTGAACAGGTACGCAGTTTATTTTTACAGGTCGGTCTTTTTGGTACCGAAGGCGATATTTACGATGCTTTCCCTGTACTTCGAGTGCAATGACGCTTGCTTCTAGCACGGGTATTTGCCTCATACCTTTTCAGTTTCCACGAAATTGGTTCAAGTGTAGCGCACACATGAATAGAATGGAAAAAGAGCATTTTTAATCGAACGTAAAAAGGAAAAATAGACAGGAATAGTTGCCTGAACGGGCAAGTTTGAAAGTGTGCCAAATAGTAGTTAAAGTTTACCGTTTCTAGAAGGTAGTGGATGATTATACAGGCTTTTAAAGTTTTAGCTTTTGCTGCAAATATGAAAGTGTTTAATCGCGCGTATTTGATAGCAATTTTAGCAGTATACTCGTATATTATTGGGTAGACGTAATAATTATAATAAGTTAATATTTTCCTAACATAACAACGATGATGTCCATTGTTAAATGAATGCCTCCCCCATATGAGGGGGGCAGGGGATTGCCATAATCTCCACGCTCGGCAGGCACCTAGTGGTCGCAGTGTACGATTTCAGTTCTTCAAGAGGTGCTGCTGCCCACCTTCGCCTATTTTCCTCACAGGATGATATGAGAGGTAGAAATTTTATCCCGGCAGTCCACAGGGGGATCTTCCTATACATATCCAACTTTATATAGATGATAGTAGGCATAATCCCCACCTAACTAGCTACCACCCTCAAGTAGAAAATCTATCGCCAAGCACCTGACAGTCTATTCCGGCAGCTGTCCTAGAGAGACAGTAATTCAAGGTTAGCTAGAACATTATGTTCGACCACATTACTATTCGGTGAGATGGTGAGCAAAGGCGACCCGCAGTCAGCAGTAAATAAATGTCTGTGGTGTCCGTACATGTGTTCTCTATAAACACGACGGATAACATAGTAACATATTTTTTTTTTCATTATTTTCATGGATCAACAAACAGTACAAACAATAAAAAATGTGCAAAAAAGTTTAAAGACAAAACATACGAGTATAACCAATTGCGATACCTACGACGTTGACCACAAGTTTACATTTTCATATATTCATGTGCTGAGAATTAAGACTACAAAGTATTTTATATTTTACAAATTGTTTGTTAAGTTGCTTATTACATGCTTCACTAAAATATTAGAAATAGAAAAGAAAATTTAGAACGGCTTAATTACAAAACGGTCTCAGCTGCTTAATGAGAAACTATGACGACAAGATCAAAGTATCCTGTTGTACTTCCTTCAGCAGCCCAAACACAGACTTTTTAAAACATCCCACTCTCTCATGAAATATATTTATAGAATTAAAATGTTCATTATAAGATTTTGCCATACGGTGTAAGGGAGATCGTTTGCCAGCATTGGAACGACAAAATTTTGTAGCAAATATTTTTTTATGATTACGTGAAATGGCCATAATGGGTACATTATAGATAAGCTTATTAACTAATTCATAACAGTGGTATCGATTATTACAAATATCACGCAATAACATTACATCTAGTTGTTTCCTTCTAGACTTTAAACTTAATAACTTATATTTTTTAGTAATTCTTCATATGTGTGATCAAATTTATAAGAAACGCAGCGCAGAAATTTCTTTTGAACTCTCTCACTTTCAATGTTGTTACTGTAACAGTTGTAATATGGATTCCAAACAGATACAGCATACTCTAGTTGTGATCTAATTAAGGATTTATATAACAATTGATATGTTGATTCGTTTTTAAAATTACTAGAAGATCTGATGACAAAATTAAATAATTTAAATGCACGAGATATAATATTCAAAACATGTCTAAGGTTAAATTACTATCAAGTGTGATACCAAGGTCTTTAATTACCTGCACTTTGTCCACATAAGTGTTACAAAGTGCGTAATTGTAGTTACTCATATTTATTTTACGAGTAAATTGATGATGAGTAGATTGAAGATTTGCATTTATTAAGGCTGAGTGACAGTTTATTTTTCAAACAGTATGCAGAGAATTGATTTAGATCCTGTTGAAAGTTAATATGATCTTGATAAGTATTAATTACATGAAATGCCTTTAGATCATCGCCGTATATATAAATATTCAACATTTTGCAATTTGGCTAACAACTCCAGGACACAATTGTAAAACATTTGACTTGGGTTTTGTTGCCGGTCGTTTGTCTGACGCAATATTAACCTTTGATAAAATAATCTTGATAGTATTACATATTATACACATATACACCTTTCGGGTTAGCAAAGTGAAGAGTCCTGTAGCTCACTGTTTAGCATCTCCCCACTCAAGCATATAAGCGAGTGTATGGGCTTCTCATTAGGCGCTTTTATAGGTAGGTATTGTAGCTACATAATTAGGTTAAGGCATTAAATGTAATTACCTATAAATAAGCACTTAATGTGCAAGTTACACATAATGTGTAAGTTTCCTGAGAAGTCATACGACTTTTTAAAAATAAGACTTGAGATTGCAATTTTTCAGAGCAATTTTTCACTACTTAGTTCCTTTTGGAACGTTGACTTTTCAGCCTGAAAGCAAATCTCAAAGTTTTAATAGAGCAATTTTGGAAGAGTATTGAAAACAGCCGCTTGCTGAGAAGCGATAGTGTTGAATTAACCTACGTGTTCCTAAATTTACGTGGAGGGATAATCTGTGGAGTTGACATTAGCAATGAAAATTATTGCGAATGTAGGATGGCCTTACATGTTTTTGTATTAGTTTGAAAGAGACGCTACCAGTATGTTTTGTCTTGCTCAGCGTATGAGATTTGTTTGTTTTCCACACTTAGCAACTGTCCATCAACTGAGGCAAATAAGCTGGTTTGGTTTTTGAAATCTGCATAGTTTTCGTATTACACGACGTTTGTGCTTGTCAGTATGTGTTTCCGACAAGTTATCAGTGCAAATGCATATTGTTAAGAGCCATTTCACAAAATCACGCTACTGAAGTTTAGGTAAATGCCAGCGCATCGCTTACACAAGCGAAAGAAGTGACGACGGAATAGCGTGACTGTGAGTAACATATTTTGATACTAGCACTCATTAATAAAGAAATCTAAGTTGCGAATTTAAAAATTGTGTGATTGGCATGAGTAAATAATCAATTTCTTGTCGATTACTTGCTAATGTTATAGAAAAGAAGTAGGCATGTACATTAAATAGTCAACCTGCATCGTGAATCTTTTATTTAAATTTCATCCTTGATGAATAAAAAATAGATATGTTTGAATCATTTATTGTAACAAAAAACTTAAATAATAAAAAAATTATACGGCTTAAAATTATATAAATATTTGATGTAACGGCATTGATTAGAAGCTGCGGACTAAAAGCTCTTTCTTTTAAATTTTCCAAAAATTGCTGTTTTCCTCATTCACACTCTTCAGTATCTATATCCAACTAACACTGTCTGTCATAATGACCATGCATAGGACCAACCAGAAACGTCCCATGACGTTTTTAGTTTTCCATTACTTTAACATGTCACCCTCATATTCCCATACCATAATATATCACCTACACCATTAAAAAAATAACATTTTCATCCATTTAGTTTGAGTAGACCAAACAGCGAAATGTAAATATATATTTACAGATTTTGAGGTTTTTTCGTTTTTAAATCGAATATCTTTGATGCAATCTATAATCAACATATATATACTTCCAAAATCAGATTGAAGACGTTCTGAAAAAAGGCCAGGTCAAAAGTACCCTAAACCGACGCTTATGTATGAAAGGATTGATGAGTATAGATGAAGCGAAAGAGATATGTCAGGATCGTAGTAAGTGGAAATCCGTGGTCTCTGCCTACCCCTACGGGAAAGAGGCGTGATTTTATGTATGTATGTATATACTTCTTGGTACCAATGCAATCCTTACTATATACTCTTATGCTCACTATTTCCTCTATAGAAAATAAATGATAATACACCTTTTTATACCAAAAAATACTAGAAATGGGGTTTGAACACACGACAAAAATGGTGGGAAATAGTAATTTAATTGCTATTTCTATTTTTTCGTAACTAACTCACCTAGAACTTCGATCTTCTTTTAATATGATAATTTTGAATTATCATATTAAAAATATCAAAATCTGTAAAAATAATTTTGAAGCAGTGATAGCTCAGTGGCATTGGCTATGGACTGCTGTGCAGCAGGTCCATGGTTCGAATCCCGCCCAGAGCTTGAGCTTCATCGCATGGTGGAAGGGCATTTTGTGAATGCCCACCTGGCTAGCGACCACCCTCAAGTAGAAAATCTGTCGCCAAGCACCTAACAGTGTGTTCCGGTAGCAGTCCTTGAGAGCCAGATAAATTACAGGCTAATGAGACCTAACAACTGGACGTCTCAGTGTGACGGGCACAGTGCAATTCGTCGCTGACGAAATGCGTCTATTATAGGCAGTAGTCCACTTAACATCAGGTGGGCCTCGGGATTGTTCCGTCACAATAACATAAAAAAAATAAAAAAATAAAAATTACTATTGTTCTTTAGCCATGAATTGTTACAGATTTTTACGCCAAATATTTTAAAGTAACAAAATTAAAACAACCCAATTGTTTTAAGAACTTTGGCGGGAAAACTGTATTGGAGAGCAATTATTTTTTCTGAAAAACTATACCACCTACTGCTTTGGTCCTTCTTTGATATTATTATTTACATGTAATTTATACACCTGTATTATTTCAGATTTTTGGTTTAGAAGTTTAAAATTAGTTACGAGATTATTTAATACGCAAATTTGCATCGGTAAGTGTTTGCGTTGCAAAATATATCGAGTGAAAAATGACTTATACATATGCAAAATTGCGATTTTCTAGATTTATAACTGTTGAAGTAGTTACGATATTAATATGAAATGACGTAATATTTTGGGGCCAAAATGTAATTTGTGCTGGTTTCAGATTTCATCAAAATATTCAAAATACTTCCTACTACAAAATACGTTATCTCAGAAAAATATGGATTTTTTCTTGTATGGGCAAGGATGCATCCTTTTGAAAACCATTTGGATTATGAAAGTCGGACTTACGCAGATTTATGGTAAATTTGTAAAAAAACGACTATCGACCTCTAACTGGTATCCCGGTTTGTACAAATGATGGAAAAGCCGGGAGGCCGGAATTTTCAATAGAAGGTAGTTTAATTTCCAGCTGAAGTTATCGCTGTGTTCACTTATAGACATTAACTGAATCCAAAAATATTGGAAATCAATTATTCGCCTGTCATCTAATCCGCCTAAAACAAAAGTTATAGTGAGTTACTAATTTAAACTAGAATAATATAAAAACTAGCGGACCAAAAAGAAGAAGTCAACCCTGTGAGGTTGTTAGCATTTTTCCAATAACGCTGTATAAGGATGCATAATTGTGTCGTTTCCTTTTTTTAGCACAATGGATGAACAGAAACTAAAGATGTAGTTACTTAACAAGATAACAATACTTATATTATGGACAACAAAAATAAAGTATAGTTTGTTACTTAAAAAAATATCGACATGATCAAAACTCTGTGGTCGCACTATAAACTTGCATCTAAGCGTTCCGCGTACGAGACGTCAGAGCAAGGAAAACGAACACAGGTCCTACCTCGATGGGCGCTCGCGCGGTACTGATCGCCTCGCGCTTGTACATTTCAATTTATGTGCATTTCGAGTTATGTTAAATATTTTTTCCTGTCTAACAAAACAGAGTTAATATCACAATTTATTAAAGATCAGATTAATTAAAGAATGAACTTTCTTTTTATATAATATCTGTTTGGAATTACACTTTATTAAACGCAATATATGGTGGTAAACTGCTGATATAATTCGTGGAAATTGGCGCAAGATCTTTATTTTTTTTTCTACAATGACGATTAATTAGCGATATTCTAGTACACTATGTGTCAACAAGATTATATGCCTGATGCACAGTTTTTTTTTTAGTTAATTTGATGAATCTTTATACAAGAGATATAACTCTGAAGTTGGCTATGTGTACTTTAATTCGTAAAACAAGGTGCGGGAGATTGGTCACTACAAAATAATTAATGTTATGTTTGTAAATCTGGTACATTAACTGAAAAGAGAACAGATTATTCTATTTTTATCAATTATTAAACAACTTGTAGATATTTCCTATGATAGTAAATTAAGCGCTTAAAATCTTCGTATACCGCATTAAAATGTGAAATGCCTCTTAAGGACTGTAAGCGTGGTAAGGACGCGTGGTGAACTGCAGTATTTTTGGGTGTAAAATCGAAATTGGTAAGTACGTATTTATGCTGTATTTATCGCATATACGCGCATTGCTTCTCCACAGATTATACCTCCACGTAAAATTGGATCGGCACTGGTTGTATATTTGCCATTTGCCAAATATTATATTTTATGACTAAGTACTTAAAAAAACACGATCTCTTGTTTGTTTGGTCCCACATTCCAAAAAATCCTGTTATGCTCCATGTAAAATTTGTTTCTTATTTTGCCCCATATTAATATATACTTTTTAAAGCACAGTTAGCTAGAAAATAACTTCGAACATTGAAGGTAAGGCTTTTATTTCAGATTATGACGCTTCTAATATCTTATTTAAATCTTTACTTAGTTGTCTTCTGAAGTTTCTGTTCACCTGGCCCTTCCAAATAAATCAATTTGATATATAATTACCTGAATTTTAGGAGATGTTATATTCTTACTTCTTCTTTTTCTGTTCTCCTGGTACTTGGTAAAATTCACAAAAGTAGAAAATGTTCTACCTGTGCTTATTTACGATTCATTGACTGTAATTGCAAATATAGTAAACGAATAAGAAACTAATATCAGTGCAAAACAATAAATTGTAGAAAGTGTTTTATATATTTTTGGGGCTAATAAGGTGTGATGTGAAAAAAACGAAGAATAATTTATTCGGAACAAAAATTATAATAAAAAATGAACTGATTTAAAAAAAATAAAAGATCAGCTAGAAATACAACTGTCACAACCAGCAGGTTAGTTCCTTTAAAAATGAAGATTATAGATATATTTAAGATTTTTATGTAAGTACGCGTATGACCACACGTAAATTTTTACTTAATCATCGAATCTTTATTCCTTTTTTTGTTGGGTACACTAGTTCCAATAATTTCAAATAGGTCTCATGAAATTTAACAAGGCGTTTAACTATATATTCCTTACACTGTGATAATAGTGTCCTGACGGCACAAACGCCACGCAGCCAAACCGGAAGAATTATGGACGCGTTTCGCTTCTACACGAAGCTTCCTCAGGAGGTCTAGCGCACGATCGAGATACCTCGATTTAATAAGTTAATATTTTAGTGCTTGCCTCTTAAAATACTTTAAAAATATTTGTTATTATTTAATTAGGATTTCTGCAAAGTAGCGCCTGAATTATCCATTCTATTAATTACAATAACTGCAATATTTTGAGAGCGAGTATAATATGAAAGTTTATGTACCCATTGTACCTAATTAGATAATATTAAAATCACTAAGCGAAAAAAGCCGTGTTGTTTATTAAATAGGTGAATATATAATATAACCTACTACATATTATAACCTTTCATCAAAATATATACGTAATGTTGTCTTAGGTTTTCGCGATTATTACACATAGTAATTAAACAACTTTAAACGGTTTAAATCGCGTATATTTATCATTATTTTTGTCCCCACGGTTCAAACACTTTGCAGTGATCGTGGTCACGGGGTGACTATTTACATCCTCGCCAGAGAGACCCGGTTTATGCCAAGAATGTTACGCGAGGCTATTGAAATCAAAAAATACACAAATTTCAATAGAGATGATGGTTGGCAAGTACCACCTGCTTGGGATCCTGTCATCAAATTAATTAAATCTCAAGGCCGACACAAATCTGCAAGACCTCTGGACACTGTGAGCGAATACTGCGTGAATAGGGAACGTTATGATTAATATAAAAAAATTCGGACGGTAGACCAAATAATTTTCTTAATAACTCATGTGACAAATAAAACCAAATAGTCACCCCGTGACCACGATCACTGCAAAGTGTTTGAAACATCGTCGGGACAAAAATAATGATAAATATACGCGATTTAAACCGTTTAAAGTTGTTTAATTACTATATATACGTAATACTGTGACATTGCTTTGACGTTGCTTTATGTTAGTATTATGAGTTGAGAGTCTCGGCCGTTACTAAAAACTGAATGATGCCTGGCAGTGAACTGGAGCATTTGGACTGCTTGTAGGCCTGCAATGGCCTTTAGTTTGTTAAGAGTGTTTCATATGTTTTTGGGGCGAATAAGGTGTGACGTGAGCCAAACGAAGAATTATTTATTCGGGACAAAAACCTGGTAACACTAGATGATAATGTAGTATTTGTACGCAGATACTTGTCATCAATGGTACATACTACTTGTTTACAAAGTCAATATAGTTAGATAAAATAACACAATAACTGTCTGAACTAAATATTTTGAGAGCGAGTATAAAAATAAGCGAAATGAAACGAGTTGTTTATTGAAAATTTGAAAATATGATATAACCTACATTATACAGGACAAATACTAACAACCTCTTGAAAACATACTAAAATGTTTGTTAAGACTAACAGAAGTCTATTCTAAGAGGTTGTTAGCATTTTTCCAATAACCCTGTATGTATATTATAAATTAATTATTGTGAAACAGTGTCTTTGGAAATAAATTATTATTATTATATTCTAAGACTGTTATGAAATAATGTTGTAATTTATATAGGTATTGATACCATAATTTGCACGCCTTGCAAGTTTAGATATAGAGCAACACATAATTCTAACATGATATACCTGTTTAATGTACCTATATCTAGCAAATAAATAATTTTTAATTTGAATTAAAATTTGACATTTATTGACGTATATAATATTGCATTGTTAATTTAATTGACTTATAATTTAAAATATTATATAATATAATGGTATTTATTGACTAATAATAATAATAATAACAAAAAGTTATTATAATCTATGACATATATTGGTCCTTACATATGAAATTGGCGTTTTGTATGGGAGGAACAAAAAGTCGAATATTTTTTAATATAATATATTTAATTAATCAAAGTATGAACCATTATTTTCTATGCACTTTTGCCATCTCATAGGTAGTTCATTGATCCCTTTACTAAAAAAACCAGTCGGACGGGAATCAATAAAATCTTTAAAGGCGATTTGGTATGCCCCATCGGAGTTGAATTTTTTCCCTTGCAAGAAGTTATCCAAATTTCGAAAAAAATGGTAATCTGTTGGAGCAAGGTCCGGGGAGTACGGAGGATGTCTTAGACTTTCCAATTGAAGCTCTTCTAATTTAGTAGCCGTCTGTAGCGCAGTGTGTGGTCTAGCGTTGTCGTGAAGCAGCAGTGGCGTGGAGCGATTGACCAGCCTAGGTTGTTTAGCCGCTAGCTTTTCCATCATGGTTTGCAATTCCTGACAATAGACATCAGCCGTAATAGTCTGGCCAGATTTGAAAAAACTGTAATGAACAATACCGGCACTAGTCCACCAAACGCTTACAAGTAACTTTTTTGGGGTTAATTTTCGCTTGGGGCAGGATTTGGCTGGCTGGCCAGGATCTAACCATTGCGCTGAGCGCTTCCGATTATCGTAAAGAACCCATTTTTCATCACAGGTAATGATTCGGTTTAAAATACCTTCATTATTGTGCCGGTTTAGTAATGTAACGCAGCAGTCGACGCGCGTTTGCCGGTTTGTTTCAGTCAATTCGTGAGGTACCCACCTTTCAAGCTTTTTAATCTTCCCAATTTGCTTCAAGTGAATTAAAACAGTTTTATCACTAACATCGCAGCCTGCAGCTAACTCGGACGTGGTTTGCGATGGATCCGCTTCCACAATAGCCTTCAACTCTTCATTATCAACTTGAGTCTCAGGCCGTCCACGGGGCTTGTTCTGCAGGTCGAAATTTCCAGAACGAAAACGTTGGAACCAAAAACGAACTGTGTTTTCAACACGACCGCCATACACATCATTCACCCTTCGAGTTGTTTCCGCAGCACTAGTGCCACGGCGGAACTCGTACTCGTAAATAATGCGATATTTAAGGTTTTCCATTTTGTAAAATGAGTGACGCAAACAGAAAAAAACAGAAGAAAAAAAACAAATGAATGACGATCATCGAAGCACAAATACATGAGTCTATAGCTGTACAAATTTGAATTTGGAATTCCTAGAGGAGAAATTCGTGATTAAAGTGGCCAGTACGAAAAACGCCAATTTCATATGTAAGGACCTAATATATGTATAAATATAGGTACTTTGTTCATGAATAAATAGCTTTGAATCTAAAAAAAATAAATGAATAATAAGTAACCCTTGTTAATATTGTTCTTTAAAATTTTTCATCAAAATATTTTTGTTACTCTGTGTATCTATATAAATAACAACATTTCTATAATAAGTAACCCTTGTTAATATTGTTCTTTAAAATTTTTCATCAAAATATTTTTGTTACTCTGTGTATCTATATAAATAACAACATTTCTATAATACATAATACTGTGCTGACATTGCTTTGACGTTGCTTGATGAATATGTATTATGAATAGAGAGTCTCGTCCGTTACTAAAGACTGAATGATGCCTCCAGACCTACGGTATGAGATTTGTCCTGGTTTGATGGTCTATTGAAGCGAGCATGTCGTGTATTTACACGAGCGTAGTTCTCGCATAGCGTACCGACATGTGTGTGTAACCGAAACGGCTGAACGGGTTTCGATGTTTGAATAGATACTATTTCACCCTGTGGCTATGGAATGTAAAGCCTGCAAAGCTTTGGAAAAAATAGAACATTTTGAATTCGGGTTTGTTAAATAAAATCTGAAACTGGCTATACTCGGTATGGCTGAATATGGCACTAGAGTGTACAGACAAAAATATTTTGATGAAAAGTTTTAAAGAACAATATTAACATGGGTTACTGGATTACTGTAACAGCCGACTCGTCCACTGCTGAACACAGCCTCCCCTATTAAGGGGGTATTTGCCATGATACCCACGCTTGGCAGGCGGCTTAGGGATTGCAGAGTAAGATGGCAGTTCTTAAGAAGGTGCTGCTTCCCACCTTCCAGTATTTTTCCCATAGTCGCCTCTTACGACACCCACGGGGTGATATGGGGAGGTGCGATTCGCACGCGGCACCCCACGGGGGGTTTTGTACTAGATTATTAGGTAACAATCTACGAATAACCTAATTTATTCGTAGTAACCTACGGATAAAGGTTATTCATACAGTTTTACTGCAGAAACTTGGCAAATGTGTCAGTTTGGAGTTATATGTGAAGTCTAAAAAACCCATCTCTAAAAAAGTACTTTCCGAGATGGGGTGATGAAAAATATATTATAAGTTTAAACTTTGATGTTTCTGTTCTGTGTCGAAACAGGATACGATGCATGGAAACAAAAACCGTAACATATTCTGGATACCTACTACACTTTATGAAAATTCGCCGAGCACTAACAGCAAACCAACGGTTTCCCATACAATGCAGACTTTGCGACATTAATTAAAAAAATATCTGACAATCCAGACAATAAACACTGCAACGAACGCTGTGGATATGCAATCTGCATCATTTGTTTACTGAACGTAACTTACGTAGCATGTTTTGTACGTAGATAGATCGTAATTTCATGGTGAGGGAGCGCTCCTATCTCTTTGCACTTTTTCCGTTGTAACCAATGAAATGTTACGAAGCTACGTGAAGGTATCTAGGTCCATAGAGTGCCGTGATCGAATTCTGTTCATATTTGATCTGCATTGGGTAGTCACGAATTCGACGAACGGTTGTAGCTACCTACATTTGCGATTCTGTTTTAGATTCGAGTCATGTTTGTGATGGATAGGGAAAATGTGGTAAACATCAGAACTGGCTACGTGCAATACTTATAACTGCATGATTTGTAGATACTCTGCCTTATCAACATCTAATTTTGTAGAGAAAGGTTTCAGGATAATTACCCTCGTGTACTACTTATAGATTTATTAAACGATAGTAGCAAGCGTGGGGATTATGGCATACCCGCCTGGGGAGCTGTGATGTGATGAAGTGATAGTTTAGTACAGTTTGTTTTTTTTAATTCGAAACGTTAGGTGTGTACAAATTATTATATCAAATATTTTTGTTACAAAATTACAAATACACGATAGGAAAAATTTAAGTCATGTGCGGGAATTTTGTAATGTAATCTGCATAGCAGGCGTTATTGCAAAAATAACAATAATTCAAAAAAAATATTGTGTTTTTTTTTACCGGCGCTATGCCTTTATTAACAACAAAGACTACGAACTATATACAACACTACAGCTACTACAATAAAAGCATTTAGATACCCATAAGTCATTGCAGACTCACAGGCAGTCCAGATGCTCCAGCCCACTACAAGTCGGCAGCGTGCCCAGCATGCTGGCAGCATTGCCCCGTTGAACTGCTATGCTCATTCGTTGAGCCACTACTTATTTTTTTTTTTATGTGTTAGATAAGATTTTGTATATGTATTCTTAGCGAAAACATAGTTTTTATGTATATTAAGTGTGTGTTGTTAGAAAAGACATTGGAAACGGAACCGCCTTGCAATACTGAAAAGTATAAAATAACTTGTTAAATCTTTACCAAACACATTTAAACACTGACTTCATATTATAATGGGCTAATTTCCACAAGCTATTCTATATTATTCAGTTTTGGAAGTCAGTTGCGTTTTTTAACAATTTTTAGATGCATGGACAAAAAAAAAACGGAATTGCTTATAAGATCTTCCCTAAAATACTGTTTACAAGAAGAGTTACATTTACCATTAAATTATCGAAGCATATAGATATAGATAGATACTCTACCCATGGGTAGACTACCTAGCTTTTCTTTGTTACAACAAAGAAAGAAACAGATCAAAATCAGTTCATAATTGGCGGGGTAATCACGTAACATACAAAACATACAGTCGCGTGAGAAACACTTGCTTGTTTAAAAGTCCGTGTAAAAGGAGAGATTTACACATACACACACAGATTCACACTCACACGCACACACATACACACACTTTAAAACAACTCGCGCATGTTTGTTTCACCTAATTACATTATTTTATTGGCGGTGTGTCTTCAAAAACCCGGCAATCTAGGGGCCATTTCAGGCTTACACGTAGCCCAAATGCTCCAGCCCACTACACATATTTTAAATAGGTATACAATCCTTTACATATTATTAATTTCGAATTTTTATACGGTTAACTTTATTAATTACATACCAAAATCCCTTAATATACAGTTTAGTGATGTCTTGCTAAAAACGGAGGGCATTGTTGTCTGTACTACAGTTTAATACTACAACAGGCATCAACGATCTGACTAAGCAAGTCCATAATATGTACAAATAGTACAACCCAAAGCCTAATGTTTTGTAAGTACCTACCACCTAAGAAATATGTCAAATAAACATTATTATTAGGTCTTACTGTTGTTTTCTTAATTAGTAAATTAAAAAATTACGAGATGTAATTTTGTAATATGTACATTTCTTAAACTTACTTCCTCTTAAGGGTTCCGTACCTAAAAGGCTTAATCCTCCTTTTAAGGAGCCATATAATTGAATCTTCATTGTCTTTCAGTCTTACTCCGTATGCCACGGTTCTCTATTAGACTTTCTAGCTCGTTAGCGCAATGAGATAAAAACCTGATTCGAAAATAGAAATTCAATGAAATTATTTTACGGTGGATCCAATACATATAGAAATTATTCATTATTATACCTAGTATTTGGAGTTGGAATGTCATCGTTTGGAGGTCATTGATTCCACTTGTGAAGGTATTTCACATACAGGTATTATAGAGACATATACCTATGTCATATGTTACATTTACCTAAAGTTGCATTGAGATTTGTTTCTCAACTTCAATTTGTTTCTTCACATAGAAAAAAATAACCGCAGACCCTAATAAATTACAACTGTCGCCTTTTGAGTTAGGTACAAAAAATAAGGTTAACTTTATTACGTCCTCGAAGCGATAATAGTTTTAGGCACAAAAAATTAAAAACATGACAAAACGAAACCACTCAAAAGTTTTTGTTCGTTGTATTGGGTATTAGACCGTGGGAAATATAATACGGTTTCTTGTTGCAAAACATCACCATAGAGGGAGTTACTAGTGTATGAAAATGACGACGGTATCCCATCAGGAGAACGTATGATGTGTGGTTTCATTTCTTTTTTTAGAGTGGCCAATGAGACGAGAGAGGTGTGGTTTTGGACTCCTGGATGTGAAGCTGAAAAAAAGATGAGAGACATTCAATTTGGAACACCAGACGAATACAGACGTAGGAAGCGATTCCTGCGAGTCTTTTTATTTTATAGAATCAGTGATTAATAGAATTATTGAAATAATATATATTTTAAATTTAGAATCAGTGTATTTAAAGAAGAAATCTTCGAAGTAATTTGGTAAAGTTAAAATTAATTATCATTAATTTGAATGTGTATAGTTCATGAAGAATTTCTAGACATACTTATATAGAATCATTTGAACGGTAAAATTAATATCAATACCACTGTATAGAGTTTTAATAATATAATAACTATTTAAGGTACAATTAAAATTTATTTGCATATTATATGATTAATAAATTCCGTAATATGTATGTTGAGAAAGTCCTTCTTTTTATGTAAATGAATAGTTAGGTATATATTACCTTTGTATATAATAATGTGGATGTTTCATGTTTATTTTGTCTAGAAGTAAGCAAAGACGTAAGGTTTTTTTAGCTTCGTCAGTCCTATTTTTTGCCTTACATAAGTCTAGGAAATGGACGACGAATCGTGAACAAATATATGTTATACATATATATATCTCACGGTTTAATTCATTGAAGAGTTTTGCAAATATACAAAAGAAATTTATGGGTCATAACAATAAACTACTAATGATCTATTATTAAAATTCTTTAATTGTATTAAAAGAACCATCCCCATTTTGAATAGAATGACTTCATATATACATTATTTCTTAGTACGGTAGTTTCTTAGTTATTTAGTGTTCTAGAATATCTTTAGAAAGATTTAAAGTAAAGTAAAAGGATTATATGAAACGTACTTCCTTTTTAAATCATATAATATAGAAAATCATACCTGTTAAGATCTTGAGATTAATTTATAATTCATTTTGATAACTAATTTACAATAGTTTAGTGAACTATCAGTAGCTACGAAGTTCAATTAAAGTTTTGAGTTTGTAGTTATTAGTATAGTGGGATTAGATTAAATCTAGAGTATAAAGTATTCTTTAATTAATTTTAAATCAATAGTTCTCTAACATTTCATGAATGGTATGATTATATATTTAATAAATCATCAACTAGACAGTATTGTTGATTTTCTTTAGTAACTAGCCTATATGGGAATATATCTTGTTAGGACTGTAATATTGAATCCATTGTAGATATAAAATTGGTAGGTCATATAATTATATACATTTAGCACAGCGACCTGCGGGGATTGAGCAGCTGGCATGTTCACGATGCATTACCGAACTACAGAACAAGGAAAGTATATTAAGTAAACACTAAGAATTTCAGACGATTAGATTCAAGAGTAGAAATGAGCATTCAATACTATGTTGATAATATTCGGAATTACTAGTGTTGTAGGAGAGTAAACTTATATTGTCTTATGTTGGAGGCCTATACAGTGATGAATTGTGGGACCTAAATTTAATAAGTCTGTACATGGCTGTGCTTAGCTGTGGTAGTTCAGTACGTCCCGAACACGCCCTCTGAAACGAAACGACCTATAGATTTCTATAAGCCTGGCCAGGCAAACACAAATTTTGTGTTGAATCACGTGATAATTGAGATATAATTAAATCCATGGTCTATAAAGGGCTAAAAGAAAGAAATAGCGCTGATCGCTATCTAATTTCGCTTCGAAGCCTATAGGTTAAATTCAGGTCGTTTCAAGCCCTATAATTTGCTTCGAGCATAGCGTTGAGCCACGCCAGTAGGAATTCCCTTTGACGTTAGTTGGACTAGCAGCTATTGGGGAGAGGCAAGAGCGCAATATTTTATGTCCGCCCACATAAAATATTGCACTCTTGTATAAACCCTGTCACTTGTAAGGAATGGTCTAAATATAGACAACATTGTCTATACTATTCAAATGCACACATTAACATGATTATGTTATAAGATCAATTTAATAAACATAAATATAATACTTATGGCCATCCTTCAATAAAGCAAGCCAGGAGGAATATAGTGGTGCTTATTTTATGGTCATTCAGTCTTAATGTACAGACATAAACTTTGTATAAGACATGATTGATATTCACAATCACATGTAATTAAACTCTCCTACAATATTGTATCTCTGAATCAAATAATCACCTTCTCAGTATAATATAAATCTGAACTTAGACGATCACGCATAGGCTGTCACCACACACTGCTGAACACAGCCTCCCCAATAGCCGCTGGGCAGGCGGCTTGGGGATAGAAGTGTGAGAAATCAGTTCATCAGACAGTGCTGCTGCATATGGGGGGTGCAATCTAGCCCGGCACACCACGGGCGCCGGGATACCCTAAAAAGAAAACAATACCCTACAAAAAAAAAATTGGGTTGGGACCGCCAAAGTTGTTAATTACCATTTTTGTTAAGAACGTACTCGATCTCAATAACTAAACTTGTAAAGTTAGGTTATCTATCTGAAATTTCGCATTGCTATGTACCATTTCCTCTATATAACCAACCAAAAATAATATGCCAGTTAATTGTTATTGAGCTGACCAAAAGCAAGATACTTTTTTCTTTCACGGGTTGCTGCGAATGCGGAACGGTATACTCTAATGGAGCAAGGCTCGCCTTGCAAAAGGCTAGTTTTTAGCTGATAAATAAACCTTGGAGTATTTCACCTGTTGGCAAGTGATATAGTTAAATATTACAAAATCACAAATATACGATAGGAAAAATTTAAGTCATGTGCGGGATTCGAACCCGCGTCCATCTCTCCACTCATTGAGCCGGAGTATGCTCTAACCAATTGAGCTAACATGACATGACGTCATGACTCGAATCTTTCCTATCCTTCTTTAACCATCGTATTGGGATGGAGCGAAATCTATAGTACCACTTGCGTTGTACTGGTTAAATATGCTGATCGGACTAAACTAAGAGCCGGAATCAGTACTCACCGAGTGCTTGGGGACTCGGCTATAAAACGTCTATACAAGACAAAATATAACTATTGATCAAATCCTATTCTGATAAACTAAAAAAAAATAAATTTAAAAGTATCCAAATAATTACAAAATTACAAATACACGATAGGAAAAATTTAAGTCATGTGCGGGATTACATTTTTCCTATCGTATTATTTGTAATTTTGTAATGTAATCCGCATAGCAGGCGTTATTGCAATCATAACAATAAATAATTTCTAAATATTAAGCGTAAATAATTTAGCATCAAAGTACATAATTATGTCCCCTATGATGATCAAAATAATAAAATTAGAGTCCAAAATTCCGATTAAGTGAAGCCAATCTCGATAGTCCAGTGGTAAAGGCAAAGGCGCGTAATACCCGGGGACGCGGGTTCGATTTACCGCCCGAGATTAAATATATTTTATCATAAAAATAAATTTGAAACGGGACAAATATATTATCCAGTAGGTAAGTAGGTATAATGTCCTAGTTGACAAAGTTGTAGGTGGATATTGGTAACGTTTATCGATAGTTATAGCATGTGGGTTATGTTGACCACCGAACCAATACAATAATGGTTATACTGCCATCCACCACTAACCAAACTAAAATAAGTACCTACGAAAGTTCTTATTCTGTTCACGCTACATATATTTTTTTTTTTTATATGTTATTGTGATGGAACAAGCGCGAGGCCCACCTGATCTTAAGCGGTATCCTCTGCCTATAACAGATGCATTTCATCACAAGTGGCGAACTGCACTGCGCCCATCACCTTGAGACATACCTGTTAAGTCTCATTTTTGCCTGTTATTTCACTGGCTCTCAAGGACTGCTGCCTGAACACACTTGCTTGGCTTGGCGACAGGTTTTCTACTTGAGGGTGGTCGCTAGCCAGGCGGGCATTCGCAAAATGTCCTTCCACCATGCGGTGAAGCTCAAGCTCTGGGCGGGATTCGAACCATGGACCTGCTGCGTGACAGTCCATAGCCAATGCCACTGAGCCATCACTGCTTCGAAAAATTGGTTTAAGACATAAGAAGAACAATCCTAAAATGTAATATGTCTATCCAATTGTAAATCAAGATATTTGGCACCGATTTAGATGACGGCTAAATCTACTTAAAAGTACGGCTAGTTAAAAAATGCATTGAATAAATTAAATTTTAGGTTAGTAAACTTAAGGTATTCTACCAATTTGGACTTTAGTGCAAACGAAATAAGAACTTATGTCAATAACAATATTCCAGTTTAGTTTGTGGTCTAATAAATAACATAAATTAGTAAGGATTTCTGATATAAATTAGATTGTATACCTTAGCTGTAAAATACGAACGAGCGTCCAATATGAATGAGGAAGGACGGAAGACGGATTCAGCTATTCAGTCGCGTCCAAAATGCGAATTGCGCCTCGGCGCCGGACTCGGAGTAATTGACTATGAAATATGCTCTGCATGTAAGTAGACAGACTACAAAGTGAGAGCAAGCAATAACAGGAACGAGACAACTCGACTAGCTGCTTTATATACACATACTTATTTGCTGCAATGAATGTATGAATAGAAAGAAAAGTAAGAAAGAAAATACATTCATTTGGCACACGAAAACATATTATACGGTACCAATATGTGAAACCAAACAAATGTATTAACAGTTTATTTCAGGTGCTGCCAAAATGCTAATATCTCAGCAAAATCTATTACTTATAATAAAACTGTAACAGATCCAATTTTAATGAATAGATTCAGGCGTTACTTTGCGGAAATCCATATTTAATAATAACAAATATTTTTAAAATATTTTACGAAAACAACCGGAAGAATTTTATCGAGAATCTCGATCGTGCGCTCGTAGAGTCAAGACCTCCTGAGGATGCTTCGTGTAGAATCGAAACGCGTCGAAAACTCTTCCGGTTTGGCTGCGTGGCGTTTGTGACGTCACGTCGGCTTAGCAGGAAAATTAGGCGGAATTGTCACTAGATATATTTTTATATTTTTTTAGTGTTTTATTAAATATTAATTTGATGTTTTCGTCAAATATTTGTTATTATTAGATCCAATTCTGTACATGGCAGATATTTTGAAAAAAATTGAGAACACTGTATCTGACACTGATGTTAAAACTGTACTTTTTTCGTTTTTGTCTTTCTGTCTGTCCGTCTCTCTGTATATCGACCTTGCATCACTCCAAAAGTACTGAATGGAATTCAATGAAACTTAACACGATTTGAGTTCATACTACGAGGAAGGACATAGTATACTTTTTATCCCGAAATTCAGCACGGTTCCCTCGGGAAAGAGGGACCCCATGAGCAGTTTTGCCCACCACGGCCAGCCGGGCACCCCACGAGCAGCCCGGCACCCCACGCGCAGCCCGGCACTCCACGGGCAGCTTAGCAACCCACGGGGAGCACAGATAAAACTCTAAAATCTGGAACATTCGCCACAATCAGTTTTTTAACGATCTATCTTTTGCCGGATACATTTTAGAGACTGCGCAATGTAAGTGCACAGTCTAATATATTTTCGTTTTACCGCAAAACAAGGAAAACCACGGCAAAAAGACGCCGTTTTACAATCTAAATTCCAAAGAAACTCACAAAGTACTTTGCTTCTTACTTAAGCAATAACAGGAATGACTGTCTTCTGGAAAATACAACCCGGGAGTTTTCAAATCCAAAGTAAGAAGCTCCTTTCTGGGTTATGCTTTACTAAGAGTGCTTCACCGCAGACCACAACGTTGCTTAATATGAGATAAACAGTTTTCAAATGTGATTAATTAGTCTGCAGGTACGGCAATCGCGAACGAAGTCATAGGTACAGCTAGTATTTAAATATTTTAGTACTTGTCAGGCAATGATATTATTCGACTGTGATAGTAATCTTTGTTGTCAGGTCATAATTATGTGGCCTGATATAGCGTGCCATAAAAAAAAATATTTGCAAAATCTTCAATTTGTATTTACTGGTGAATAAAATACTATAAAGTTTTAATATTGTTATGTTTGTAATAACGCCTGCAATGCGGATTACATTACAAAATATGCGATAGAATTATTTTTAATCCCGCACATGACTTAAATTTTTTCTGTCAATATTTGTAATTTTGTAATAATGTATATAGTTTCTGTAGAAATGCTACATATTATGCTACCAATGCGATGTTGATAAAGCTGAAGAAAAAATATAGGATAGCAACGCGCGAATACGTTTGTATTTATTTGTATTTGTTCATAATTGTCTACGGGAGAAGAAGAAGAAGAGGAAATGGCTATGGACCTGCACGGCAGTCCATAGCCCATTGGCTATGGACTGCCGTGCAGCAGGTCCATGGTTCGAATCCCGCCGCGGGCTTGAGCTTCACCGCATGGTGGAAGGGCATTTTGCGAATGCCCGCCTGGCTAGCAACCACCCTCAAGTAGAAGATCTGTCGCCAAGCACCTAACGGTGTGTTCCGGTAGCAGTCCTTGAGAGCCAGTGAAATAACAGCCACATGAGACTTAACAACTATGTCTCCAGGTGACGGGCGCAGTGCAATTCGTGTCTTGTAACGAAATGCATCTGTTATAGTCAGAGGTTAGTCCGCTTAACATCAGGTGGGCCTCGAGCTTGTTCCGTAAAAATAACATTAAAAAAAAGTGATTTAGAATGTAGATGACTTCGGAAGAAGGCGAATTACGAAGTTGGCCATTTTTGGAAATATCGTGGACGAATTGCGAAGTGGACAACATAGGAAAGTGACACATTCGGAGAGTGGGCAGTGGTGCTGCCGTCCGGAGCGAAAATGTGGTCAATCAATGCTAGAGCCAATTAGAGCTGTGAACGTTTGGTTACCACCCGCATATTGCGTAGTATGGGCCGCGCAAGTGATAAGTGACGAACTGTGAACACAAAAGTTTGATTATCAAAACGGAACTTGTCTCTCACAATCTCACGCCTTTGAGATTAATGAAATACAGACCCACTAACTTATCTGTTCAGGTGGCAGAAAAAAGAACTACAACATTCCATCAAATTGTGACAGTTTGTGGTTGATTTCCTTGATCAGCAGCGCCCTCGCCAACTGCACAGTTAAGTTGGTGGTACTATACTCTGTCTACATTATGAGTTTTAGATACGTATTAAAGTCTAAAATATTAGGGGTTAAAGTATGAAATTGCCGATTTGTACTGAAAAAGTGAAATTAGTTACTAGTTAACATATTTATTTAATCAAAATAATTACCATTTTTATCTTTATATAGCTGCTATCTAATATGAAGGTAATTTATACCTTTGCGATAGAACTCTGGTGATTCGACAAACTGTGTGAAAGCATTTTGTACTGCATCCTGGGAAAAACACTTTTTAACACGTAGAAAACTGACCAAATCGCGAAAAAAATGGTAATCTGTGGGAGCCAGGTCTGGCAAATACGGAGGTTGACAAATGGTTTCTAATTGCAGTTCCTGTAGAGTTAAAACAGTTTCTCGTGCTGTATGAGGTCTTGCGTTGTCATGGAGCAATAATGGTGAAGATCGTTTCATGTGTTGGGGCTGTTTCACTGCTAGTTTTGCTATCATTTTTCGGAGTTCAGCATAGTAGACACCTGATGCCGTTATTGTTTGACCAGATCGGAGAAAGCTATAGTGTATAACACTATGCTGAGACCACCAAACAGTTACCATTACCTTTTTATTGGTAAGTTTTGCTTTAGGACACTGTTGTGGCGTTTGACCTGGGGTCAGCCATTCCATTTTACGGGTTTCCACGCTTACGGTTATCGTAATGAATCCACTTTTTATCGCATGTCACAATTCGATCCAGTATTCTTTCATTTCTGTATCGATTTAACAAGGCAACACAAGTTTCAACACGCAGATCATCATTTCAGCAGATCAGTCAAATCATGAGGCACCCATTTTACATTTTTTTTATATTATTGATTTGACGCAAATGCGTCAATATAGTTGATAAGGTAACGTTAAACCATGCCGCTTATTGCTGGGTAGTTTGGCTCGGATCGGCTTCCACCATTTCTTTCAATTCCTTGTTATGCACCTGTGCGGGTGTCTTCCACGTGGTTTGTTCTTCAAATCAAAGTTTCCATCACGAAACTACAATCGCACGGTGCGTTCATTAGCAGTCCCCTCTCCAAATTCAACATTGATATTGCGAGCTGTTTCTGCTGCGTTAGTTCCACGTCGAAACTCGTATTTAAAAATCTCAATTTTCGAAGAGTCCATATTTCTTGTCTAAGTTGAATAAAAAACAACTGAAAGTCGATAATCGAATGTTGAACATTTTTTAAAAGAAGAACCTCATAGATGGCAACTATGTGAAAATGTTGCACTAAAAAAATTCAAACCATGAAGGTTCTATGTCAATTCGTAGTACCTATTACAATAAAACGGCAATATCATACTTTAACCCCTATTATTATGTATTTTTGAGAGCCAGTAATTCTAGGTTAGCCTGAACAACATCTTCGACCACATCATCACTTACCATCAGGTGATGTAGTGGTCAAAGGCTAACCTATAAGGCATAAAAAAAATATATATTACTGACCGGAATTCCAGAGAGTATGTCATAGGACAACAATTTGAATGTAAAACTTTAACAGTTATTATATTAGTTCAATACTAATACGACACAAAATAGGACAAGTATTAATTAATTATATATCGACTGCAAATTATATATTTTCATTAAACGTTTTATCGTTCCATTGAAATTAAAACTGCAAGTAGCCCTTCACTTTGAATCCACAATCGATGGGTTTGGTAGATTTTTTTATCTCATAATACGATATCTAAAACATAAAAGTGTCACTTACTCTATTAAGACAAATCTGACGATATCTCTTACATCGAAATCGGTTAAGTCGTTAAGTATAGTGGAATATAAAAACTCACAAACAAACATACATTCATACACCCAGAAACCATAACTCTCCTTTTTGGGCAGGTGTGTAATAAGAGGAGAAATACGATGCATCAGGTGATGAGTATAAACAGAAAACTTTAGTTTTTTTTTATGTTATTGTGTAGGGACAAGCGTGAGGCCCACCTGATGTTAAGCGGTATCCTCTGCCTATAACAGATGCATTTCATCACAAGTGACGAACTGCACTGCGCCCATCACCTTGAGACATACCTGTTAAGTCTCATTTTGCCTGTTATTTCACTGGCTCTCAAGGACTGCTGCCGGAACACACCGTTAGGTGCTTGGCGACAGATTTTCTACTTGAGGGTGGTCGCTAGCCAGGCGGGCATTCGCAAAATGCCCTTCAACCATGCGGTGAAGCTCAAGCTCTGGGCGGGATTCGAACCATGGACCTGCTGCGCGGCAGTCCATAGCCAATGCCACTGAGCCATCACTGCTTCAAAAGTAGTATAATATAGTATATTTAGTAATAGTAATATATATCTAGGAAATAATATTATGGCTATTGTTTTTTATTGTACTCTTAACTAGACGTAGCAGTATACATCTTCGAAATTCAAAATATTTTTTAATAACGGCCTGTAAAATGGCGATAGGAAAAAATACCTAAAACTTGCCACGGACTGGACGGCCGAAAGTAATTCAAACAAAGTAGATAAAAGTTGCGGCGCTAAGGAAGCGATTAAAAGAAAAATTTGCATTCTTTCAAATTAATTACCTCCATAATAAAAGTTTTTATGAGAAAGTATGGGAGTATAATCCGAGTATTTCGCAAACTTTTAGATGATATCTTTGAAAATTACATTGTTTATTGCATTCCTTTTGAGACGTGTTTACAAAAGAAAAAAGGGGTATGACACCAGCCGCGAGAAATAAATGATTTCACATAGAAATGTTGAGTCTTTGAAGAATAATATTTTTAGAGACGATTCCGCTTAACTTTCCTACGAAGTCAACGTGGCGTCTATAATTAGTATAGAAGAGTCAGCAAGCGCTTAATCTAAAATGATGTATTGTACCTCCATGTACCTACCTATTTGACTTTTAATTTTCTCACAAACGTTTTGATAAACGAGTGTATGGTTAATGTAAACGGGACGATATATTTTTTACAAATCGTGTTCTGTCCTTGTCGATTCTATAACTAATCGAAAAATAATAATGAACTTTTAAATAATTAATTTCTGTAGATTATGTTTCTAAATCCTAAACGGGTCTTTTCATGAATCTGTGCATGCACGAATAAACATCGAAATATAAATATTTTGATGTTTATTCGTGCGTGAAAAGACCCGTTCAGGATTTAGAAACATGAGCTTAGTTCACGAAAGTTTAAAGAAAAGTTCTGTAGATTAGTTTGTTCTTGACAAAAAGCCAAGATATAAACGGTTTTGGAGCAAGAACCGGCACTATTATTTCTACATTAGTTTCTTTCCGAAACCGAAGCCACGATTTGCATTTCCATCGATTGCTCGTTAGGTCACGCCGCGCAGGAGGTTCTTCACTACATTGTTCTAATATTTTGTCGGGTAGGGTCGTGTATTGAAGCAATGATGGCCGAGCGGTAATAGCTATGGACTGCCGTGCTGAAGGCCCTTGTTCGATCCCCACCGCCAGCTTGAGCTTCATTGCATGGTGGAAGGGCATTTTGCGATTGCCCGCCAGGCTGGCTACCACACTAAAGTAGAATATCTGTCGCCAAGCACCTAACAGGCATTCCTTGAGAGCCAGGGAAATTACAGGCACATGAGACTTAACAACTACGTCTCAAGATGACGAGCGCAGTGCAATTCGTGACTTGTGATGAAATGCATCTGTTAGTCCGCTTAACATGAGGTGGGCCTCGAGCTTGTTCCAGTCCTTGTTTTAAGATTTTTTATTCATACTGGGTTTCAACAAAGTAACCCTTCCAACTTAATATAGGTATTTACTGAGTTGGTTGATCTATACTTTCTGCTTAGCATTTTTATACGTATACAACATATTGTTGAATTAGTTTTTTTTAATTAGTTCCAGCTATATGAAATGATATCAGTGGTGGTGGCAATGCCACCAGTGACAATATTTTACCGTTTTGTAACTGGTTACATACAGGAATAATCGGTGGACTCCTCTGAAGCCCTCGAGCTGATAGGATTACGCATTCACGCAGCTGTATTGAGTAAACCCAAAATTTTATCTCTTAAGTTACTGAAGACAAATTATAGGCAGAACGCATTTATTGCTTGTGGAAGCGCTTCGTTTAACACCTTGATAAATACAAACATTAAGTTATACAATACCAAGACTGCCAAACTAAAACGCTTGATTAATGACAAATTATTTTTACTAGTTAATATAATCCTTAAGTATTGTTTCATTATTATCGTAAGTTAGTCGTCCACTCAAAATATTTTGTTATATAAATTAATTAACTAATAAGTGGAAACTTTTTTCATCAACTTTTATAACTAATTAGTTATTACATAAATTAATCAATATTACGCGCTGAGGCCCGTGCTCGTCGCTTCGCGCAATCGTGACTCCCAGACGAAGGACTTCAAAACTGTCTGAAACTGGTCGGAGTCTTTCCTGTAAATATAACGCGGGTCCTAATGTAGGTACGGTAGGTGTAAATTTTCTGAAAATTCGAAAATTAAAAAAAATGAAAATCAGTTTTTCTTTTTGCCAACTAATTACAAGTTACGTATTTGTGACGAAACCGAAAGAGAATATATTTGCCATAATTGGTTACACGCTGCACCGGTATTTTCTATGCCCGTTTGGAAACTGGTTACATATTTCAGTTACGTGCCTATCTAATGGGCCGTTACATTTGTAAACAACATATTAACTGTCAACCGTTTAGGTGGTTATTTCTTTTTTTGGTGAGTATTTTGTGACGTTTCTGATCCATAAAAATATCATCATAATTTCCAATACTCTGAAGTTTGTTTATTTACACTATATATTCTGAGGTGTATTGAGAGATCCAATTGAAATATTTTTGGAGTACCTAGCAAGCCGAGTGGGATTGTTGCCCTGTAAATTTAATAATCCTTAGTTAAGCTGGATCTCCACCAAACAAAAGTTGGTCAACTTTGTCACCAACATGTGTTGGATATACAAAGTTTCCAAAATTAGTGTTTTGGAGGCTTAGCTTTATAGATGTTCTTTTTGAACTATTAATGTTATTAAAATAGTGCTCTAGTGGCGAAATTATACAATAGTTACTTATCCATGATTTAACCCGTTAGCATCACACGCAACCGAATTCGGGCATTTATAATTCAATGGTTATCATTATATATGATGGTAATTTTTATTTAATTTCAATACAATAACTTTATTGCAAACTAATTTACAAGTTATACACATATTAAATATAAAACAAAAACTGCTATAAAAGGCGGTCTTATCACTACAAAAACGATTTCTTCCACACAACATTTGGATTAGACAGAATCAGAAATAGAGAATAGGCGATTCGTGCAACCTGAAATCGCATTATTTACAAAAAATTAACTCGTACATAAATACAAATCCTACGTAAATATCAATAAGAATACACTATACACATACATACGAGTATATACGCTATGTATTTTTTTTAGGGAGGATATAGATGCTCCCTACCGCTTTACGGACGTTCAGCTCCACCGGGTTTTGGGCGAGGGAAGGTCCTCCATAACCCGGGAGGGAGACTGAGACGGGCGTATAAGGTGAAAAGCGCTTTATACCTCCGTCTCCTGCGGGCGCCGAAAACGCTCCGCTACTATCGGGAGGGGTGACAGCGAGCTCAAGGGCACCACTGTGGTTCGGACCTCGGCTTGTCTCGCTGCCGAGAGACAAATGGGATACACAATGTATTAAACATTTTAACATATATACATATATTATGTAAAAACTATTGTATATTTCTAACCTTCTGTATCTTTAGGATTATAATTACTCGTATGAAGATAATTTTGAGTTATTTAAATTTTCTAAAAATATGGCACACACACAAAAAGTGTAGTATGCACCATTTGACAACACACATAATCTTTCGACTCACATATCATGTAGTATACTCGTTGCAGGTATAAGGGTGTGCCACTTAATTAGTTAAAAAATGACGTTAGTGAGTGAGAACCATAATACGAATTTACCCAACGCATTGTTTTCTTATTACAACTAGATCTTTGAAGTTTTATTTTCCTCCCGTTGATAAGTATGTCCCAAAACTAGTTTAAATATGCAAACCAAGCAACAGTTTCGAAGCAAGACCCGGCACTATTAATCCTGCATTAGTTTCTTTTGCCGAAGGGAGGTTTTGCATTCCCATCGATTGCTCGTTATGCCACGCCGATAGGTTTTTCACTGCTTTTGTTCCAATTTGTTGGGTAGGTATGGTGCTCTGTTTTGTTTTGCGTGTTGGGATCCGACAATATTTAGTTATAGGATAAATACTTTCCGTATAATAAATATTTACTCTACATAAAAAAGTTTAGAACATTCTACTAATCTAGACGCTTTTAAATGGACTTCAGAAATGGAAGGGGTTTTCATTTCGACTGCATGCTTATATTGTAATGTAAAAAACATACGTTACAGCAATTGAAGAAGTAGTGGCCGAGCCCAGCATTATAGGTGAATTGAAAATACACCAACTTCGCTTGCTCGGCCACGGGACCTGCGAAATCTTCAAGCTAAGCTACTCAGTGGCAAGAAACAGCACACGGTATCTCTTGGTGTCGGAGGCCAGGATCCAGTTTGGGTATAGCTGTAGATATAAACTGAGTATAGCTGTAGAGTCAACCTCCAAGTTTGCCCTATTTAAATTTTATCAATATCACTCGAGTAGTTTATAATTTACAGTTAATTTACTGAAAAAAGTATTTTCTCAATAATGTAATATATCAATAGTATGTATGTAATGATGCCATAACATCTCTAAAAAGTATCTAGAAAGTGAACTCTACTGGATAGACTTATTCACAACTGTCTAGTAAGAAGCGATATTTAAATTTAGAATCTCCTACTGTCCAGTAAGTAATTGTGTAATTTACTTACTGGACAGTAGGTCATCGTCTTTAGATCTGCTTATTAAAAAAAACATAGTAGGAGACACAGACTAGAGTTTAGCCATTATAACATGGTTATAGGAGGGAGGCTCCAAATATATATCTATATCTCTTTTTGGTATGACATTTTATGAGATGGACATATTTTTGGAGCTTTAAACAACCATTTTATAGTCCAAAAGTATGCACGTTGCGTTTTGTACTTAGTAATGTTGTAGAAGTAAAATGTGGGATTTTATGTTTGGATTAAGTAATTTTAGTTTATAAGTCATGTCGGATTAAAACTATCCATTATAAAATTAACATGGAGTTTCAAAAACATTTTTTTCTTAACTAAAACATTCATGTAATGTTAAAATAGAACAATGTTCAAACTTAAACGCAAACTTTTAAGTAAAAAAAAACAATTACTGGCGGGATTTCACATTTAATTGCAACGAATTTGTTATTAAACTTGCTTTATTAATTTTTTTGAAATAAGCATTATTATTAGCCTCAACCAGTAAGAAAGCCATCCTGGCCTCGTACATAACCTGACCTAACCTGCAGTTCGGTCCGGTTAACTCATACTTGGCAAGGAAGGTTTACTTACTGGATTCTATAATAATGTTCTATTGCTAATAGCCTATATACATATAGCTGATATGGTAATTGTCACTTTTGTCGATGGTGACTCACGTGGGCGAGTCAGCGCCGACTTCCAACTCTGAAAATTATGAAATAACTTGAGGAATTCGTATCCATAAAGTAACATCGTATTATGACGTATCATAAAAATGTGAGCTCAGAGTGTTATGAATCAGAAAAGTACTGACTTCCACAAGTTATTTTATATTTCAGTGTGGGAAGTCAGAACCACTTATTTTTTTCTTTACATTCAGTTCAAGATTCTTATCGTCCCGCATCAGACCGGTTTTTATTATATGTTGTTTTATTTTAGAGTTTTTACTATAATCGCACAAAGTTTGACGTTTACATGTTAATACACAAAATCGAATCTACAATACAGCAAATATACAAATATTGAAAAAAAAAATTGTTCCATAAAAAGCCCCTCGTTAAGTATTTATATAAATGTATATTAATTATTATTTTTAGGCAATACGCTGTAACAGTACGTACTCGTTTTAAATATTTTTTTAAACTGACTTACGGTTCCATAGAGTCTAATGTACAAGGGGCAGTCTTCATCCCGATCCATAAAATGTATGAAAGAGACCTCCAGCTCCAGATCCCAGGTTATAGACACAAACGGAAGCTAAACAATGTCAACAATCAAAAATACTAGCCATCTGTCTCATAATCCCAAGTAAATCATTAAATAGTTTGTAGCATTAAATTTAATAATCTTCATTGAGTACAAGATTACTAACACTAACTTCCGCCGAGTTTAAAGCCGACACCCAATGAATACCAAAGGATTAACTTTTTGCCGACTTTGTATTAGCTTTCCCCGATCCAGACAGACATGGCGAGCTGCTTCCTGTTTAGTTTCCTTTAATTTTGTTTGTGTTTCTCACTTTGCCTCCATTTCGTGGTTTTTCTACATTCTACGCTGTTCTTTTATACGGAAATTTCGTTTCATTATGTTGTAGCTCTGAACTGCTTTAAATGTTCTTTAGTTTATCTTCAAAGGGCGAGGGAATTTAATTAGACGGTAAAAATGTTGCTTCATTAACGACGCGGTGTATGGAAAATACAGGCCTGTATAGTCTAGGGGTATTGGGTTGCGTTAATAGTCTACGTATAGCCACAAAAAAAGTTCTCTGTTCTGTCGTATAACGTAAATGGACTTCTATTATATTTTATATATATATATTTTTTTTAGTGTTTTTTTATATTATTGTGATGGAACAAGCGCGAGGCCCACTTGATGTTAAGCGGTATCCTCTGCCTATAACAGATGCATTTCATCAAGAGACGAACTGCACTGTGCCCATTACCTTGAGACATACCTGTTAAGTCTTATTTTGCCTGTTATTTCACTGACTCTCAAGGACTGCTGCCGGAACACACCGTTAGGTGCTTGGCGACAGATTTTCTACTTGAGCATGGTCGCTAGCCAGGCGGGCATTCGCAAAATGCCCTTCCACCATGCGGTGAAGCTCAAGCTCTGGGCGGGATTCGAACCATGGACCTACTGCGCGGCAGTCCATAGCCAATGCCACTGAGCCATCACTGCTTCTATTTTATTTGGAAAACACAGTGTTCATACAGTTTTTTTTCTTTATGGATAAACACCGTATAAAACTTTTTCTTTTTAATATTGTTATGTTTGCAATAACGCCTGCTCGGCGTATTACATTACAAATTTACGTGAGAAAAAAAAAACAAATTTTTTCTCTCCTAAATTTGTAATTTTGTACCATTTAAAACGTTTTTTAGCATATAGAAACGATTTTAAACTTGCTTGTTTTACAGCACAGTCTTCGAACATAGTAGTTTTTTTATTCCTGATAGGCAAGCCTTTGACCACAATCTCACCTGATGGTAAGTGATGATGAATATTTAAAATTTTGTAATCGACGTTTATAACAGCGTCGTAGACGCCAAAATTAAATAAATGATTTTTTCTTTGATATTACTGTCTATAAAAAAGTGAATTGATTTGTTAATATTGTTGTGAAAATATAATACGAGAGTCAGGAATAACGTCATACAAGTTTTAAGAAATTTTAGATAAAAACATATTTGTAGGAGAATTATTTAGCTTGAATTCGGGGTAGTTGTCCAGGGGGCCAAGTCTCCTAATTACATGTTCATATTCAGCATAGATTCATTCGAGATTCATTCAAGACAAAACCGGTAGTCTGCTGATCCCTTACGAATATATGAATCTATGATGAATCTAGGGTGGTTTGACAATATTGCTAACAAAAAATTAAAAGAGAAGAGTTAGGTAATTCGTAAAACCATTTCGTTATTAGTAATTAGTATTTTATTATTTGGTTTTGTTTTCATATGAAACCGAGATTGAATCAATATTGACTCAATATGAACGATATGAAGTTAGTAGACTACCAAAAGTGTCAAAATTGTCCAGGCCGAGTCCATTATAGATTCATATTGATTAGCAGGCTTGACGCCTAGTCTGTTGAAATTATTTGCATATCTTATGAAAGAGTTTGCTTATAATTGGTGCCACTTCAAATAACGTGTAGATAAGTAATGTATCGGCACGGATCTAGTTGGCAACTTAAGACTTATTTAAGAGAGGGAATATGAAGAGTCAATATGACATCATGCTATTTATTTTAGTTAGATTAAATATTTTAGGCAACTATTTATAGCTTAAACGAAGATGGTAAGACATAAAGATGAATAAAATACATTTGATGGGTATAATATGCCCGCCGGCTAGGACTATAAGGACTATTCCACATCTTCACTTTATTCATCAAGGTGGTAGCTAGTCAGCCATACTACCATCCAGTAAACCTCAAGTCCGCGGTGAGAACCTTAGATCCCTGCAGCGCAGTCCATTCCTAGTGCCACTGAGCCATTACTGCTTCAAATCTTAACATCTAATCTGTCATTTAAATATTAAATTAGGATTCTAAGTAAGAAATATGAAAAATATGTCTTTATTGAACGGCGGCTACCCTGTCCTGTCTTATACCTGTCTTATAAAATTAGGTACAAAACTGCAGTGTGTATATTCTGTTTCGGTTTCAAGGACAAAGGAGCCAGTTCTGTGTACCTTTGTTAAACGTACAGTATTTTTAGTCACGTAAGTGTGGTTAAAAATGAAAACTGAATTTTTCCTTGAAATTAGCTATATCACAGATGTCAGTATGCTTTATACAACACATTTACTTTAATTCAAACGAGGCTATTCACTAACAGGCGGTACCTATTGCTTGAAATGATTTTTCATCAGAAGGTTAGGACAAAATAACGCAAGTGTGTTTGAAAAAGGATACCGTTCGGTCAGACGGAGGCCAGTCTGATTGACGTACCGAGTCCTAAAACGGTTATTTCAAGATAGAGTTCACGTAATGCTTTTCCATTTTAACTTAGTTTCGACATATTTTAAATACTTTACTTTTTTTACATGCATATCCTTCAACCAATAACTTTACTTCTGGTTTGCCAGTTTACTGTTTTTTTGTATCATCATCATCACATCGACCGTGAAGTCTACCGTTGATCGAGGCCGAAGTTGTTCAGTTCTTCAGAAGGCTGCTCCCCACCTTCCGGTATTTTTCCCTTAGTCGCCTCTTACACCTTACCTTACGCCTCTGACACCCACGTGAAGAATTGGGTGGAAAAGAATTGAATTGACATTCTATACCGCGGGTCCATTGTTCAATCCGTGCTGCCGCCGGCATGAGCTTCAACGCATGGGGGAAGGGCATTTTGTGAATTTCCGTCTGGCTCCACTCTTAAGAGCCATTTCACAAAATAACGCTACTGAAGTTTAGTTAAATGCCAGCGCGTTGCTTACACAAGCGAAAGAAGTGACGACGGAATAGCGTGACTGTAAGTAACATATTTTGATACTTGCACTCATTATTAATAAAGAAATGTAAGTTGCGAATTTAAAAATTGTGTGATTGGCATGAGTAAAATGATCAATTTCTTGACGATTACTTGCTAATGTTATATACCATTTCTTGTAACAATAAACTTAAATAATTAAAAAATTGAACGGCGAAAAATTATATAAATATTTGACGTAATGGCATTGATTAAAACCTGCGGACTAAAAGCTTATTCTTTTAAATTTTCCAATAATAGCTCTTTTCCTCGTTCATACTCTTCAGTATCCATATCTGGTCGTTAACCATGTCATAATGACCATGCATCGGATTGAGGTTTATTTTTCTGTGCCCCATGACATTTTTGGTTGGTACTAAGTTGTTTTCCATTACTTAAACATATCACCCTCACAAACACTATACCCCAATATATCACCTATACCATAAAAAAATAATATTTTCATCCATTTAGTTTGAGTAGACCAAACAGCGAAATGTAAATATATTTTTGCAGATTATGAGGTTTATTTGTTTTTAAATCGAGTTTCTTTGATGCAATCTATAATTAACATATAAACTTCTTGTACCAATGCAATCCTCATTATATACGCTTAACGGCAAAATAAATGATAATACACCTTTTTATAGAAAACTTTACTGGAAATGGGGTTTGAACACACTACAAAAATGGTAGGAAACAGTAATTTAATTGCTATTTTTATTTTTTCGAAACTAATTAACCTAGAACTTTGATTCTTCTTGTAATATGATAATTTACCATTGTTCTTTAGCCATGAGTTATTACAGATCTTTACGCCAAATATTTTAAAGTAACGAGATTAAAACAACCGATTGTTTTAAGAACTTTGGCGGGAAAACTTATTTCAGATCTTTAGGTTTATAAGTTTAAAATTAGTTACGAGATTATTTATTACGCAAGTTTCATCGGTGAGTGTTTGCGTTGCAAAATGTATCGAGTGAAAGTTTTTTTATTTTCATGTAACGATATGAATAACTTCCCGTTTTAATTTCTTTTGACACCGTTATTGCCGTGTTGACTTATGCAAAATATTGGTTTTCTAGGCTTATTACTGTAGAAGTAGTTACGAGATTATTATTAAATGACGTAATATTTTGGCGCCAAAATGTAATTTGAGCTGGTTTCAGATTTCATAAAATTATTCAAATACTTCCGTTATCTCAGAAAATATGGATTTTTTCTCGTATAGGCAAGGATGCATCCTTTTGAAAAACATTTGTATTATGAAAGTCGGAGTAACGCAGATTTGATGGTAAATTTGTAAAAACGACTATCGGCCGCTGACTGGGATCCCGGTATGTACAAATTATGGAAAAGCATGGAAGCCGGTATGTATAAACTAGGAGGGTAGTTCAATTTACAGCCGAAGTTATCGCTGTGTTCACTTATAGACATTAACTGAATCCAAAAATATTGGAAATCAATTATTCGCCTGCCATCTCATGCTCCTAAAACGAAAATTATAGTGAGTTACTAACTTAAACTAGAATAATATAAAAACAACAAAATCAAATGTTTGTTAGGACTAGCAGAACAAGAAGGAGAAGTCGACCCTCTAAGGTTGTTAGTATTTTTCCAATAACGATGTATATGGCTGTATAATTGTGACGTTTCCTTTTTTAACACAATGGATGAACAAAAACTAAAGATGTAGTTATTTAACAAGACAACAATACTTATATTATGGACAGCAAAAATAAACAATAGCTTGTTATTTAAAAAAATATCGACATGATCAAAACTCTGTGGTCGCAGAGTTTGCGTCGAACTTGCGTCTAAGCGTTTCGCGTATGGGACGTCAGAGCAAGGCAAAAATAATTCAGGTCCTACCTCGATGGCGCTCCGCGCTTGTACATTTTAATTTATGATCATTTCGAGTTATGGTCAATATTTTTTCGTGTCTAACAAAATAGAGTTAATATCACAATTTATTAAAGATCGGATTATTTGAAGAATGAACTTTCTTTTGATATCATATCTGTTTGGAATTACACTTTATTTAACGCAATAAATCGTGTTAAACTGCTTGTAACGAAATGCATATGTTATAGGCAGAGGATACCGCTTAACATTAGGTGGGCCTCGTGTTTGTTCCGTCACAATAACTTTATTAATAACAAATAAATAACTTTCCATGCAAAATTAGTAGTATAAGTAAGCTTAAGAGTAGAGTGCACGGAGCGCTTAGTATTTAAAATATAAGGAAAGCGCCGCGAGCACTCTTACCTTAAAACAATGAATTAGCGAACAAGATTATTAGCATCACTTTTTCTCGTTTCGTTGGTAAACATGTAAATACGCCCGATACAGGATATGTGGAATCTCAAGGAAATTACTTAACTCTATTTATTAAAAGCTTATTTAGCACTATTGCTTGTTTTTTTTAAAAGATAAGTTTCACCTCGTTATTGTGTTGAAGCGCTCGTAGCGAAGTTTACTTAGCTGTTCTTAACCAATCAGCAAAGTTAAGTAACGTCAACCGCGGTCATGAGTTGGATGGGTGACCGCTAGTGACATTAGAACTGAGCGTTTCCGTGCTTCGGAGGGCACGTTAAGCCGTCGGTCCTGGTTGTCGTCTTAGGATGGCAGTCGTTACAGCATGGTGGTAGAGTATTTTGCGAATGCCCGCCTGGCTAGCTACCCTCAAGTAGAAAATCCGTCGCAAAGCACCTAACGGTGTATTCCGGCAGCTGTCCTTGAGAGCCAGTACTTCTAGGTTAGCCAGAACAACATCTTCGACCACATCATCACTTACCATCAGGTGAGATAGTGGTCAAAGGCTAACTTATAAAAAAAAAAGTTCAGGAGTAGAGTGCACGGAGCGCTTAGTATTTAAAATATGACAAAACTACGTTCGTTTAAGTGCCGCGAGCACTCTAACCTTAAAACAATGAATTAGCGAACTAGATTATTAGCATCACTTTTTCTCGTTTCGTTGGTCAACAGGTAAATACACCCGATACGTAGAACCAGGATATGTGGAATCTCAAGGAAATTACTTAACTCTATTTTTAAACATATTGATTAAAAAATCCTACTACACAGTTTCTGATTACTGAAACGACAAAAATGCCTGGACAATTCCGCCTCTGCCAAGCTATTGCCTGTCACCTACATAATTTAAACAAATATTGTAATAACTCTATTATATAGTCAGTATGTAACACATTGTTATAAAAGATGTTAAAAGAATGGCCCCGAGTTTCTTGCCCGTTCTTCTCGCAGTGGCTCTATACAATTTATTTGCTGAACGTGGCAGTACAATGTAGAATATTTCAATACTAAAATTTGTAATTGACGATCATAAGAGCGTCGTAGACGCCTAAATTGAATAAATGATTTTGGCTTTGACTTTGAATAAGGCTTATTTAGCACTATTGCTTGATGCTTTTAAAAAAAAGTTTCATCTCTTTATTATGATCAGTTCATAGAACAAACATGTTGGCAAAGCGCTACATCGTACCATTTATTAGCTGTCATAAATTGCTGCCGCGGGTTTACTCAGTTTCAATTAACGTTCTGTATACTGCATCGGCTGCGCTATTATAGCTGTAACCGCGGTGACATTAGCACTCATAATACTCGTAGCAATACTGACTGGTTCGATTGTTTTTCTCGTTTATTATTATGATCATATATAAATTATTATTATTATACCATGTTAGCGCCCTGCCAGGGTTTACACAATGTGTTCTTGTGTTTCTGTCTTATATGTTGTTAGCGTAAACATATAAAGTTCCCAAACATATTACAACGCTCACAGAAGGGAAATTCAAGTTGTACGTGAAAAACAAATTGATTGTAACGGAGGTGACGTCAGCCGAAGTGACAGCCCGCCTTGCTGAACCGCCAAGCCGTAATTTTGCCACCCCCCACTTGCCAAGCCAAGCCATGCCAGCCAAGAGTGGGGATGTGTGCATATAAGCCATTGCCAGCCATTTTTACGTTCTATTTGATCAAGAATAAAACTACTTGCAATAACTTTGTCCGTTTTCATTCTGCCCGTTCCATGATTAAAAAATCCTACTACACAGTTTCTGATTAGGTACTTAAACGACAAAAATGCCTGGACAATTCCGCCTCTGCCAAGCTATTGCCTGTCACCTACATAATTTAAACAAATATTGTAATAACTTTATTATATAGTAAGTATGTAACACATTGTTAAAAGATGTTTAAAAGAATGGCCCGAGTTTCTTGCCCGTTCTTCTCGCAGTGGCTCTATACAATTTATTTTCTGAACGTGGCAGTACAATGTAGAATATTTCAATACAAAAATTTGTAATTGACCTTCATAAGAGACCTTAATTTTTTATTTTTTTTTATCATGGAGGTATGCCTTTATTAAACAAATACTACAAACTATATACAACACTACAGCTACTACATTACTACAGCTACTACAGTAAAAGCATTTGGACTCATAGGGAGTCCAAATGCTCTAGCCCACTATCAGTTGGCAGCGTGCCCAGCATGCTGGCAGCATTGCCCCGTTGAATTGCAATGCTTATTCTTTGAGCCAAATAGGTGCCATCATTTTGATCACGCGTCGCATCGACCAAGCGCTCTGATAAATTTTGGAAAATACGATGAGCTCACGGTCCCCACGGACCCAACGTCTCTACACCAAACGGCTCAAATATGTAACCCATACCGAGGTTAGCATATTTGCGCCGCTTGAGTTGCTCTGCCGAAGTAGCCGCGGCACCAGCCCTCACGTGGGTTTCAGAAAGGTGTGACGGTGCTAAAGTGTCTACGCATGTAGCGTCCCACACTAAGGGCCGTCCTAACTTCCATGGAACCAGAGTCATGCCGTCAGGTCTTTTACCATCGTCACGCATCAGACCGTTCGGTTCGAGAACAGCTGGAACATTGGCGCTGGTAAAAGCCCGGCGAATGATATCGTTAAGGCTGGCGTGGCGGGAAATTCGACCAGCACTTCGAGAGCAGGAGAGGCCATGGTGACCGAGTTGGTCAACTGCAGTACCACACTGGCAGTGATGTGCAACACAACACCTTGCACCCAAGCGTAAGCTAATAGCGAGACGAAAAGCGGAAGGATCTGTAAGGCTACCAGTTTTGTAAGAAGGAATGGCTTGTAACCAAAGACCTGATTCCCACATAGAAACAGCGAGAATACGAGCACGATCTGCGATACTAGGGCACGTATTTAAAAGATCTTTCCGTGCTAGCTCGCATAGGGGCCGATCCCACTGTTTCTGAGATGACAAAATTTTTGGGAACTCAGTATTTGGACAAGCCAGTCCCCATGTGGTTTTGGCCTCAGCCAGATATGCTACATCAAAAGAGCCTAAAGATGGTGCAAGAATTTTTTCTACTAATTTGTGTGTACTGTGTACAGAAGACAAAAAAGCTGGTAATGCCACACTAGAAATTTTGCGTATCCCTATGCCCCCCAACCTCACAGGGAGGGAAGCTTGTACCCAAGCCCTATCATCCATCTCAACATTCAAAACCGATATTAACGTATCTTTTAATAAATTGTCTAAGCTTAAAAGAAGCTCACTGTGTTTCCACAGCTGACAACATCTCAAAAAGTATGTAAATTAAGGAACGAAAAGGCAAAATTTAATAATAGTAAAAGCCATATGGGCGTTAATTTCTAGAAGCATTTCTAAACTTTTTAATTTGTTCTTCGACAAATGGTGACAAAGATTCGTCAAAAATCGGTGAACCCAAAAGACGGAGCGAACGCTTTTCTACTAATTTTATATTAGGCGCAAGTAAGTTGAATTTTTCAATTATCGAAATTTTATCCGGACAAGTATCACAAACAAAAAGTTCACATTTGGAAAAATTTAGTTCAAGACCAATAAGACGAAAATCGTCTATAAGTACTCGCAAGTCATTCAATACCGTGTTCGCATCGCCTCCTAAGGTTCCGTCATCCAAATACCAAACGTTAAGTTTTGATTGGAGACGTTGAATTATTGAGTGGATGGCAAGGCTAAAGATGGCTGGTCCCAGAGGATCACCCTGTTGACATCCTACGGAAGATAATATAACGTTGTTTTGGTATGTTAATTTTGATGGTTTGCCGTAACATTGCCAAAGAAAAGGGTATAATTCCGGAATTTTATCTTTCACTTCGGTCAAAAGGGTGCCTCTATCTAATGAGTTGAATGCATTTTTAACATCCCCCTTCAAAAGCACATCTCCACAATTTTGATCAAAAAATGTGCGAAGTGAATGTACAGCAGCCTCACAACCACCCTGAGAGCCAAAACCGAGTTGTTGTGGTTGAAAAAGATTACTTAAAAAAGCAACCTATTTCCTACAACCACATTTGGCTGTGAGGCGACGATATGTGGTGCCTACTGCTATAGGCCTAATACCACCATCTTTTTTATTAAGGGCACATAAATTCGCACCGTACAGAATTTCGGTAATTTCATTGTTGACCTGACCCGACAACATCAAATTAACCAAAGCCGTCACATCCCTTAGAAGTGTCTCGCCTACCTCACCAGAACTAAAAGATAAAATATCTTTTAAGTGCTGAGGCGTCAGGCCATCTAGACCACCGGCTGAGCCACATCGAAAAGATGCCACGGCTGCAGAAACATCCTGTGGGGTCACCTCAACAATGTCATTATTTTGTTCAGGAGAGTCGGGAAGGTGGAGACCTGCAGTTGCAGGCGGATGCTTTTCTATTAGGGAATTCAACGTCTCGGATGTGAAAGGGGCGATTGTATCACTCGAAAACAAGATGCGTGCCGCGTTTTTGATGTCACCATCATTAATTTTGTTTTAATGAATGACATTATTTGTTTTTGTATTCCGCCGCAGTGGCGGAATTATTAAAGTTGAGCCAAAAGATTGCTCTTCCCGTCACCTTGTATTTCACGCAGTTTTCCTTTACTCTAGTTGTAAGGGATTTTTTGTTAGAAGGATCAAAATTTACGTGAAATACGTGGTACGGGAATGCTAGAAGATGCTCCCAGGCTTGCCTAGTATTAGTAGCCAAAACGTTTTTAATTGAAGAAGATAACGATTGGGCAACAGAAATTCTCGCACCCCGAGGTATGCGTTTTATAACGGGAATATTATTTTTGTACGAGCTTAAAACCTCCCAAAACGGTTTGGCAGGGGTAGCAGGGCTCGCAACACTGCTACCACTTACTGTTTGATTATTTATGGGCGCCGAAAGGGGAATTTCCGAGCTTTTATGACACCTTTTTTGGTGAATTTTAAGGCCTTTTTGACCTTTAAAATATCGAGCCTGGGGGCACTGCGGACACAACATCTGGCTGTCTTGCGATACAAAGGTCCCAATTTGAATAAATGACTTTGAATTTGACCCAATTACCTCAAAATTCCACGTTTATACAGCGGTAACCTATTTGAGGCGAGATAGTGTATCCCCAACGAGTGTGTTTGATGCCATTCATCTCCACAAGAGCTGAATGGATTTTGATGACGTATGTACACAAGGATATCCTTTTATCCAATTTATCCCGATTTATTAAATAATTCCAGAGGGAACGCGATTTACCCGTGGGGTGTCGGGTTAGAATTGCACCTCCCCATATCATCCCGTGGGTGTCGTAAGAGGCGACTAAGGGAAAAATACTGGAAGGTGGGCAGCAGCGCCTTCTAAAGAACTGCAATCTTACACTGCGATCCCCAAGCCGCCTGCCAAGCGTGGGGATTATGGCAAATACCCCCTTACTAGGGGAGGCTGTGTTCAGCAGTGGACGAGTCGGCTGTTACAGTACGCGATTTAATTTACCAATTTATACGCGTGCGTAGCTAGCTCGAGCCTATTTATGTTTCTTTATTTATTGATAGACATGAGTAATCGTATAAGCGTCATTTTGGACTACGTTCATACATTAATCAAGCAGGATGAATTATTATCCGTCAAGTCGCATGATGCGAGTTCAATTTCGGCATATGATTGAATACAAACATAACGCTGATGTTATGCTAATAGTTTAGTGTTATTAATTTGTAATGTAAATTATACAGCATATCTATGATTCACTGGCGTTTTGGGGTGTTCCTCAAATTATTACTGAATACACCAACCAATATACAATAATGAAAGCAAGGGACGTTTGATTAAATTGGTGCCAATATAGGTACGAGTAATTAGTTATTTATATGTTGATTTGTTCCATATGTTCCTGTTGGATGCCGTAACGTGACTACGGGAAAGAATGCTTGAATAAGAGCAGGTCATATTTATGGCATGCACATTAGGTGCACATAAAACAGCGCTCTTAACATCTTAACTAAAATGTAGTGCAGGTAGTAAAAAAATATTCTCAAGAGGGATAGTGACAGGAATGCGGTCAACCTATTTTCTATCTTCGAAATTGTTGATCTTTTTTTTTTTTTTTTTTTTTTTTAGTTGTTGTGACGGAACGCGACGAATTGCACTGTGCCCGTCACACTGAGACGTCCAGTTGTTAGGTCTCATTAGCCTGTAATTTTTCTGGCTCTCAAGGACTGCTGCCGGAACACACTGTTAGGTGCTTGGCGACAGATTTTCTACTTGAGGGTGGTCGCTAGCCAGGCGGGCATTCACAAAAATGCCCTTCCACTATGCGGTGAAGCTCAAGCTCTGGGCGGGATTCGAACCATGGACCTGCTGCACGGCAGTCCATAGCCAATGCCACTGAGCCATCACTGCTTCAGACTGCTCTTTGCTTAGTTATAAAAAACAAAAAAATATGATGACGATCTTACCTTATCAAAGATATATACAGATGAGCTTACCTAACGTTACGCCAGATATGTTTTTGGATAATATAAGAAGAGCGAACTTATCGCTTTCTACCGGACTGCCAAATTCAGCATGGTACTGAAAATTTCTTCTCCTAAAACCATTTCATACTGGAAGGTTCAAACCCGCCCGGGACATCCAGACTTCAAAGCGATTTTTACGCCACTTCACTAACAATGCAGTAACACGATGGATAACGAGACGAGAAAACATATGTTGTAATATGACCTGTGGCGTTGTTTGTCAAACGAGTCCAAGTTCGATTGTCTTCTGTAAGCTATTCCCACAGTCTTACAGAAGACAATCGTGACAACAATAAAAAAAAATAGTTTTTGCAAATTAAAACATAATATGTATAATATTTCTTTTTCTTTATACCTGTGACAACCCGGTGGTGACGACATGCGTTATAGATCAAAGGAGTCGGCCGATTGGTACTAAGTAGGGAGACTGCTATTACGGAAGACAATGTGCTGTCAAAGTCAAAGTCAAAATCATTTATTCAATTTAGGCGTCAACGACGCTCTTATGAAGGTCAATTACAAATTTTAGTATTGAAATATATACTGCCACGTTCAGCAAATAAATTGTATAGAGCCACTGCGAGAAGAACGGGCAAGAAACTCGGGGCCATTCTTTTAAACATCTTTTAACAATGTGTTACATACATACTATATAATAGAGTTATTACAATATTTGTTTAAATTATGTAGGTGACAGGCAATAGCTTGGCGGAGGCGGAATTGTCCAGGCATTTTTGTCGTTTATGTAATCAGAAACTGTGTAGTAGGATTTTTTTATCAATATGTTTTTCACATGCAACTTGAATTTCCCTTCTGTGAGCGTTGTAATATGTTTCGGAACTTTATTATAAAACCGCACACAATTACCTAAGAAGGACCTTTTATTTGTCTTTGCTAATCTAAAACCTGGCACCGTTATTTTATCTTTATTCCTAGTATTGTAATCGTGATTGTCACTGTTTAATTTAAATTTACTCAAATTTTTACGAACATACATAATATTTTCAAATATATACAGACTTGGTAAAGTTAAAATATCAATTTCTTTAAAAAGATCCCTCACAGATTCCCTAGAACCCATTTTATATATGATTCGAATTGCACGCTTTTGTATGATAAAGATTGTCTCTATCTCAGCAGCAGTTCCCCACAGCAATACGCCATACGACATAATACTGTGGAAGTACGCGAAATAAACTAGGCGAGCAGTAGCTACGTCTGTTAACTGTCTTATCCTAAGAACTGCATATGCAGCAGAACTAAGTCTTCCGGAGAGATCATGTATATGTGGATCCCATTGTAAAGTGGAATCCATTTTGATTCCCAGGAAGACTGTCGCTTTGTCAATAGGGCGTTTATCTGGGCCAAACTTTATGTTTGGTTCAACATAAGGAACATTTGGTAAAGAAAACTTTAAACATTTCGTCTTTTTTGAATTTAGGAGAAGATTATTAGTGTGTGCAAGTACCTACCAACTCGAATATCAACATCATAGTACTTGCTTGATGGTATCGTACTACCACTGCCAAAATTGCATGAAACTTAGTGAGGTCACAGTAATGAAAACGTAGTAGGTACAGTCAGCGATAATAGTAGCTAACCAAATAATGTTTCTCTTTATTTGATTTAATTTGTCTTAAAATTGCAATATCATTTTCGGTATTAGAGTACATACGTAGTGGCTGTTTTCAGTTCTTTTGTATATTATGTAGGTAATTGAAATTTGACTTGACTGAATTTATATTACTAGATTGAATGAATATTCTAAACTGGCTTCTGGGTACAACAACACCCCAGTAGAAGTGGTTTTACCGCAATCTCTCGGGAACAATGTGTTTGATCTGATTAAAAAATATCCTATTACCTTTGCCAGACTACAATTTAAGTGTCAAATTTGTTTGAAAACAGGTCATGGTTTAATAATGAAGAATATAAAAATAAAATCACGTTTCGTTACAAAAAGAAGATCTTATACTTGAAGGTATGTTATTTTCTCCGTTAATGGAGAACCGATTTAGTTAGTTCTTTCGGGTTCGATATCCATAATATTTGATTTTATTTAAATTTAAGAAATTTGGGTTTTTTAATTATTATATTATTTATAGCTGATAGGCCAGACTTTGACCGCTATCTTACCTGATGGTAAGTCATGATGTGGTCGGAGTTGTTGTTAAACTAACCTAGTTTTTAGGGTTCCGTAGCACCTACAAGGAACCCTTATAGTTCCTAAAAAAATTTTTTTTAGGCTAGCATACAAGTGGTGTGGGTATTAATTTTTTTTTCGTCGTCTATTCCAAGGAATAGGGTATCATTGAATAGGTATTTTAAAATAATTTAGGGGTTGCTAATACTACTTTTCGATTTAATGCTCCATTTACGAAATATTCCACTTTAAAGTGCAAATTTTTGTTCCAGTAGGGCGTCCCCCCCCTCTAAAACCTGAACTGCGGGCTTGAAAAGTCTGAAAAAATTCACGATGATATTCATGAACTTTCAAGGAAAATTATAGCGGTTAAGATAACTTTATTACTTTAGCAGTAATAGTCGTTTAACTTGGGTATTAGATAATTTTGCGCCAAATACAAAATTATTAGAATAAATCCGTTAAAGTTACTAAGATGAAGTACTGGAAGGACTAGAATCGGTATAGATAGTTATGTACTATGGGAAGGGGTGGAGGGGGGAGAGGGGGGGGGGGGCGGTTGGGCAACCCCCCAGAGGGGTGGGGGATTACGGAAACAATCTTTTTTATTTTAAATATAAATAATTAAAAACAAAATGTGTATCTACACACATTAGAAGGACTAGGTATGGTATATATGTATAAATTTTGTGCAATGGGGAGGGGGAGAGAGGACGGAATATTCCCCATTAATGGAAGGGGGTTACAGAAACCTACAGTTATTTTTAATACTAATGAAATTTCCCAAAATAAGCTACTTCTTTATGAAAAGGTTGGAATAAGTGGCAATACTTCTTCCGGGTCATTGGTAAAAATGGGAGTACCACAGGGATCAATTTTGGGACCTTTTCTGTTTCTAACATATATTAATGATCTGCCTTGCATGGTCAAAGGTTTCTGCGATATTGTTTTATTCGCAGATGATACCTCTCTGATTTTTAAAGTAGATAGGAAAGACAGTGAACTGACGCATGTAAATAATGTATTATCTAAGATTTGTAAATGGTTCGCCGCTAATAATCTTCTCCTAAATTCAAAAAAGACGAAATGTTTAAAGTTTTCTTTACCAAATGTTCCTTATGTTGAACCAAACATAAAGTTTGGCCCAGATAAACGCCCTATTGACAAAGCGACAGTCTTCCTGGGAATCAAAATGGATTCCACTTTACAATGGGATCCACATATACATGATCTCTCCGGAAGACTTAGTTCTGCTGCATATGCAGTTCTTAGGATAAGACAGTTAACAGACGTAGCTACTGCTCGCCTAGTTTATTTCGCGTACTTCCACAGTATTATGTCGTATGGCGTATTGCTGTGGGGAACTGCTGCTGAGATAGAGACAATCTTTATCATACAAAAGCGTGCAATTCGAGCCATATATAAAATGGGTCCTAGGGAATCTGTGAGGGATCTTTTTAAAGAAATTGATATTTTAACTTTACCACGTCTGTATATATTTGAAAATATTATGTATGTTCGTAAAAATTTGAGTAAATTTAAATTAAACAGTGACAATCACGATTACAATACTAGGAATAAAGATAAAATAGCGGTGCCAGGTTTTAGATTAGCAAAGACAAATAAAAGGTCCTTCTTAGGTAATTGTGTGCGGTTTTATAATAAAGTTCCTAAACATATTACAACGCTCACAGAAGGGAAAAACAAGTTGCATGTGAAAAACATATTGATTAAAAAATCCTACTACACAGTTTTTGATTACATAAACGACAAAAATGCCTGGACAATTCCGCCTCCGCCAAGCTATTGCCTGTCACCTACATAATTTAAACAAATATTGTAATAACTCTATTATATAGTAAGTATGTAACACATTGTTAAAAGATGTTTAAAAGAATGGCCCCGAGTTTCTTGCCCGTTCTTCTCGCAGTGGCTCTATACAATTTATTTGCTGAACGTGGCAGTACAATGTAGAATATTTCGAAATTTTTGTTAATTAAAAAATTTGATTTAATAAAATTTGTAATTGACCTTCATAAGAGCGTCGTAGACGCCTAAATTGAATAAATGATTTTGACTTTGACTTTGAAAATAATTAATCATAAATCACAAGCACGAAAACGTCATCAAAAAATGGTTAGGCTTAGAGACAAATGTCTTATTAGAAGTGAAGTAATTTTATGACAGCTCCGGCGCTGTGGATACACAGCTTTAGTCTTCTCGCTACCTTATCGCAGCGTACTCGCTACATCTTCGCAGTATACTTGCGCCGCTCCCTCTCTGCGTCTCCGTCTTATTAAAAACACTCTAGGGGTAGGGCAGACAAGACTGCCTGGAAGATGGATGCTCCAAAAACAGCAAATGTTGTTAATAAGCAGTTAACATTTTTATCGTTAAATGATATTAAAAAATATTTTAAGTTTTTTAAATTGCTATTACATGCCGTTGACCTGAAAATGTATCATTCTTTAAATACTTATCAAGACCCCTTAAAATTCCAAAAGGATCTGGGCATATTTTTAGTGCATTTTCTTAAAAATAATTATACTCCTAAGACAAAAACAAATAAATTTAAACTATTATAATTAATTTTATTCCTCCTTATTGTGATACATTTATGATGAGTCTATGACTCTTAACCTAGGCTGGTGGCCTGTATCTCAAGAGCCAGGTCCTTCTTGGATTTAGATAATCTGTAACACATCTATATTTTTTCTTTTATATATACTATTTAGTAACAATTCAAAATTGAACTAATACATTGAAACATATATACATATAGGAAAAATATTTAACGAAATTGTTTTTATTCGATATTAACGTCATTTTGTTTATTTTTAATAATTAATATTTATGTGTAGTCATTATTTTGTGGTGTAGTATTGGTGTACGAGTTTAAGTGAATGTTTGCGAGGAATTTGAAAGGTGTATGTGTCGGTGCGTGTTTCTGTATGTTTGAGTATGCGTGCATGTGAAGGGTATGTGATTTGTAATGTGTAATTTTACATATGTGTTATGGGATTCTAACTTTGATGAAGTTCAAGTCATAAAGGATTAAGGAATAATATTAGATAGTAAATTAATCGTTAATGTTAATATTCAAAATATAATAATAGCACGTGGTTTAAAAATATTTAATTTTGTCATAAGGTCCTCTTGTAACTTCAACAACGAATTAACGTATTTATTGCATAATATTAAACCATTATGAAGAGCTGCTAAACAAATATAAATTATTGCATTTAAACTCTAGGAGGCAACAATTAGATATTATGCTTCTGTTTGACCTATATCATAAGTCATAACAGATATGACTGTACAAAGTTGATCGATTAGCTTCGGTATAAGGTACTTTTTAGACTTCATCCTCGCCGTCTCATAATTATTATTATAAATAAGAATAATTTTTCATTAGGAAAGTATTGTGACTCTGTTTGTTGGTTATTGAATATATGATATGCATATATATATATACATATATGTATATATATATATGCACAGTCCCTTCAGTGTCGTTACATAGTTTACACTATATATAGATATATATACATATACAGTGTTAACTCAAAGGACAGTGCATTTTATGGCGTTATAGAGAGGTGTCGTTAAATAGAGTGAAGAAAAAAGTTTGTAAGCAACTAAGAAACGTATAGATCAACAACAGTCTACACGTGCAAGCAATCACAATTTATAAACAAAAGAACTAATTGCTTAGAAAGTTATAGGTAGAGAGATAAAAAGAAAAGAACAACAGAAATATTCTATATTATGTTAACAGGCCACTACGGAACCCTAAATTGCGCGTGGCCCGACACGTGCTTGACCGTTTATTTATGAGTTTGTGACGGAACTCGAAAGCTCGAGGCCCGCCTGATGTTAAGTGGACTAACCTCTGCCTATAACAGATGCATTTCATTACAAACCACGAATTGCACTGCGCCCGTCCCTTTGAGACATAGTTGTTAAGTCTCATGTGCCTGTAATTTCCGTATAACTGGCTCTCAAGGACAGCTGCCGGAACACACCATTAGGTGCTTGGCGACAGATTTGCTACTTGAGGGTGGTAGTTAGCCAGGCGGGCGTTCACTAAATGCCCTACCACCACGCTATAAGGACTGCCAGCCTAAGAAAACAACTGTGACCGAAAGCTTAAAGTGGCCTCCGAAGCACGGAAGCGCTCAGTAGTAATTACACCGACGCGACGGTAACCCATTCAAGTACGCGGCGGACGTTGCTTATCTTAGCTGATCGGTTAGGAGCGGCTATGCTTACTTCGCTACGAGCGCTTCAAACTTCTTGTTCGGTCAGGTGTTCACAATAATTGAAATTAACATCAATTGTTTCAATTTGCAAGGTGATTCTAAAAACTACTTCTCTGATCTGAGCATAAGTAAGCGTGTGCTACAAATAAGACAACGTACAAAAGTTAAATTAAGTAGGGTTTGTATTTATAAAATATAAGTTTCCTTTATATTCATGGTTACGTGCACCAATATTTTTATATTTTATATGTTATCGTACACAAACTTTTGGCTCAATGCCATTCATCGTTGAAAAACCTGTGGAAAACTGCCTTTTAATACCTAGAACGTATTTGTCCGCGAGCCAAAACATTGAGGTAAGTAATTCAATAGTTATGTGTCCATATTGGCTCTCGTATAATTTGAAGTCATCATTTATGATGGCATAATAAAATTGCAGTTATAATTTTGCAGAAATCATCTCAGATGGAAAAAGACAAGTTCTAGCGGGACTTAAACCCGCAACCCAGAACATCCTGGTGCATTTCCAATTATACTATGGAAGCGAAGCTAGGTGTCGATTTTTTCATTTGATTGAATGTAGGGCTTTTTGTCGTTATCGATATATTGCCGTGATTATCATGAAATTCATCAATACTCAGCACCAATTTGATGACGACGTTTTTCTGGCGTTGGGGTCCAAGTCCCGATGAAAATTATCTTTTTCCATACGAAATAATTTATTTTTTCACCAAGCATACGTCAATGCTTTTTTAATTATAATAAGTCAATTAAAACATAGTGTAGGTACTCCACATTCACTAATTTGCATGACAATTGCACTTATTAGGTATTTTCTTTGAGTAATGGCACAAAACTTTGAGTACCTAAGTGATAAATTAAAATAAAGACGATAATACCTACCAGTATGTTCAAAACTAATTGTTTGAAAACAATTTAGACTAGCTTAGACCGTATTTGTTATTAATAAGGGCGATACGATGGTAAATCAACGTGTGTATTAATTTCAAATTAAACAAATAATAACAATGTAGCAACTTAGAAAAAAAAACTAGTTCTTCAATAAAAACTAAATGTTATACAAAATAATCAGTTCAAGATTTTCATAAAGTGCAGCATTACAGATAAGTTTAATAGTATATTAGCGAGCAGCGATATGACGTCACACCGCAGGTTGTATCACGTCACCGGGTGAGTACCCTACGCCCAATGAAATGGCAACAACGTATGAATAATGCAAATATGTTAATCTCCGTATAAGTATGTATTTTTTTTATGCATTATAGGTTAGCCTTTGACCACTATCTCACCTGATGGTAAGTGATGATGTGGTCGAAGATATTGTTCAGGCTAATCTAGAATTACTGGCTCTCAAGGACAGCTGCCGGAACACACCGTTAGGTGCTTGGCGACAGATTTTCTGCTTGAGGGTGGTAGCTAGCCAGGCGGGCATTCGCAAAATGCCCTATACCACCATGCCATAACGACTGCCATCCTAATACAACAACCGGGACCGACGGCTTAACGTGCCCTCCGAAGCACGGAAACGCTCAGTAGTAATGTCACTAGCGGTCACCCATCCAACTCATGACCGCGCGTGACGTTGCTTAACTTTGCTGATCGGTTGAGAACAGCTAAGTAAACTTCGCTACGAGCGCTTCAAAATGCACAAACAGGCAAATGTACAAACTGTATGACTCCAATTTAAAAACCTAAAAAAAAGCATTTTTGAACTGTCACTGACTGAGACTCCTACAGAAGTCAGTTAAAATCACAAATTTCCACTGCCTACTCTCCTACCACACAATATACTATATAATCTAGCGTTACTCACTATTGTATCACATTCGTCAAATAAGAGACAATTGAAATATTTTGTTTGACAATCTCTATACATACTTATACAAGATCATTATAACCAGGTCTTAGGTAAATGTACTCTAGGCCATGTAAAACTCTTAGAAACCTCAGTAGGTAGTAACTCTAACGCCAACGCGATCTAGAAATCGTGTTTGCATTTAATCTTCGTGTTTGCTTCTGCTATGACAACGAACATTCTGTTATCTGCCTCACTTTCGTTATGAAATGAATTGATGAAGGTTTCTACAATCCATTAATATTACCATCTCCCGAATTTGTAAAGTTATTTCTAAAGTTAAAATTATATATATGTTACAGCCAAAGTAACAAATTTGGATATTATATATACTGTCTAGCCATTATATATAATGTCTACTTAATTTAGATAAAGTGATAATTGACACAAAATTTTGATATTATTCATGAGACTCATATTTCTATTGGTCACGGAGGGCGCACCAGAATGGTTAAAGAGCTTAAAAATAAATATAAGAATAGTAGTAATTTATGTGGTGCATCGCCGGCCGCTGCCGCGGCACGCTCGCTTCGCTCGCTCGGCTCGCGCGTTGTTATAGTCACAAGTAACCTAACGCTCCTCCTCGCTTCGCTCGTCGTCGCACCTAAATATGACTTTGCCCTAGACTAAATGATATTTAACCCCTTTTTATAACTTTTACCAATATGTGTCGTGAATTATTAATAATTAACTACTAAAAGTAATACATTTCGATCGTTTATTCACATTTACCAAAACAATTTTGTGTTTATTATCACTTTATCTAAATTGAGTAGACATTATATATAATGGCTAGACAGTATATATAATATCCAGATTTATTACTTTGGCTGTGACATATACATACCTACGAGTATAAGGTTCTTGGTTTTTTGAACAATTCAAGAGTCGAAATATTGTGCAAAAAATTCCCGCATACAAATTATCGTTGATCCAATACTTGTTATGTATAAACTTTACTTTCACTTTACCTTTCTAGAATAAAGAAAAACACACGTATGTACTTATTTAGTTAACTCAAATAGAGAAATGTTAAATGATTTCACTGCTGAAATAACGGTACAATCAATGGTAATTTAGAACAACAGCTATATAATAGTTCTTCACGCCCTACATTTAAGAAAACTTTAATTGGTACAAAAACTACTGGCGGCGGTGTATTGTAATCGTTTATTCTATAGTTAAATTGACATATATAAGCCCCCGTTAGTGTGACTAATGTGCCCTCCATATTCGTGGTTTGAGTACAGGCTGCATAGCTGAAATAGTCTGAGCATCGGCAAACATTGTCAACCGTTGCGGTCTCGCAGGGTCGTACAGAATTCTCTTGCTTCAAAACTATGCATAGACTTTAGCATCCCGACACAGATATTATAGAATTTGTATATCTTTGGAATTCTTCTTCCGAGCGTGCGATACTTGAATTACTGCTACGTCAATTAAAGCATGTGGTCCGCTGTGCTTAGTTAAACATATTATCATATAGTTTAACCCGGTAGGTTAAGTTTACAATCTAAGGTAAACGGTTTTAAATTGATACACAAAAATACAAGAGATGAGAAAACACTAATTTAATGTAATGGTTATTTTTTTGGAATTCATGTTCTTGACTTGTTCTAGCTCTCTGACTTACCCTTGACATCGCCCGTATTGAACAGTATTTTTATATAAGTTCATTTCTCTTATACTTTTTAAGACGGATGTCTGTTTTAACAAACTCCAGAAGTAACAACGTACCGAATAAAGAATCGCCTGAGCCCCGGGAGTTTGCATATTTTATTACCTATAGCTAAGATATAAATGAGTTTGTAAAGTGTTTCACCCGCTCCGGACCAATTCAAAAGATAAACAGCCCAAATCCGAGACAAAATAGACTCCTGACAAATTGTTCGTGTTAGCAACTCCATTGATTCTTAAAGGAAAATATTGTGAAAGGGACTCATCAGTTGTTCGTGGATGGAGGAAATATCTTTCTGTCGAATTCGTCCCGCGGCGGATCATTTAACACTCGATTTGATTAACGAGGGAGGGAATTCTCGATAGCAGGTGAACATTGTTGGAGCCTTTATTGGGGCGCTTGTTCCTAAGTCACTAGGTACTATTATTGTAGTAACAAAGTGTTTCGTGATTATTGCTCATATCAGATTTAACATCTATTAATACGCAAGGCTTTGAATATCCGTCTCATCTGTTGGTGAGTGATGATGTTTTTCGATTTAGGTGAGGAGCCTACAGGCCCGAACAAAGCACGCAAATATGAGAACTAAGTGCACACGTTTACATAACAAAATATGTTCTAAGATCGGTTACATCCACATACTCGTAGTAATTAATTGTATTTTACTACATAAGTATATTTTGTATCGCTTACATAACATGTATCGAAGTAGAAGGCACTGCTGGTGCGCCTTCTGCAGAACATAAAGCTGTCAGTTCTGCAGAAGGTGCACCAACAGTTCTTTTCACACGTTCTGGCTGAAGGTTAGTTGACGCATGATGGCCAAGTGTAATTGTCAGTTTTAGTTTTTAGGGTTCCGTAGTCCTGACAAGGAACCCTTATAGTTTCGTCATGTCCGTCTGTCTCTCCGTATGTCCGAGGTTTTGCTAAGAGACCGTTAGCACTAGAAAGCTGTAATTTAATAGGGGTCATGCCGACAAAGTTGTAAAATAAAATTTTGTAAAATATTTTTTTTAGTTTAGTCCCATACATGAGAAATTGTTTTTTGTCGTCTACCCCGTCGAAAAAACATGGTGGTGGAGCAAAATGCTCTACCACCATATAACGACTGCCATCCTTAGACAAAAACCGGGACCGACGGCTTAACGAGCCCTCCGAAGCACGGAAAAGATGAGTAGTAATGTCGCTAGTGATCAACCATCCTACTCATTCCCCCCCCCCCTTCCCCACCTCTCGATTATTATTATTTTAATCAACTTTTTGACATTATCTAACAGTAAGCACTGATCAGTTAAAGATTAGAAACAAGAATGGTAGGATGTTCACCTTATTTATTTCTGATAAAACCAAAAGAGATGAGATACAATACCAGTGTCATTAGTGCAAATAGATGAGTATCATCCGCTTTTCAACGTAACAGTACCAACTGAACGTGACTGTAGGCATATGCAACATAAGCGGAGAAAATAATACAGCTGAGTGTACTGTTATTAAATTTTATAAAACTATCTACAGCATCATATCCAAGAATGATATCCAAAAATCATAACAAATTGCAGTTTTCCTATTTGGTTCAATTCATCCCAAAAGCACATATTTAACAATACGAGGCAAGCATGGGCAAAATGGAAAATAAATGGTAACTTATCAGATTTTGAGACTTTTGCGTTATATAGGAACGTACTTGAAATTCATTCAGAAATAGGTTACAAAAGTTTTATTATGGAAGTTAAAATACTGTTAAGTACAACATCAAATATTTTTGGTCTTACATCGCAAATGTCCAGAGTTACATTAGCTATGAAGAAAAAACAGCAAGTGACTCAGTATATATTAGTAACCTTTACTCTTATTACTTCCAATAAGCATTTGAGCCTTCAACTGTTACTTACGGATATAATGCAGATAATAAATTTTATATATTATGTGCAGATAAGCACATGTCAGATTTAATTATCAGTGATGTTTTTTTTACTATTGATAGTTTAAAATCGAAACTACGAAGGCTCGATCCAACTAAGGGCACTGGAGTTAATAATGTTTCACCATTAGTCCTTAAATACACCGCTGACATCATTTTGTTATGTCCTGTCCACAATATATTCAACCTATGCCTTTAAACTTAAACTCGTGCGTTAGCCGGGGCGGGCCGCTAGTAATTATTAAAGCAATTAAATACTCGTACATTAGTACATTTCAAACATAAGGTACCATATAGCATAGTATGGTATTAGATAGAATACTGTTTTACTGAGTATACCTATGTACGTATATCTAAATCTAATCATATAAATATAAATTTAATCTATATTATAGGTATAATGTTTCCGTATAAGCTTGCTTTGATCTGGATTAATTTTTTATTCTGTGAAACTAGTTATGTAGGTACGTAAACAGACTACGGATAGATACGAACGCGAAAAACGGCGCGTTAGAGAGAGATGACGTGCGTTCCGGGCGGCGCGCGACAATCCACTGTAGAGTAGGTACCTAAAGTGCGGAGTGAACCAGGCCTGGTTATGTTTAAATTTGTAAGGACTTAGTAATGTCATTTACTTTTCAGTACTTCGTACTAGGTATCTTAGAAAATAATGTTTGTAAATTGCATAAGACTGCTATGTTTACATAAAAAAAAACAAATCTAATATGCCTGCGAGTAGGTACATAGCACCAAACATATCATAGCATTGTATAAACTAAATCCAGTCTCTAACACAATGATATTGACTACACACGCTGCGTCTAGCCCACTAACCTTGTGAAACATCGACTGTTCCACTGAATTAAGCTTAAACTTTAAATACTATGATGATAATTAACAAATTTAATATGACTGCAAGTAGGTGCATAGCGCCAAACATTTTATAGCAATGCATAAACAATATCCAGTCTCTACCACAATCATATTGATTACACCCGCCGCGTCCAGCCCACAAACACAAATACACAGACAACGTTGGCACAGATCGAGGCAAAAATTGATGGCCCATGATTCGTTCCGCTTCGGCTTGAGTTTTTATTGAATTCTGGCTCGCTGGCATCGGCTCAAACACTACGTTAGCAAAATTAAATTATGATAGCGCCAATTACAGCCGTTTTTGAACCGCGATGGACGATAGCCAATTTATGCGCTCATGAACGACCGTTTCAGTATTAAACATGATTTCCGCCCTTTTGTTGATGATGTAGTTGTTGTAAAAGATGTTTTATGGGTTATATCTACGACAGTGGTGTTATAAATTACCTTATAATTAACTCGTGGTTTATATAAATATGAATTCTCTTCTATACGAGTTTAGTAGTTTTCAACTTTAAATTTTATTGTTTCAAACGTTTATTATTAGTTTAAAAGGAAAATTGATTATTTTATGTTTATATATGCGATGTTTTTATTTAAACAAATTATCAACACTGGGTAGTAATGTTACAGTTTAAGTCTCGTATTTTTAGTTTATAAAAAAAATGGAGTGATTTTGAGAAGAACTGACATGAAAATAGGCGGGTTTTGTTTTTTGTTGCTATTCTCGAAACCCGATGTACTTATACGTGCCTCCCGGACGTATAAAAATAGCTTTATAAGCATAAATAAAGAGGTTACTAATTTTTATTTTTGTGTTTGTGCACGACTAATCAGCGTATTGGTCAATAAAATATAAACTTGACGACTTACACCAATTTATAACATATATACGCTTAACATTACCACAGTGGCCAACTGTTTGTATTAAAAATACAAGAAAACTTTTAATAATATATTTATTTCCATGATAATAACTAAAACCGTCTCCAAAAACTTTGACTCTTCATGCTTTAGCAAACAGAGAGTTTAAGTTAAGTAAGACTTATCAACAGCTTTGAAAGCTTCATTTTGATACACTCTACTTTTCCGAGAAGCGGTTAATGTTTTCGAAGTTAACAAAGACGTATTATTATAACTTTACTTCCTGATCATAAGCTACTTTAAGCCCTTCATATATGCAAAGTTCATTTTAACTGCTGTTATGCTTTTCGAACCAAAAATTTAAATCTAATTTCGCTGTTGGTGATTCGCTGTTGGATTATTTGCATAAATAACTAGCTCCAGGCATTTTAAACTGCCTAATTATAATATAATTATATTTAGGCAGTTTCAAAAACTTGCTGACAAATGCAAGATTCTGTAGGGTCCATTCTAACTATACATTACGGTGCTTAAATTTAATGGAAATATATAGCTGCCTTTGCTTGGTTATCTCAAGTGATTGGAAATAAAACCCATCATAATTATTACTAAAGGAAATTTGGAACTCAATAATCACTGGGATATTAAAGCACGAAGCAGCCCGTTGTACATAGGTACTCTAGCCAACTGAGCTATCCTAGTTATTACGCCTGAGTACGATTTTTTCCTGTCGTCTCATTAAAACAAGGGTGAAGCCACGTTGAGTTGTGAATTGTTCTACAAACAAGACTTGTAGAACAAGTTTACCATTCGATATTACCTAATGGTAACCTTTGACTTCAATATTATGATGTAACACAAAATTTTACAATAATGTATTGTGAGTAGGACCACACGCGTTTCCTACTATATACCTTACGTTGTGAAAAATATATTTCACAAACAAAAAGAAACTAAATTCCGCTTTGGATTTTCATTCATCTCTACATAATAATACTAAAAAATGTTAAATTATTGATAATAAATGAATATTTTTGAAATAACATAGCCACTGCAATTAAATACTTATGTATTTAAATCAATATAGTATTATACACCGTGTCCCAAAATTCAACGATAAGCCGGCATCGGTGCATGGACCTACTCATGACTACTCGGGAAAAAAAAAAAGAAAAATATAACTCTTTTTTTTTTAATTACAGAGACTTTTATAAAGTGCGCCAACTTTTAATAAAACTTGCCATGGTAGTGTCCATACTTTTTTTTTTAACTTGAAAATTAATTTGAAAAAAAAATGAACTTTTTAATTTGAAAATTGTAAGTAAAAAAAAATTTTTTTCTTATAATTTTCATACATTTTAACATTCTATGCACTTTCTATAGTCTGGGTTAAAAAAAAAGTATGGACACTACCATGGCAAGTTTTATTAAAAGTTGGCGCAACTTTATAAAAGTCTCTGTAATTAAAAAAAAAAGAGTTATAATTTTTTTTTTATTTTTTCCCGAGTAGTCATGAGTAGGTCCATGCACCGATGCCGGCTTATCGTTGAATTTTGGGACACGCTGTATATAACTCGGTAACAACCGTAATCACACGAATAGCTTACAAACCTCAAGCTGTGCCTCAAGATAATTTTATTTTATAGGAATAAATTAACCACATACTATTAATTCATCTGAGAGATAAATTAAGAATTGTTTTTATATGTGCAATAAACGGTCAAGCACGTTTCGGGCCACGCGCAATGTAGGGTTCCGTAGTAGCCCGATATCACAATATAGAATTTATCATATTATAGAAGTTATCTGTTGTTATTTTTATGTCTTCCACTTACTTCCTGCTAAAGCTAAAACATAAGAGTACGATTGCTGCCAAGTTATTTTTTTTTATTCTATCGGTACTCGAATCAAAACGTAACGATAACGCGATTAGAATACGTTGGTACATAGCCATCTAGCGGCAGCTTTGTGAAACACATATAAATATAAGCTTCGAAGAGGCAGGCAAAATTGAGATTGGGCTATAGTTTGCTACATCTTTCTTTAATCCTTCTTTATGTACAGTACTAAGCGGACAATTTCCAAACACGAGGACGAACAACTTCTTAAGGACAGTTTTAAGACAAAAAAAATTTGTTTTGAAAATATTCTATTGCTTTTATCATCAGGGATTATGTAGGATTGTAATGGTGAAATAATTTATCAAATCGGTTCAGTAGTTTTGAAGTTATATCGTTGCATACAATAACAAAAATCATTCCTCTTTATAATATTATGTGTAGATAGGTACTACATGTACATATATAGATAGCTGTAATAGCATGTGAGCACAAGATCATAACCCTAGCGTCAGAAGAGATGAGAACTATGCGATAGAAAGAGAGGCTCCTGTAGGTGAATATAAAAGTTGGTACTCAACGGTGTGCGATCTGAATTGCTCTTTATTACACTACATTCCTAAATAAGATATAATTGAGGGTAACGAAACACCATTGAAGATATCGAAATAATACCTGATGTATTCTTCATAATAGGTATTACACAAACTATGTTTTTTTTTAAAAATTTTTTTTATGTTTTTGTGACGGAACCAGCCCGAGGCCCACCTGATGTTAAGTGGACTAACCTCTGCCTATAGCAGACGCATTTCGTCAACGACGAATTGCACTGTGCCCGTCACACTGAGACGTCCAGTTCTTAGGTCTCATTAGCCTGTAATTTTTCTGGCTCTCAAGGACTGCTGCCGGAACACCCCGTTAGGTGCTTGGCGACAGATTTTCTACTTGAAGGTGGTCGCTAGCCAGGCGGGCATTCGCAAAATGCCCTACCACCATGCGGTGAAGCTCAAGCTCTGGGCGGGATTCGAACCATGGACCTGCTGCGCGGCAGTCCATAGCCAATGCCACTGAGCCATCACTGCTTCGAAAATATCGGGGAATGCCTAAGCATATTGGTTCTGCAGATTGGTTACAAAAATGTATTTCTCTGAAGTGGCCTACTACTAGAGCGAAGCACGTCATAATTTAACTTTTGAAGGATATCAGGTCATTATCATCATGATATTTAATGTCTTAGCTTAATTCGGGTGGATGCTTCTCGCTAGTGGCACAAGCTTAGTGGGCTAGACGTGGTGGGCGTAATCAATATTAAGATTGTAGAGACTGGATATCGTCTGTACTACGCTATGATAGTTTTTATGAGAATTGTAAAATAGTTCAGACATTTTCATAACGAAATTAAATTGTACCTACTTCAGTGGTATAACAGGTAGACAGTGAAGGTCATCAAGACGACTCGCTTCGTATCTCCACGGATTTTAAGCTCGTAACCGGAATCAGTAGTAAACTCTGGTGGAAACACCATATTTGGTGATTCCACCAGAGTTTAGTACTCATTCCGGTGTAATATTGATTGTAATATAATTAGAGTATTTTTGGTGCTACACTTGTAGATACTAAAAATAAGAGTAAATCATGTTAATTAATTCTTCATCTTAATAATGGATGTACTGATATTGGATATACCTGATGTTTGTTGTTTTCAGAATAGTTGACGGAGGCGCAACCGAGGTCCAGAACCAAAAAAAGACTTGAAACCTGGCGGAAAAGATTCAAGAGTGTCAGATTAAGGATCAGCAGAACAATAACTGAGCAACTGGTATTTTTACCATGAATATTTAAAACCAAAAAATGGATAAACATTAATTTAAATTATGTTTTAACAGAGCACTTGGTCGATGTGACGCGTGATCAAAATGCTGGCACCTATTTGGTTCACCGAATAAGCATTGCATTTCTACGGCAATGCTGCCAGCGTGCCTTGGCATGCTGCCAACTGGTAGTGTGCTGGAGTATTTGGAATGCCTGTGACAACGACTTTTAATTTGCCTAAATGCTTTCTGAATATGGTTTTATTTTTCACCTTAAAAAAAATATGCGGGTTGAGATCGACATATAAGAATGTACCATAAAAAAAAACACCTGTCAAGTGCGAGTACGACCCACACACCCAGGGTTCCGTAGTAACACTGAATCATAAAGAAATGTTTATTAATTTATCTATGACGGAATGTATCTTAAAATTGTTATTTTATAAATACAGTTTGAGATTAGTAGTAGGCGTCCGACCTGCACTTAGCCGGATTTTTATTTGTTGGGTCTACAAGCAACCAAACCAATCTATTCTGATCGTACCTACTTATATGTTTATTTTTGTATCGTTGTATCGTCAATAGGAAAGACAACAAGCCAATTTGGGATTCAGAAACAAAATCAAAAACCTCAGCCGCAGTGCTAGTTGAATTAACACACCGAGGGTTCCGTACACACAAAGATCATAATGTGAAGCAATGCCGCAATTAAGATAATAATGAAGGCCGAGCGGTAATAGCTATGGACTGCCGCATCGCAGGTCCATGGCTCAATCCCCACCGCGCCGGCTTGAGCTTCACTGCATGGTAGAAAGGCATTTTGCGAATGCTTGCCTGGCTAGCTACCACCCTCAAGTAGAAAATCTATCTCCAAGCACCTAACAGTGCGTTCCAGCAGCAGTCCTTGAGTAGTAGTAAAATTACAGGCACATGAGACTTAACAACCTTATTTGCCTTATATTGAGGGGCGCAGGGAAATTCGTCACTTGAAGAAATGCATCTGTTATATGCAGTAGTTAGTCCGCTTAATATCAGATGGTCCTCGTGTTTGTTTCGTTACAATAAACAAAAAAAAACAATATATTTCAGAGTTCCGTGACCTATATGTGACAGGTCTCTAACTTGTAAACAGAAATAGCTACATACTATATGTATGTATTTCATGTACTCGTAAATTCTTTTCTTGTTTTTTTCTCGTTTTTGTCATCCGCTAAGTCAAGTTGGTACAGTATTTATGCTTCTTGTTACTAGCTTATTATCCCTCCTCGTAAATGCCCAATATTCAATTTTCAGTCAATAGTTTCAAGCTTTCCCTGCCATACCTATTCCTAATCTTGTCTATTCTTGATACACCACACATCTCAACATTTCCAGTTCTATAGAACATACGCTCTACTTTAATCCGTCTCCTTTTTTTGCTCAGCACTCAGACCTAATAATTATATCCTGTTCCTCAGGTCTCGGTTAATATTACCGAAATTTTGGATTAATAAACTGTGGCACCAATAAACGGAGCAGGCTGGTATGTAGGTCAAAATCATTTGTTATGGGAAGAACTGGATGTAGCCGAAGTCATAGACCAGTTGCTCAGTTTTCGTTCTGCTGATCCTTAATCTGACACTCTTGAATCTTTCCCGCCAGGTTTCAAGTCTTTTTTTGGTTCTGGACCTCGGTTGCACCTACGCCAACTCGTCTGAAACCAACAAACATCAGGTATATCCAATATCAGTACATCCATTATTAAGATAAAGAATTATTTAATTTAATTTACTCTTATTTTTAGTACTTACAAGTGTAGCGCCAAAAATACTCTAAATGTAGTGCAATCAATATTACACCTTTAAAATGGATTTCAATTATTAGCTCTTTGACCTTCAACTGTTTTGGCACTATAACCTCCTTTTTAGACATTTGTTAAGGAAAAAAATAATGCGCCAAAGGAGAGAAATAATTCAGTTTTTATATACGCCTTTTTAAAATTTTATTTAATAATTTATTCTGCAAATAATCATACAAATGTGCAACTATATATCAACAAATCCTAATTCAGTAATAATCATAGATAGTCGCAGTGTTTTCTTGCAGATCTTACTTACACTAAGAAAAATCTTGAGTCGTACATTCTGCGGACTCTTCATATTCACAGTGAGAAAAAGGTAAGAGTACAATGCGATTAAAATAAGAATAGGACGGGCTATCGGCTAACTTCACTCATATTCACTCTAATAAGTACGATCGGCAGAAAAAACTTAAAAATAGAGCAGTGCCATATATTTATACATAATTTTAAATGAGTGACCCGAAATTATTAATTTTAATAAATTAATATTTTTATGGTTGACAGCACAGACAGATCTTGGTTTGATGACAACGCGACACGTTTCCGAGTGTTTATTGATTTATTTTTTGATTGTTTAATTTGTTGTTGTTGATTGTTTAATATGTTTTTGGTGATTGTTATATATGTTTTTGTTACCCGTTACGGTGATAACGATGAGTCTGACTCAGTTGACGCATGGTGGAAGGGCATTTTGCGAATGCCCGCCTGGCTAGCGACCACCCTCAAGTAGAAAATCTGTCGCCAAGCACCTAACGGTGTGTTCCGGCAGCAGTCCTTGAATGCCAGTGAAATTACAAGCATATAAGACTTAAAGAACTATGTCTCAAGGTGACGGGCGCACTGCAATTCGTGACTTGTGACGAAATGCATCTGTTATAGGCAGAGATTAATCCGCTTAACAGGTGGGCCACAAGCATGTTCCACAATAACATGAAAAAAAGTTGGCCATCAGAACATGCGGCATCGAAGAGCTAAGCGATTCAAATTAAGATACCTAAGTACAAAATATTACTAACAAATAAAATCAGTTCAAATTATTTCTGTGTTTGCTGTACCTACAGTCACCTACAACTTCATTTACCCACCTATGACTACTTGTTTTTTTACACGACTGCCCACATAAACGTGTGTTAAGTTTTCAGGTTTCATGTATGTATTTGTGTTTGTGAGTTTCTTTATTTCACCATAACATCTAAACGGCTAACGGCTTAAACGTTTTTAATTTACGATATATCGTTAGATTTATCTTGATAGCTCAAGTGACACTCTGTACATAAAAAAATAAAAAACAAACTGGTGGATTTTAGAAGATATAGTGAGTTTATTTTTTCTTCCAAAGCCATCGTGTTGGGATCAAAATGAAGGGCTCTAAAAAACGATTCCATAAATATATTAACTTGCAGTTTTAATTTCAATAGATCGATAAAACGCCTAACGAAAATAAATTATTTGCATCGGCTTTTTTATTTTCTTTGTTAATTTATACATGTTTTATCATTTCTTTTTTGTACACTGTACCAAGTTCTAGTTTTGACGTCACAACATGGCGCTAGGCCGATCCTATTCTTATTTTAATGGCATAGTAAGTCTGTGTACTTATTCAATGTTCAGTTTTATTAGCAGGGTGAAGCAGCACCTTTGTATCCTTTTTTTCTGATTTGCTGGGGTCTACCTGCTACCAACGTTACTTCTGAAGGAGATATGGTGTCAGGCGCGTGGGTGGCCATAAAATCAATTCCTAACAATTTGTCAATACTTCAATAGTTGTTTATTTTTTTTCTATGTAATTGTGGCGGTACAAGCTCGAGGCCCACCTGATGTTAAATCCTCTGCCTATAACAGATGCATTTCATTTAAAGTCATGAAGTGCACTGCGCCCGTTACGTTGAGACGCAGTTGGTAAGTCTCATGTGCCTGTAATTTCACTGGCTCTCAAGGGCTGCTGCCGGAACACACAGTTAGGTGCTTGGCGACAGATTTTCAACTTGAGGGTGGTAGCTAGCCAGGCAGGCAATCGCAAAATGCCCTACCACCGGCGGTGGGGATCGAACCAACGACCATCGGCGCGGCAGTCCATAGCTATTACCGCTCGGCAATCATCGCTTCAACTAACAAAGTTTGTTAGGAAATACATATTTTGTATGTTTTTGTGTGATCCTGTGTTTTTGTTTGTGAGAAAACATGAAATATAATTCCAATCCCACTCGAGTGGTATAAAATTGGAAGGTAAGACTTTCTCTAAAAAATCTGAGAGAGGAAAATATCTAGTCTGAAATATTTTCAGACAACCACCACTAGCTTGAAAGCTAGTTCAAAGGTAGAAAGTTTACTGCAGACGCTCGTAAAGCTATCGTACCACAATTCATTTCTCATTTCCGTGGCTCGGCCAGCGATCTCCGTTCGGTCACAGATTAAAATAGTTTGTAGGCTACAAACTCACCGTTACTGTTCTAAAAGGGAAGGGAAATTCATGTATAATAAAAGTGTTCATATCCAATATAACTTTCTTTTATGCTACCTTTGTGCACAGTAAAACCCTACTTAAGCTAAAATTATATATAGTTTGCACGGTAATCATTTGGTAATAATGCCGAGGGATGCCGGGGTAAGATCATACTCCCGCAAATCTTCCGTGGAAATTGTGAGAGGCGACTAAGGGAAAAATTTAGGAAGGTAGGCAGCAGCACCTTCTGAAGAACTTTTATCTTATATTGAGATCCCCAAGACGTCTGCCAAGCGTGTGGATTATGGCAAACCTGGTATGTTCAGCTGTGGACAATCCGGCTGATAAAGTGCAATAGATATGGCTAGTCTAGTACTGAATCGAGTTTAGTTGCACCGAGGCAGTCAACGGCTGTGGACGTGTGTGCGCGCACAATTTCGGTACCTTAGTATTTCAAAATGTCTTCTTCTTCTCAGATCCCACCATGTTATTCACGAACTTTATGTAAATATAGTAATTTAACAACTTTAAACGGTTTAAATCGCGTATATTTATCATTATTTTTGACGTTTCAAACACTCTGCAGTGATCGTGGTCACACCCCGTGACCACGATCACTATAAAGGAAGTTTAAAGTTGTTTAATTACTATGTGTAATAATCGCGAAAACCTAAGACAACTTTATGTAAATATTTTCGATTTCGTTATCGTTTTTTGCGGTAGTTTGAATTTTTTTACAATATGGAGCCTAGTGCCTAGTACGTCATCTGGCAATAAAATGGTATTTTGTTTACAATAATGACCAATATGTTTTAATAAAAATAAATAATATATTTTTATAAAACTTATCAATATGTTTAAATAATAATAAATAATACGGATGTTTTAATCTATTTGTGTTTTTGTATAGAAAAATAATACCCTACGAATAAATATATTTATGCGTAGATAATACCTGTTTAAATTTTAAGCTAGCAAAGCATGCATAACCTTGCTGTTAATGTTTATTGAATATACCCCCGTATAACTCTTATATTTTGTCTCCATTCAAAGGCTGCCTGGAAGAGATCACTGTTACTAATAAGGCCTTCCATTGTAACACTTGGTTCGTATTTTATTATATTGTAATATAGTGGTGTGTACAATAAAGAGTTATCTATCTAATGTGTAGCGTAGAACATATTTTTGTTATGCTTTTTTTGTTTCATGAAAGAACTAGCTCGCAGCTACCCCCAATGAAAAGACGTGCGTTCAACGAAATATTGCCATGGGAGCTACGTTTGAGTGTGGCATAGACGCTGGGATCGTATATGCCTCGACCGTCAAGAAGACGAAGAAGAATCTAAAAATAGGAAAAGGCGCGACTCATGTCTTTTGAAGCTTCAAAGGAAGTCTACACACACACAGGTTATGCATGCAAAAATATATAAGCCCAATGTGCAAAGCAAGTTTGCTCAGACTGTGCAATTGGCATTAATTGATGTCTGTATTTTAATAATTCTCACCTAATTTTGCTGAATTTCTTCCTTCAGCGAAACTGATTCAGCAGCAATTCACATATTTTCAGCACCGATGAATTCAATAATTTTAATAGATTACATATCATTATCCATGCCTTCGCATACAGGAAAACACCATAAATAAATAAAAAATAGGTGTCAATTGTTCTTGGTTGTAATTGAGTGGAAATTTACGATTAATTTGTTCCTATTTATTGCAATGTTTCGATACGCTGCTTCTCACGGGCTACCGAAAATGCCTCCGCGGTCGACCAGTCGACCGCGGTCGACGTCTTGGCCACCCCTGCATTATAGCATTATATTAACTGATGTTCCATTTGCAAGATATACTATTAAAAGTTAGGATTGTAAATTAATTTATTGTTTTTTTAATACCTAATGGTTTATGATCTCACGTAATTTTTCCAGAAAATGCTTAGTGTTTACTCAACTTAATAATAGTTAATTTTAAGCAAATAAATAAAACAAAATAATTTTTATTTTCATTAATATATCCACTAAAGCTAAAGCCTACACACCCAAACATTTTTAAATATAATGAATAGATTCAGGCGTTACTTTCCGGAAATCCATATTTAATAATAACATATATTTAATGTTTGGCGATAATTTGATGTTTTCTTTAAATACTTTTAAAATATTTGTTATTATTATTTTGAAATACACCTTAGCACGTAATATACATATATATATATATTATGGGCTGAGGTCGTCTGTATATATATGTATGGGGCTCTAAGGCCTCCACGTCAGTTTTCAGACAGAGCTAAAGCCTGGATTAAATTAGACAATAATAGACGAAACCTCGTATTTACACGTGGTTAATTTTCACTGTCTCGAATCATGCATTCAGCCGGAGGTTGTAAGCTTCTTGACAAAAATGGTATATAAGCCCTTTTTTTTATGCCTGATAGGTTAGCCTTTGACCACTATCTCACCTGATGGTAAGTGATGATGTGGTCGAAGATGTTGTTCAGGCTAACCTAGAAGTACTGACTCTCAAGGACAGCTGCCGGAACACACTGTTAGGTGCTTGGTGACAGATTTTCTACTTGAGGGTGGTAGCTAGCCAGGCGGGCGTTCGCAAAATGCCCTACCACCATGCTGTAACGACTGCCATCCTAAGACGACAACCGGGACCGACGGCTTAGCGTGCCCTCCAAAGCACGGAAACGCTCAGTAGTAATGTCACTAGCGGTCACCCATCCAACTCATGACCGCGCGCGACGTTACTTAACTTTGCTGATCGGTTGAGAACAGCTAAGTAAACTTCGCTACGAGCGCTTCATTCAATTCATTCATGCATTCAGCCGGAGGTTGTAAGCTTCTTGACAAAAATGGTATATAAGCCGTACTCATGTAAATGTAAAGTACCTATATAGTTTTATTTTTGTGCGTTTAAAACGACGCTACTTCATGTAACTTGCATCGACCCTTTGGTAAAATATTATTTATATACGACAATTAATTAATAACAATCGTTAAATCGTTTTTTTACGTGATTGTTACGAAACTATCCCTAGGCCCACTTGATCTGAAGCGGGAACCTCTGCCAAGTAAGGAATTGCACTGCACCCGTCACCCTAAGACATACAGTTGTTGAGTCTTATGTGCCTGCCATTTTACTGGCTCACAAGGACTGCTGCCGGAAAACACTGTCAGGTGCTTGGCGACCGATTTTCTACTTGAGTGAAGCTCGTGAAGCTATATTTTTAGACCTTGTGTGAAGCTTTAATTAAATTCCATTTAACTAGTTTTGCACAGAAGTGCCCTGGCTTTCAGTCGTCTGTTTATGATATAATCAATAAAAATAATGATAACATGAAAAAAGTATAAAAGCCATTTCAAAAGAAAAACAATCTGCATGGTTATAAAAGCTCACGTTTTACGCTTTAAGTCCACTATGATAGTTTTACTGCAAGAGCTATGAAACTTCGTCTTGCCACAATTCATTTCTCATTTCCTTGGGCCAGAATGAAGTAACTATGACTTAAGCTGTGGCTCAACTCTCAGCCCCAGTTCGATCACAAATCTCAACTAAGATCAGGTGATTTGTTTTACTTTTAGCTGTCCTTACAAACTAACCTCTGCCTATAACAGATTCATTTCGTCGCAAGTCTCGAATTGCACTGCGCCCGTCACCCTGAGATATAAGTACAGTTATTAAGTCTCATGTGCTTGTAATTTTACTGGCTCTCAAAGACTGCTGCCGGAACACACTGTAACGGGCTTGGCGGCAGAATTTTCTACTTGAGGGTTGTAGCTAGCCAGGCGAGCATGCTCAAAATGCTCTTCCACCATGCTGGTGGTGGGAATCGATCCATGGACCTACAGCACGGCACACCATAGCCATCATTGCTATACCACAGCACGGCACACCATAGCCATCATTGCTATACCTTGAAGAAAAACTATACAAAGTTGTAATGCACTAATTAGCCATATTTCGTCAAGAACCTATACGGTTATAGCAGACAAGTTTTTGGGTGGAGACCTTGAGCAAACGATGCGATGTGTCTAAAATGACAAGGTCAGGTACGGTTTAAAGGTAACGAGATACAAATAGAGAGATAAAAAAAGAGAGTTGATTTTCAAGCAACACTAAAAATAGTAATAAAATAAAACGGAACAAGCTCGAGGCCCACCTGATGTTAAGTGGACTAACTTCTGCCTATAAAAGTTGCAATTCATGACAACTCACGAATTGCACTGCGCCCGTCACATTGAGACATAGTTGTTAAGTCTCATTGTGCCTGTAATTTCACTGGCTCTCAAGGACTGCTGCCGGAACACACCTTTTGGTGCTTGGCGACAGACTTCTACTTGAGGGTGGTCGCTAGCCAGGCGGGCATTCGCAAAATGCCCTTCCACCATGCGGTGAAGCTCAAGCTCTGGGCGGGATTCGAACCATGGACCTGCGGCGCGGCAGTCCATAGCCAATGCCACTGAGCTATCACTGCTTCAGAGTGTTGTAATATGTTTGGAAACTTTAATATAAAACCGCTTTGTTAAACCAAATTTCAAAATGGTTCTCCAATTTAGCAGAAGCTAAAAATATAAGTCAAGATTTGTTATGTCTCATGTGAATGCAAATACAAATTAGTTCACAACTACAACAAGAACTAGAAACAAGTCGGTTAGTTTGTTTGAACGAAGGTTAGTTTCTTCATTAGAGCGCTCGCTGCCATTAAATCTACAATTTGCTTCACCGAGGGAAATCTCTGGAAATAGTGTATCAATACTAGACTTATTGCCACCACAAAAGTTAATAAACCTCTCAGAGAACACACGAGTAATGTAAAATATTAAATGGTCAATACTATGATATTTATACGACACTATGTCTATTATTTTTTTTTGCCGGCCGTATGCCTCTATTTACAAAATACCACGAATAATATACAATACTACAGCTACTACAATAAAAAAAAATAGACAAACTATAAGTCATGGCAGACTCACACTCACAGTGCAAAAGCTCTAGTCCACTACCAGTTGGCAGCGTGTCCAGCATGCTGGCAGCATTGCCCCGTTGAATTGCAATGTTTATTCTTTGAGCCAAATTGGTGCCAGCATTTTGATCACGCGTCGCTTCGACCAAGCCACTCTGATAAGTTATATAAGAGTGGAAAATACGTCACGTTGGTGTCAGAAAGATTTGACGGCGCTAAAGTGTCTACGCATGTAGCGTCCCGCACTAAGGGCCGTCCTAACTTCCATGGAACCAGTGACCAGATGTCTTTACCTCTTCATGCAAAATAGTGTATATAGGTACGCAATACACGCATCCTCGCTAATATCACTGGTTTTTCAGTCATCTTTGTGTGTGTGCGATCTACGTATTCACACTAAAACCGCTGTACGCACACATTTAAATAATCACGTTTAGTGGAGGGGCGTGCATTTTTAAACTGAAAGATCTGTTTTACATATTATTGGAACACATTTTTTCTTGTTCCGGATGGAAATTGAAACGACGATGGCGACCTTGGCTATCTCCTGGCATGAGCTCGAACGTGGCTGGCAAAGCCTAACTTCGTCTGGAACACTCTGTCACAAGTCGGACGGCAAAGCTGGCCCGTGCTGTTGTAAGTGTAGTGGTACATGAGTGTGATAACTGAAGGAAGATATGATGGCACAAAAAATAGATTTTTTTTCTTTCCTTAATTCAGGATTGAATTTTATTAGCAAAAAACATTATAAAAATGTTACCTCATAAATTTAAGATAAACATGGAAGCCGTATTGGCAAGGCATTGTGTAAAACATTTGTTATTATTTCAAAACATGATAAAAAATACAATTTGAGATGATACATAATTTTATTTTATCTTGAATGCGAATAAAGAATACCGTCGTTGGCTTCTTATTGAATTAAATTAAAAATTGTTCTCAATCAAACCAGCATATAAAACATATTAAAAGTACTTATTGTGCGTGATTTATGATGATGATTTGTATCTCGTAGCTTGGACACACTGAGGATGGATGAAATATAGGGATGGAGGAAGGTCAAAGAAGGTATGGATGGACTTCGTGAAAAAATAGATGTATGAAAAGTGTAAATAATGAGATCAAAAGCTACTGAGTGTAGAAAGAATAAGTTATGCCAACCCCACTTGGTAGGATACGGACAAGAAGAAGATGTGTGTACGTAATGTTGACGTAGGTTTTCGCGATTATTGCACATAGTAATTAAAGAACTTTTAATGGTTTAAATCGCGTATATTTATCATTATTTTTGTCCCGACACGACGTTTCAAACACTTTATCGTGATATCACGGGGTGATCGTGAAATATACGCGATTTAAACTGTTTAAGTTGTCTAATTACTATGTGCGTACGTAGTTTAGCGGATCTGCTATTTAGATAGGCTTATTTATGCTGCTTTGGAGCTATAACTTTCTAGAGCTATAGCTATAACTATAATACTTCTAAATGTAATCATTTTTTTTTTCTTATTAGATCTAGCGTGTGTTTCTTGATTTTTATTTTATTTTTGAAAAATCTGAATTTTAAGTTACTACTTATAGCTCATTATTTATTCAATTAATTAATGTTTTACTATGTGTATCAACACATTTTTCATCAAAAACTTAAGAAAAGGGTTTAAGGTCACAAAGTCTTTTCTTTATGTAGACTTTCTTCACAATACTTTGGCCATTCCAAGAAAGTCAAACATTTAAGACCTTTCATGTCTTATTAAATGAGCGAATTTCGGTCCTCCAAGTTATTTCAAAGCTTCAATTTGTCAATTTTGTTTCGTTTCCGAACAAGGTTTAAAAGCTGACGCAGGTATGCAAGCCTTAATAGTAAGTCTAAGAAAAAATCTCCGAAATGGATCGTTTGCTGTATTGGTACAGAGCTATCTTACAAACGGTTCCAAAAAAAATATTTAATTGACAGACGGACGGAATAAGGGAAGTAGGAATAAAAGAAACATAAAACTAGAAGCCAGGCAACAGTGTCGCCAAGTTTATTGATTTTCACTTATTCGGATTTTAGGGATCCGAATACTAGTAAATCCGTATATGGTACACTGGGACACTATCACTAAGCCTCCGTTGTCCCTCCGCCTAACCGTATCGTAAGAACCATAATAGGGAGCCGGTTAATTTTTTTACAAAGTATGCGATAATATAGTTATCAATAAAACAATAAAAAAGATCCACATAAATACCACGCGTTCTTTACAAGTTATTTGTTTTCGTTTGTATCGTAAAAACCGTCACACATACGATCGTCAAACTTAATTTGATTAAAGCACCAAATTTGCTAGAGATATTGCATTATATTACACGTTATCACAATACTAAGAAGCCAGAAAAATTTAAAGCAAAAAAAAAATGTGTTCAGACTTTGATATTTCCCATTTTCACACCGAAATTCTGCAGAACCAAATGTGTGATAAAAAATATAGAATGAAAGTTAACCGTCACTAAAATCGATAATATTTATATCCCACTATCAAATGCTCTATGGATTCAATAACACATAATACTAAGTAAGGCTTTTGAGTATGAGACCACGCGTTGCATTAGAGAGAGAGAGCGATATCACTTAAAATTTTGGATAAAAATACTAAACAAAAATAAAAACTCTAGCATATCTATTAAACTGCCAATTGTTTTAAATAAATTCAAATTTAAATAACATCTAGAGGAAAAATAATAGCCATGTGTGGGATTCAAACCCACGTCATCCACTTCATACGATGGGTAAAGAACGCGAGAACAAATTAGAGTTAGGAGTTATTTTAATGGTAGCTCAGTCGGTCAGAGTATACCCCGGTTATAGGGATGGATAACGCGGGCTTGAATCCCGCACAATGATTTTTCCTCTCGTAAATTTGTAATTTTGTGATGATACCATGTATGTTCTTCAAATTTCAAAATATACAAGCTCATATCACATTCTCTATTCAATTTACCAGCCCTGATAGATGAGATATTGTCAATTTCACGATACAGTTTTTAATTGAGAAACGTATCCGGTTCCTGAGTAAATCAATTAGTGCAAGCTAAAGGGTGTAGACGACCGCAAATTGATTCACTTTGCCTTGCCTCTGTGTGGTTATATCTGAGGTAGTTTATGAAATGGTTTTAGTTTAGTGATCAAGTTTCAGCATAGTCGTTTGTGTTTAAAGTGTCTGGAAAACGAGCCTTATATTAAGGCACGTTGGAAAAGGTCAGCTCATTTAGTATACCTCGAAGGCAATGCGACCTAATAATGCAACATCTATTACACCTTATTTTTTTTTACAAAAAATGGAACAAACCAATTAGTGTGGGCATGGTACCGACTTCGACAAGTTATTTCTAACATTTGAGTGTTGAAGTCGGTTCCACTATTTGGTAAAGAAAATCATCCTTTTTAGCGACCCTTGCTACTTATGGGATAGATTGTCATACACTGTCAGTGACTATATCATCAAGAAGGGAAAATTTCAGTTATTGGAGTGTAACTCAAACACGGCTTGGCCGATTTTAAAGAAATTTATATGGGACCAAGCCTCAGTAACAAATATAAAAAATATATACAGCCGAATTGAGTACCTCCTCCTTTTTTTAAAGTCATTAAAATGCACAACACTTATGAGATTGCAATTTCATTTTTTTTGTTGCTGATATACTGTTAACGGTGAGATACCGATGACCACTATCTCACCTAACACTAACAGTAAGTGATAATGTGGTCGAAGGTGTTAACCTAGAATTACTGGCTCTCAAGGACAGCTGCCGGAACATACTGTAAGGTGTTTGGCGACAGATTTTCTACTTGAGGATGATCGCTAGCCAGGCGGGCATTCGCAAAATGCCCTTCCACCATGCGGTGAAGCTCAAGCCCGCGGCGGGATTCGAACCATGGACCTGCTGCGAGTCAAATCCTAATAATATTATATACACAGGGTTGCAACATAATATTTGCCCACTGGGAATTGCTATGTTCGTAACGTCTGAATCCATTGGTTTTATTGATGGATCTTTCTCAATAAGAAGAGCGGTTTTTTGTGCTCTGATAATGTGTCCATGTGATTTTCGCTAGGACGTGATAGTGCTTGTGATCATATTTTGGATAAATATCATACAAAGACACTTACAAACGTAAAAGGTAGGTCGGATAGGATATCCGATCCCATAAAACAGATTCCCTGGACTATTTATTTCAACAGAACCCACAAAATATTGTTCAGTATTTAAGTTTAGAATCCCAAACAAAAAATAAATAACAAATTGGAATATCGAATCAAAAAAAAAAAAAACATAACCCTGAAGAAATAAATGATCGCTCACATATCTGTCTTCAATGTAATTATAGGTGGGACATTGGCCATGGTTTATTCGCATCATGTCCAATCCTTCACCTGAAAATATAAGTCTAAAAAATAGAAAAAATATTTTAAACAACGGAAAGTACCCTAAGGTTTTGTAAAGTGCATTTGGGTAGTATCAAACGTACGTGACAATAGTGGTTAGTATCTTTTGATTGCGTTGGCTTAAAAATATGATTTTTACACCCCAAAAGTACCGTAGACTTAAGTAGGTATATATACTATAACAGTTTCGAAAGCGTATATAAACTATTTTTGAACACCAATTTTTACTGGTTGTTCGGACCGATCAGCTTATCGGGCAGTTGTCGAACGCACCCCTTTGCTAGTCGTCTATTTTTGATCTGTGGATTTTTGTATGTGAAAATAACTTGAAGTTTTGCTAATCATTCCCTTGTACATTTTGAAGTAATTGAAATAACTCGGGCTCTTGATTTTTGATTTTTGTATTTGAAAGTTGTATTTGACGCCTTGCGCGTATTTGTTCTACGCGATGTATAAAATTGTGATTGTGATTACGTACGATTACGATTGACGGTGCCGTGTCCTGAAGTTGGAATCTCAAGGGACTGGATGAACATCGAGCCCTCAGCCGTAATCGTGAGTAAACCTAGTAGAAACTAGCTGGCCAGTTAGGTTATCCCTAGGGCACGATAGGCTAGAGGGATCAACGACGGAGCGGAGAAAACCCTGCATCACACTGTATGTAATTTTGTGTATTTTGTAACATATTTTTTACCTTTTCCTTTTCAGCCCGGCGAATCGCCAGTTGTTAAGTATTCAAAACAGATTGTCCAGGTGGAAGGCACCTCTGCTGAACAATCCCTGCCTGGGCAATCTGGAATCTTAACACTGGTAGCATAGGAGTAACAAAAATAGACTAAAGAACATATGTTTTCTTAAACAACCATGTGATGAATAATACATTGTGAGCCTGAGTGCTCCCAATGTGCAGCAACACCCTACTTTTTTGTACGTGTGGAAAATGCCTTTACGCATTCCCGGCTACTCCCACAGCAGCCGACTAAAAACCACACGATGTTCCTGCTAGACGCCTTAATGCCAGGGCAACGGGAATGCTTGTGCACTCTACCGTGACCCAAACAGCGTTGGCCCCTGGCAGGGCCCCGTCCCGTTAAGGAGTGGAGGAGGAGCTACTCCACTCTTTCCTAATATAGTGATGCGGGCGCAAACACCGCAGTTCACCACGAGGTCTTTGAGCAACGCCCTACCTACATCAACTCAACAACTAGTAGCTACTCGTAGAGTATGTTGTTAGTTCAGCGTTTCGATCCCTTAATCGCCTTTCACGATGATTCAACGTTAGCATATACAATTACCCTCAGATTCTTAAGACACTGGTACTGCTCAATATATTTTTACACGACTGCCCAACAAAAGGAGAGGTATGTTTTCAGGGTTCATGTCAATATATATATATGTATGTTTGTGAGTTTCTTTATTCCAACATAAAAAAAGGCTTAACCGATTTTAATGTAAGAGATATCATTAGATTTGGCTTCATAGTGCAAGTGACATTTTTTTAAATTTTTTTTTTGCCTGATAGTTTATCCTTTAACCACTATCTCACCTGATGGTAAGTGATGATGTGGTCGATGATGTTGTTCAGACTAACCTAGAATTACTGGCTCTCAGGGACAGCTGCCGGAACACACCGTAAGGTGTTTGGCGACAGATTTTCTACGTGAGGGTGGTAGCTAGCCAGGCGGGCATTCGCAAATTGTCTTACCACCATGCTATAACGACTGCCATTCTAAGATAACAACCGGGACCGACGGCTTAACGTGCCCTCCGAAGCACGGAAGCGCTCAGTAGTAATGTCACTAGCGGTCACCCATCCAAGTCATGACCGCGGGCGACGTTGCTTAACTATGCTGATCGGTTAAGAACAGCTAAGTAAACTTCGCTACGAGCGCTTCAAAAACATTAAGTAAACATGAAAAAAACTACCCGACTTTAGACGCCATAATGTGAGATACTTTTCTTCCAAAGCCATCGAGTGTGGTATCAGAATGAAGGATTTTAAAAAACGATTCCATAAATGTAAGTCAATTGCAGTTTTAATTTCAATGGAACGATAAAACGTTTAACGAAAATAAATAATTTGCACTCGGGTTTTTACTTTGGTAATAAATGTATACATGTTAATATTTTATGTATAAACATACTGTAACATACATATAGCTATATCTAGTAAACGTTTATTTTCCACCGCGGGCGCGGTCTTTAATATATTAATCAATGAATGCATTACGCCTGTGTACGATAAATTGCTCAATAATCATTTTCAGCGCAGCTTGCTCAAATTTATAATTTCCTCGACAATAATATAAGCTAATTACCGGAATTCAAGTCCGGGTGGGAATTATTGGCAACGTGAATTTTCAGCTCAGACCACGTGCGGGATTATTTGATTTCATGAATTGTAATAAATTCTGGAACAATGTGACATGACTTTCCGGCCGCGGCTCCGCCCGCGGGTATATCGGTTATCACGCGAAACCATTAACCTCTTTTTGCGCAGTTGGGTAAAAACGATTCGATGTCCGTGTCTCAAACTATTTCCATACCAAATTTCATCCTAATCGGTACGGTAGTTTCAGAGCCTATTCAATGCAAACAAACAATCAAATCTTTCCCCTTTATTATATTAGTTTAGATAACCAATGAAAAACATTTTTTATTAAAACTTATACTAAGGATATGAACCGACGGGAAACAAGACTGAGTAAAACTTTAAATTTTGTGAATAGATTAGTTTAAGCTCACTCATAAAAATTTCTGTTCGATTTAATAAAATTAGGCATAGATTTTTATTAGAATTACAAAAACAGAAATTGTGCATACCAATTTTGCCAAAAGCTATCACGTATGGGGTTTTGTATAACATGCAATCTGTTTTTCTCTTGACCATTGTCAGCGTTCTTCAACACTGTTACTAAAATGCGTCTAAATGTAGTCAAAATTTAATCTTATTCGATCTTTTATGGAATTCTTGATTTTATTTTATTTTTAAAAAATCTGAACGTTACATTTACTACTTATAGCTCTTTTCTTATATATATTTAACCTATTGGCTTCGGCGATAGTGATAACAATAGAATTTCATTCATAACTAGGACAAAGCGGTCCTGATGATGCCGACTTATGGAATTAAATAATATTTTATTATGTATGTCAACACTATTTTCATCAAAAACTTAAGAGACGGTTTTTAAGGTCACAAAGTCTTTTCTTTTTGTAGACACACTTTCTCCATTCCAAGAAAGTCAAACATTTAAGACCTTTCAAGTCAATGAGCTAATTTTGGTCGTCCAAGTTGTTTTGAAGCTCAATTTGCCTATATTGTTTCGTTTCCGAACAAGGTTTAAAAGCTGACGAAGGTATGAAAGCCTTAATAGACAGTCTAAGAAAAAATCTCCAAAATGGATCGTTTGCGTTTGGAGTCGAAGAGTAATAGAATAGAAATATACGGATTTAGAGGCTTACGCGTGTAAATTCTTTTCGCCGCCAGGTAACACAACACTAAACTTAGCCCTATTAATTGGCCAATTTATAATAGTATTATTTAAATACAATAGACGTACTACAATGTACGTGTAATCCGATTTTTGACCATTCATTTAGTTTTATTATTTAATCCTTCATAATGTTTGTTGTCAAAGGAAAATTCGAGAAGAGAATTGTGACCCTGGCCACCCTGTAAGTTTCAAATTTGGTATATCGCTGTCATTGTCTGTGGTCAAGGGGACCCAAACCCTTTCCAAACGAACACGAATTTGAGGTTACGGGACTACTTGAATACATTGGGTCGGGTGCTAAGGTATCAATTAAGCAAACATAAGTAAATAAAATACATGTCAAAAAATTACACACCTATGTATTTACCTGCTGCTGTTTACTCGAATCTTACCTACATATTTTTTTAATATTTTTTTTTGCTATATCGCATGCTCCGCCGTTTAAGTTATAAAATTACATTCATTTGTGGAATTCGAATATATATAGCCGGGGTATGCCCTGACCGCAAAGCTAACATGACATATGACTCATAACTCCTATTTGTCCTCTCGTTCTTAGCCACCGTGTGAGGATGGAGAAACACCTATAGTTCCAATTACGTTACATTACAAACAAGACTTAAGTGCAATTAGCTTAAATTAGTTATCGATGCCGCAAGCTAACAATTTTAATATATTTTATTATTTTTGCAAGAACGCATTCCGCAGATTATATTACAAAATAACGAGAGTTAAAATTATAGTCATGTGCAGGCCTGAGCCTGCACATGACTATAATTCATTGCCTTCCAACCCTATAGTCAGGGTATGCTCTGAAGCATACCTTGACTATAGGGTTGGATGGCGCGGGTGCAAATCCCGCACATTATTGTATTTTTTCCTCTCATTTTTAACCATCGTATGGGGATGGTTATTTAATTTTTCCTCTCATAAATTTGTTATTTTGTAATGTAATCCGCAGAGCATGCGTTATTGCGAAAATAAAAATATTAACAAATAATATGACTATTTTTTGAGTCTTTGTCTCTGGGTGTGAATAATACCTTGGACGTCGTTAGAGCCGATTAATAGAAATATTCGCGAAATTGACAGCAATTCACTACTGATGTCGACGTGAGCGTATTGTTGCTGCGTTTAGGGCATATAATAAGGCATTTACCATAAGTACGCCATTTAATAATGGTTGTGAAAGGTACCAGGTGTGCTACTCGGCTAGTAAGTGATGATGTGGTCGAAGATTTTGTTCAAGCTAACCTAGAATTACTGGCCCTCAAGGACAGCTCGTGGGTAGCTGGACTAGAATTACACTCTCCCCATATATTCCTATGGGAGTTTAAGAAGCGACGAAGTGAAAAATATCAAAGGCAACGAAAAGAAGAAAGAGGTGGGCAGCGGCGTCTTTTGAAGTACTGGAGATTATGGCAACCCCCCTTATAATCTTAGTTAAACAGTGGAAGTCATGGCTGTTGACGTTGAAGGCCAGCTGCTGGAACACCGGTAAATGCCATATCACAGATTTTCTATTAGAGGTGGTAGCTAGCTAGGTGAGCAAACTGCCCTACTACTATGCTGTAACGACTACCATCTTAAGACAATTACCGGGACCAATGCCTTACGGTGACCTACAAAGCACAGAAGTAAATGCCACTAGCAGTCACCAATCCAAGTATAGACCGCCGCGGATGTTGCTTAACCTAGCTGATCAGCTAGGTAAGATGCTCATTAAAATATGCGGTGAACTGTGGATGCGCCACCAACTCTTCCAGGACTACATTAGGTATGAGGGATTTGTATGCCTTACATGCATAAGTGGGACTATAGGACTCGTTTTCTACATAATCTCGCAGCTGAAGCATGGTTAGTTTGAGTATCTCATAGCAGAATGCTCGTTAAGAAGCATTGCGCTTCCGAGGGGTTTAGTATTCATATAAAGTCTAAGTAGCGGGATAATTTAATTAGTTCTATACTAAGTACCCTGGCTTAAGCTATAAAAGTGAGATCCTCTCCTTGACTTTTAATTTGTTTAAATTAGTGTAGTTATTTATCATAAACGTAGCGAAACCGGTTAGTCACTCGCCTGATAGTAAGCGCAATGCCTTTCCAGTATCCAGTGTCACTGTTCCACTTGAAACTACACCGCGCTCATTATTCTAAACTATGTCTCGATTGACAAGTTATTTCACTTTCTTAGAGTTCTTCAAAGTGTGGTAGGTAGGTCTCTAATACTGCTTTGAGGCAGAATATCTGACACTGCAATGCTAACCACCTAGTAAATTCAAAAGCATAGATGTACTAAACATGTTAGTTTTTAGTGAGTTAGAATTGTAAAGATCAAACCTAATTATTCTTTTACCTTTTATAGTATCAGACGGATTGTCCACTGCTGTACACAGCCTACCCCATTAAGGAGAGATTTGCCATAGTCCCCACGCTTGGCCGGCGTCTTGGGGATCGCAGTTTTAAGATATCAGTCCCTCAGAAAGTGCTCTTACGACACTCACAGGTAGCAATGGTGACATTCTAGCCCGGCACCCCACGGGTTCGATATTTACTAAAACCTACAAAATATATCCACTGAGTTTATTAAAATTAAACAAAATTTCCGTCGATGAATCGCTTATATTAATATGTAGGGCTGAGCTGAGGTACTGACATTTTCTTATTGATGTTTTGCAATCAACAATTGAGAAATTAAGCCTACATATAAAACAGTTTATAAATATCCGATATCAAACCCATTTAACAATAGTTTAGTTAATTTCCCTCCCTAAAATACCAATTAACATTAAAGTACAGTATTCACACTCGTTCAGCTCACAATATAAAGGTAACCTATTCAACTTGGCTCACAATAACATTATCGCCGTGTCCTATCCTTTGTCCGGCAGCACTGTTACAAAAGAGTCCGGGACACAATGAAAAGAATTACCGTCGAATCAACTGTAATTACGGTCCTGATAATAGTTTCGGAGCTGGCCTTACGTTGATAACACTTGGGAGGCTTGTTTGTAGTTCACAAAGGGTAGAGCTAAAGGCCTGGATAAATTGTTATTATAAACGAGTCAGGAGACTCTTTTGCTGGTTTTATTTTTAGTGGTTGTGTGGTTGAGACATTCACGTATAAAAACTTTCGCCAAGCACCTAACAGTGTGTTTCGGCAGCAGTCCTTGAGAGCCAGTAAAATTACAGGCACATGAGACATGAGATGGTCGCAGTGCTTTTCGTTACTTGTGACTAAATGCTTTTGTTATAGGCAGAGGTTATTACTTAACATAAGGTGGGACAAGTAATAGCTCTGTCACAATCTCATAAAAAAAATGTGTCCATATTTTGTTTGATTAAAAATGTATTCTTACTGTATTTATAATTTATGCTCGAAGAGTAATCACACTATTACAATAAACGAGAAAGTTGGTGAGTGTATACGTTTATTACTCCTTTACGCAAAATGGGTGATACTATTTGGATGAACCTTAAAATATTGATAGTTTAGGTCTTGGATTAACACACAGGATACTTTTCATAAGCGTTTTGAAGCGCTCGTAGCGAAGTTTACTTAGCTGTTCTTAACCGATCAGCAAAGTTAAGCAACGTCGCGCGCGGTCATGAGTTGGATGGGTGACCGCTAGTGACATTACTACTGAGCGTTTCCGTGCTTCGGAGGGCACGTTAAGCCGTCGGTCCCGGTTGTTGTCTTAGGATGGCAGTCGTTATAGCATGGTGGTAGGGCATTTTGCGAATGCCCGCCTGGCTAGCTACCACCCTCAAGTAGAAAATCTGTCGCTAAGCACCTAACGGTGTATTCCGGCAGCTGTCCTTGAGAGCCAGTACTTCTAGGTTAGCCTGAACAACATCTTCGACCACATCATCACTTACCATCAGGTGGGATAGTGGTCAAAGGCTAACCTATAAGGCATAAATAAAAAAAAAAAAAAAGAATCTCTATCACTTTTTGACTTCACAAATAAGAGGAGGTACTCACTTCGTCTGTATTTTTGTTACCTTAAAACTTTTGACTGGGTGAACCGATTCTAATGATTATTTTTTATTTGAAAGGTGAGGCTTGCTGTGTGGTCCCATTTAAATTTCATCAAAATCGGTCAAGCCGTGAAGCCGAGTTTGAGTTGTACTCCAATAATTGAAAAATGATTTCCTATCTTGATGATATAATCATTGACAGTGAAGACAATCGCTGCCATAAGTAGCGAGGGTGAAAAAGTTTTTGTACCAAAAATAGAACCGAATTCAACACTCAAATGTGTGAAATAACTTGTTGAAGTCGGTAACATGATGGTTCAAAAGTACCTATTATCACAATATTGTGCACATTTTTGTGCACGCAGAGCGCAACTAGTAACTGAATTAAATTAAATTCTTAGTTCTATAATTTGTTAATAGGCGGATTTTTGGCAGGCATTTTGATAGGTTTTTGTAGCTTAACAAATAGCGTTACAGGTGTACTCGAATATATCAGGGACAACCAGCTTCTTACCGAGACTTCAACAACGCTTGAACTTGGGTATAGCGCGCCCCGTTGGGAATTTCTAAATAAATCCGGATATAGAGGAGGAAAATTATGTGTTACTCCAGGACCTAAAGAATCCGTATAGGTACCTACTAATCATTAAATTCCTTTGAGTATTAAAGGCAAGTTGTTTTGTTACTCATGCAACAGCCTCTCATCACCTGTTGTTAAATTAATATGAATGTGATCTGGATCACGATGACAGCTGAGTAACATACAGGTTAGGTTAAAGAATCCTTACTTTCAATGTAGGTACTAATGAATGAATTACATTCAATATTTAGGTGAGATTTTTTAGTGCCAATAGGCCAGACTTTGAGCACTTTACATGGTTGGTAAGAGATCATGTAGAGGGCTCTCAGAGACAGGTGTCAAAATATACCGCTAGAGGTGAACATTCGCAAACTAAATACCAATATGGAATAGTGGAAACAGTCTTTAACACATACATTATACTCGTAATATATAATATTTGTTGGATGGATATAAAAAACATCAACGAGAAGATGTTCAGTGCTAAAATGTCTCTCATTTTGGCTGATAAACCATAATTGTATCGCGACGTATTGGATAAGTCCATTAGATTTGTTCGGTTTAAATATTAGGCTTGTTGCATATCCTCCTGTTGGACAGCTTAGTAAGTAAATGTAGGAAACTAGGCGCAAAATGAGCTTCATGCCATTGCTCGTTTCGATGTGAGTAGTGTGAACACATGCCGCACAACAAGACTCAAGAGCGGAAAGATAACGGGTATACGTTCCTAACCGGTCGACTAGGTCTTTACTTCAATGGATGACCGCTAATGACATTAGTATCAGCCAGGCGAGCTATAGCACGAAAGCGCTTGAGCTTCAGATGAATGCTCGCCTGGCTAGCTAACATCATCAAGTAGAATCTGTCGTCAAGTACCTAACAGTATGTGGAGGCAGCTGTCCTTGAAAGCCAGTAATTCTGGGTTAGTTTAAACAACATCTTCGACTGCATAACATCAGATGAGATAGCGGTCAAAGGCTAGTCACCCATAAAAACGTAGATATATTATACATGTATCCAAGAACCGGTATCATGACTCCAACCAAATTGGTTACTTAACCTTCAATTACCGAAAACACACCCTTGTTAACAAATCCTATTTAGCAGCAGTTAAAATTGATTAACGCCCTCATTGTATCAAATATTACTATGTGTAGAAAGCGTTCCTTTACTAATTGACTATTATTAGGACTCCTAGCCCTCAATGGACCCCAGGCTTTGTTTCAGTGTCATGTTATCAGGGAGAACAATACTGATATATAGCCACGTTATAACAATAACTTGCTTTGTTACACACTAGTACTTTATAAACATCACGAATATATGTCTAAAATAAATAGCCAGACTCACTAGCATTATTATTTTATAAATATGAGCCAGTGTCAAGTCTTTCTATACACTACTTATATATTTCCAAATCCTATGACTTAGATTCTAGGGCGGCTGTATTCCTGATGCCAATTCTCCATATAAATGATTTTTTGGTAGAAAACCAAGCCACTACAATTCGGATAATAAAGGTAGGCTAGGCTAGGCCTAGCCTCAGTGGAGTCGGAATGCTTTGTGTTTTGACCATTTTGATCCACTTTTTTGACTGGTATCATTTGAATACTCTTCTGATTCCATATGACATTAGATGGTAAAAATCCCTGCTGTGCGCCCAATAGATAGATAGTTAATACTTTATTGCACATCATGTAAACGAAACAGATAAAATATAAAATTCAAATGAATAGTGTTACTATGGGCGGCCTTATTACTGAAAGCAATCTCTTCCAGGCAACCTTGGGATGGACAGGATCTGTAAAACCGATTATAAAGGAGTGTAGTAGTACTAGTACATAACTAACACAGGAAAATATAAAACTAACACTCAAGTATTAATTCTGAATTTAAAACAAGTACGACTAAATGTATACATATATACATGAAAAACGATAAATATAAACATATAAGCAATTTTATATACAAAATAACATAGATTTACATATATATATATATATATATATATATATATATATATATATATAATACGTAATATATATTATATATATTTTTATAATAATAACAAATACTTTTAAAATATTTTAAGAAAACATCAAATTAATATTTTAATAAAACACTTAAAAATATAAAAATATATCTAGTGACAATTCCGCTTAATTTTCCTGCTAAGCCGACGTGACGTCACAAACGCCACGCAGCCAAACCGGAAGAATTTTCGACGCGTTTCGAGAATGATTCTCGGTCGTGCGCTCGAAGAGTCAAGACCTCCTGAGGATGCTTCGTGTAGAAGCGAAACGCGTCGAAAATTCTTCCGGTTTGGCTGCGTGGCGTTTGTGACGTCACGTCGGCTTAGCAGGAAAATTAAGCGGAATTGTCACTAGATATATTTTTATATTTTTTAAGTGTTTTATTAAAATATTAATTTGATGTTTTCTTAAAATATTTTAAAAGTATTTGTTATTATTAAAAATGGATTTCCGCAAAGTAACGCCTGAATCTATTCATTATATTTTTATAAATAAATATATACTACAAAAATTATAGTAAAGATATGCATCAACAATTTTAAGCAAAATGGCAAGAACAGGAACTTACAATGTGACATTTAACACAAAAAACTTTGTTATTTGGTCCATAAATACCTATAAAGATGGTGCACGTCTGATAGAAACGGATAGAGAGTTCCTATATAGGTTTTATTGACATCTAACAGCAAAATATAGAACAGACTTTATATCCTGAAGCCGAAAACTATAAGTACATCATATAAATACAACGTGGGTTAAGGAAATTAATCCACTACACAGCCCAGTTCACATCCCCTTCAGAATAATAGTAAACCAAATTATTATTATCGATTCATGTTAATATCCCACATTAGAAGGATCCCATCAAGCCTGTCGGAAACGCGTCACTGGACTTCCCTTGGGGATTATCACCAAGCAATATGCCCTCAATATACCCTTGTTTGTACAAGCTATCGTTATCGCCCGCCCGCACTCGCGTATTTACTCCACGCGTATTATTTGCTACGGTTTTATATTGTTATTATAGATGATGGGTATGAGACAGCGTCGTTCTGCATGCGTGAGCAGTTAGTTCAAATCAGAATTGTCATAATTTTAACTGAAAAAATCAATAATTAAATTACTACATATCTCAGATATATTAACGCAAAAGAACATGGAGAACATAAATGTTTATTATCAACTGAGCCTTTGGTCTCATTACATGAGTAAAAAGTGACTGTTTATATACATCTGCCTATGTTATTGGAAATAAACAGGTGTGAAGATATTTTTTTCATTAGTAACTTTTGAATGATTTCAATTAAGCCCAATCTGTACTGTATCAGCCGGATCGTCCACTGCTGAACACAGCCTCCCCTATTAAGGGGTATGTGCCATAATCCCCACGCTTATCAGGCGTCTTGGGGATCGCAGTGTAAGATGGCATTTTTTCAGAAGATGCTGCTGAAACCTTCCAGTATTTTTCCTAAGTCGCCTTTCGTGGATCGCCTCCTATGACACCCACGGGATGATATGGGGAAGTGCAATTCTAACCCGGCACGCCACAGGGTGTCAAGCCCAATCAGCTCACATGTATGTAAAAGAGATATTTTAATTGTTTGAAATCAAAACTAAACCCGTAAATATAACGGTGCTCAGTGAATAAGCTAGAAAATTTTTACGCAAAGGAAAACTAATTGAAATTACTATTTGCATTTTGATTCTCATCGCAACAACGAATCCGTGGTGGACGCTGGAACATGCCCATCTTGCAGATATCTATTCACAATGAACTTGAAGACCCCTAGATCATATGAAGCGTAAATATAGACGCTCCCTACATACTCGTATACCGTACCATAGTACAACATAAAAGTAGATTGACTGGAGGCCCGTAGGAGATTTAAATGGCGGCTCTAGTCGGGATGCGCAGGTTGTCCATATCTCAAAGATATCCATGTATTATTTATAGGTATACGATAACAATTAAATTCGTAGATATATACATACAAACTGGACACCTATGATTTTTAATAATTATATCCCATATACATATTTTTTAAACCTTGTTGGCTAGTCTTGCCAAAAATGTTGTTCAAGCTAATCTCGAGGACAGCTGCCGGAACACACCATTAGGTGATTGGCGACAGATTTTCCACTTGAAGGTGGTAGCTAGCCAAGCGAGCATGCCTTGCGACTTTCATCCTAATACAACAACCGGGATCAAGGACTTAATTAGTCCTCCGTAGCACGGAAGCGCTGAGTAGTAATGTCAATAGCGGTCACCCATCCTAATCATGACCGCGGCATGAAACGTTGCTTAACTTAGCTTGTAGATTAATAACGCCAAAAAAATTTCGCTATGAGTGCTTCAAAAAATAAATCAATGCGCAAATGAAGTATGCATGCTATGGCACGACTTTACGGGCGTGCACACGTACAAGCCGCGTTTGATTTGATACCGATCTATGCGAAGATTATGAAGTCAACTGCTTATCTGGTTTTACTACGGCCGTACGCATATTTGGAATTTAAGCAAATTTTTCTGAGCGTTGTTTAGAAACAGCGACTAAATATGGTCGCAGTTTGTTGTAAAGCGACATAACAAAGTTGGATATACTACGATATTAATATTGTAGTATTTCTACGTCATTTTACAGGCTTCTGCCCTACGAATAAATATATTTATACCACACCCACTCAGAAAGCGTCTTATTACTACTTCAAAAACATGTTATAAAGTTTGTCATTTCTCCCTTATAAATGTACGGCGGGGAAAGTTATATGGATTTTCATTCCTTCACTCCGTTGCAGTGAAGGAATGTTGTATGAAATTCCATACCTGCCCTGGTATTCTTTTGTATTTTTGGCTGCTTACATAAAAAAATACAATCTCAAAAAGGTTTTATATCAAATAATTAGAAAAAAAGAGGTGTGATTTTTATATGTACTCGATTTTCAATGAAAGGAGATTGGCAACCTTCTTTTGCACTACGAGAGAGAAGAAAAAAGCGTTTGTTTGGTTAAATTTTGTTTTTTATTAAATTGATATTCTAACAGTACGCTTTTAATTATTCTAAATCATTTTCCAAAATGTTATCTGATACTGAAAGTGTCGATTTTATAATGATGATGCCACCAGAAATAAGAAATGCAGCTCAAGAATTCATAAAGAACTTACTGCCTGAGAAGTCTCGAGATAAGTACGAGAAAACGTATAATGATTTTATTTTTCTCGTAGGTGTAGTATAAAGTACTATGTATCACTCGGGAGAAAGTTCTATTTCTGTTATCGAGTTGTTGAAACAAACTCTCGAACAGGAATAGATCGTTTTCTCCCTTTGATGTACAATGTACTATTATTCGTAGCTTCAGCCTGTAAAATGCCGGAACATAGGCGACACCATTAATGTTGGCACTTTAAAGCCAAGTCTCGTAGTTCATTGGTTACAAATCTAACCCTGCTTATCAATGGTGTCAAAGGGCTTCGAGATGGTATTTATCCTATCCAACAGCCGTCCGCTTGACCTAAACAATGGCCTAGCTTAACTAAGGTCAAAACTATAGAAGAATAAAAATATATTGGCTAAAATAAGGTAACAATAAAACCTTACTTTTAATACTTTAGCCTAATGTTGATAGATTGGTACACACTTCAATAAATTACTTATAATTTCCAGCCAGCGTAGCTTGATGTTGTTTCAATACAATCTTGTAAGCTTTCTGAAACTTATTCACTTCTTACTTTCAAAATAAATTAAATTAAGAGTTATTCTAAACTAAGTTAAACTTGTTCAAACTATGTTGAGCTTACGAGTTGCCAAGTAAACTCCTCATAATTGGTAAAATTAGTTTGTAATTCTCATGTAATTCTAATTTATGTTGACGTTATTTAAGTCCACGATACAGCAGTTTAGTAGTTTAAAAAAAGAAGTCCTGTTAAAATTTTACGATTATTAAACATACTGTATCAGCCGCATTGTTCACTGCTGAACACAGCCTCCCTCATTATGGGGGGTTTTCTATAATCGCGTTTTGAGGATCGCAATGTGAGATATCATTTCCTTAGAAAGCAGTGCTGCCCATCTTCTGTTGCCCTTAGTCGCTCTTTACGACACCCATGGGTAGGGATTCGGGAGTGACATTCGAACCCGGCACTCCACGGGCTAAATTAAACAATAAATATAAACTTCAAACGGTTTAAATCAGAAGAACTGCTTTCTTATACTGTCCCCAAATCGCCAAATACCTGGAAAATATCCTGTACTGGGGAGGCGTTCTTCTACTTTATACGTTATAGCTGTAGATGTGTGATCTCATCCTCGTGAAACTGTACATATTAGTTTAATTAATAAGTAACAAATATATGTTTTTGAACATTGTCTTGTCTCTTCACGTTGTGGTAGTAGGTACCGCATTATGATTCGGTTTTAGTTAAACCGAATCATAATGCGGTACCTACTACCACAACTGCAGAGGTTAAAAGATATGTTAGGTTTTCTTTGTGAAATAGCCACAGATCTTAATAACATACAAAACGTGAATGTGCGTTTTTGTAACTAATTGGATTGGATTGCCTTACACAAACATCCCATACATAACACACAAATGATAGGTGCACACACCCTCTCACACTCACGCACTCATAAATTCATTTATACAAAGAGAGGCACAGTCTCACAAAATAGTTTAAGAAATCATTTGTATGAGTTTTATAAATTTAAAATACGAAAGTTGAGGCTAGTAGCAGTCCTATATAAGGGGAGGAGCGCTGTATGCTGAAATACAGGTGATGAGCCTAGTTCAGCAGCAGATACTCTAGCTTAAAATGTACAAATTTTCTTGCTAATTGATAAAATTGTGTTATATACCTAGATTATATCTAACCTGAAGAAATATTGTATGTGCAATTTCTTTGAATATACTATTATTATTATTAATCACTTCCTCGCTACAGTAATGCGATTTGTGAAAATTGGTAAAAAGCCTCTTTAAATGATGAAAGCATAGATAAAAATATACACTTTTGTAAAAGTATGGAAAAACGAGATGCCAACGCAGACAAAGCCGTGAGCAGCTGCTATCGAGAAATAAATATGACAACGCAAAAGTGTAAATAGATGAACTCTTTTACAACAGTACAATATCAGAATTAGTGTCAAACACAGCGTAACAATATTTTTGTAATAATGTTTATAAAAACTTTGTCGATCAGCCACATGGAATGATAAAACAAGTATCATATTTTTCAGTTTAGTCGTAATGCGGAACAGTAGGTACCTTACTACTCAAGCAAAGAATATAGTGATAGATTTGTATCCCAAAACGCAGGCAATTGGAAAATGGTATCACGAAGTCTCCCGACGTTTGACTTATGGACTATTCACGCTTCAATCTACGATGTGGAAGTATGCCGATGGGTAAACTACTATTGGCTTAGCGGAGCACATACAAATACGATTTATTTTCGACCTTTCACATTTCTTATGTCCTTAGAAACTTGATAGATCTTCATAAAAACTTAAACGTTATTTTGACATCTTATTAGAGAAGATACTTCATTATCACTTTTGTCCACAAATTCTTGTAACTGACATTCGGGTATATCTCGCTCCCTCGGGAACTTCGTAGTAAATAAGGACAGATAAACTTAAGCTTTGAGAAGATTGTGAGAAGTGACTTTGAAAGACAATTATAAGAATACAATATGGTGTAAATGTAGTTATGGTGACCTTAGTCGAGAAGGGGGATACTGAGATGGTTTTGACATCTAAAAGGACGGACGGTAGGAGCCACCAAAGTAAGTATGCAAGGTGAGTTTAGATGAAACAGTTAGAAATAGATGACCTCGAAGAACGTACCTATTTGGACCACATAGAAGATTTACTGGATAAAGGTCAGGCTATAATGTAATGATATGTATATGATAATGTAATTAAAGTGAATGAAAAAAATGTTACTTATAATTTTGTTGTTATTTTTTTTAATGTTATCGTGACGGATCAAGCACGAAGCCCACCTGATGTTAAGTGGACTAACTGCTGCCTATAACAGATGCAACTCGTCACAAGTCACGAATTGCACTGCGCCCGTCACCTTAAGATAGTTGTTAAAGCTCATGTGCCTGTAATTTCACTGGCTCTCAAGGACTGCTGCCGGAACACACCGTTAGGTGCTTATATATTATAAGTCATATCTGTTATAGATTCTTATAATGCAAGATATAAATAATTTGCTTGTATAATAAAAATCACTAAAACTTTTTAACTTATCCATAAAATTTCATAACATCCATCAGCCGATGCGAAATAGTGACAAAACACACGCACAAACCGACATAGTCATCAGTACCATTACATCAGAATAGATATGACATGCACTCCCCCCTATCTTCCCGTGGGGCTTGTAATAGGCGATTAAAGGAAAAATATTTGGATGTGGGCAGCGACACCTTTTGAAGAACTGCGTTCCCCAAGACGCCTGCCAAGCGTGAGGAGTATAGCTAATGCAGGATACTTTTCTTCAACGGTGAATATTCCGGTTAATTTGTTTTTTTTTATGCCTGATAGGTTATCCTTTGACCACTATCTCACATGATGGTAAGTGAGGATGTGGTCGAAGATGTTGTTCAGGCTAACCTAGAAGTACTGGCTCTCAAGGACAGCTGCCGGAACTCACCGTTAGGTGCTTGGCGACAGATTTTCTACTTGAGGGTGGTAGCTAGCCAGGCGGGCATTCGCAAAATGCCCTACCACCATGCTATAACGACTGCCATCCTAAGACAACAACCGGGACCGACGGCTTAACGTGCCCTCCGAATCACGGAAAGGCTCAGTAGTAATGTCACTAGCGGTCACCCATCCAACTCATGACCACGCGCGACGTTGCTTAACTTTGCTGATCGGTTGAGAACGGCTAAGTAAACTTCGCTACGAGCGCTTCAGTGATGATGTCATTTCGGGGGTATTATAGTTGAATGTATCGTATTTTGATGAGAACATGTTTATTTTTAGGGTTCCGTACCCAAAGGGTAAAAACTACACTGTCCGTCTGTCACCAGGCTGTATCACTTGATCCGTGATAGCTAGACAGTTAAAAAACAAATACAAAGAATTGGCTAAATGCGAGTTGGACTCGCACTTGGTCGTACGTGGTTACACGACTGTCCAAAAAAGGCGTCATATATTTCATGGTTCATGTATGTATGTTTGTGAGTTTCTTGATTCCACCGTAACTTCTAAACGGCTTAACCGATTTTAATATGTTTGAGATATTTTAATCGTTAGATATGTCTTGATGGCGCAAGTAAAACTAGGTACCTACCTACATTAAAAAAATAATAAACAAACTGGCGGAGTTAAGACGCCATATTATGAGAAAAAAACTTATCGAATGTGGTATCAAAATGAAGGGCTTTTAAAAAATGATTCCATAAATATATAACTTCTGGCATTAACTTGCAGTTTTTTTTCTATGTTATGGATTGGCAAACACGCAGACGGAAAATTTAAATTTAAATTATAATTATAATTTAAATTTAAATGGAAAGACAAAACACGACATACATAATTTGCAGTCGGATTTATTACTTTTTTAATTATGTTATTCTTGTTTTAACGATAAGAAGACAATATTCCTTACCATATCCTTTTCCAGGCTACAAACTATCTGTGTACATAAAATTAGAAAAATAGCCGTGAATTTGTCACAAGAGTGTTTATGTAATATCCAATAACAAAATCCACAGTAGGCAGAAAGGTACTATTTAAGTGTAACAACTAAATTAATAGCATTAACAAAACGCGGATTATCAACAGGGCTAATTCCGTATTTAAATACTGCTGAAATTTTGAACTAGGTAAATCTGCGTTTAATTTAAATTATCTGGTTTTAAACTCGAATACTGTCGCTATTATACGCAGTGTTCGTACATTCTGCGTAATCCTGAAAATTCATTTCACAGAGAATTATATTGACATATAGTGGGTTGAATGCTGAACCATGCCGTGGTATTATTATCTTTTCAGTGCTCGTGTGGCATATTCGTACGAATATTGCGTTTTTGATTTTTCTTTACGAACGAACGTTCGTCGTTCTTTATGTACGAACATTAAGAGCACCTGGTTTATTGATGTGCGGTGAAATAGTTTAACGTGCTTGCAAGTGACATATTAAAATGAAAATAAAAATGAGCTAATCTAATTTAATTATTGACTGTGCGAAGTTAGAAGTCTCAGTAGCAAATTGAATATTATTGAATACGGTCTCCTCTCTAGCTAAGTGTCAATTTTCTTATTTCTAGTAAATTCTTTGCTTTACGATGTTCATGAAACCTCTGAAAATTGTTGAAGACGAAGTCCTTTCACTTTTGCCAGTTTGCATCGCCTTGCCGAAAAAACGTATAAGAAAGAGGGTAGACTGGTTCGTCTGCTCTTAGTGCCGACCATCCACGCGCATAGACTTCAGTTTACTCGTGATCATGGCGCTTGCAACAGTGCCGAAATATCGAAAGCTCAAAAGTTATCAAAAACACGGTAAATATCCCGTTTGTAATAAGAATTATAGTGTTAATGACCGCGACAGTTTTAAAACTCATATAGAACCTTGTTTGTCTTTTACGTATTGTTCTTCATTTACTAGTGATTTTGAATAATAAAAGTGATAGCATGATAGGTAAAAGACCAAAGGGTTATCAAATTTGTAGAGATCGACCTTTCAGTGAAGTACGGCTATCTAGTCTACCATAGTCAATCCCGGAAATTGACTAAAATGTCGACGTAACTAACTTTGCTTGCAAGTCTAGACATAACCTGTCAATTAATAGGGATATGTGACCTCTCCGAGCTGGGACTGAGTCTTCCATTCTTTTAGCAAAATGTCAGTACTTCATTTACTGATCCTTACTTAATTTTCCAATTTAAATATGATTGTCAGAATTTTATATACTGATCTTTTAGATAAATTTCATATAGTTATTTGTCAGAATTATATCTACTAATCTTTATTGGATAAATAGCCTTCTATATTAATAATATATTAACCTACAGTTTTAGAAATCCCACTTTCGTCATCTAGTGACGGAAATACGACTCTTCTGATACTGACATCTGTCAATGAACGGGACAAATCACATAATTTCAATAAATTTCAATAGAGCAGGAAATGTCGTCTCTGTGATTCGTGAGATTTTAATTATTAGAGTAAAGGGATAGCGAATTTGATTCAAAACATATTTTACATGAATTTATAAACTATCCAGCGTTTTATTCTCTTGATTGTAATTCTGAATGAGCTTATTGTCTGTTATGTACGAATGGTAAGTTTAAGTGGCTTAAAATCTTTATAACATACTTCCCGAACTTTTCCAAGCTCAAATCAACAAAATAATAAATTGAAATGATTAGAGGTTTCTTGATACTTTCTTAATACTTTACAAAAAAAACTCTACTAAAAATACTCACATATTATATAGTTAGCAAGAAGCCGCCATTTTGTGAAGCGATCATATAAAAGCGGCAGCAGGCAGACCTGCGCCGCCCATTTTCTGCCTCCAGCCGTCGACGCGTAAACATCTCCGAAAGTCTGTGTCTTGGGTGACGCCACCACGTTATTTTTGTGTCCTATCTTAAAATACTTGCCTAGAAACTATTTTCTGTTCAATTATTAGCAAATTTGTATTTTTGTGATTAAATTGTCGATATATGTTGTAATTTATTCTTTTTTTAGTAATTATAGCTAAGAATTGCTAAATATATTCATTAGGATCCAAATTATTTTCTTAAATAGCTTTGCCATTATTAATGCGTTTCAGAATAGTGATTATAGAACAAGAAAGCTAATTTGAAGATTAATATTTTATTTTAAAGTTTATTGTTAATTCAAATATTGGGTTTAAATATACATAGGTAATTTACCTTCGTTTGCAACACAAAACGTAGAATCAAGTAGTTAGGTGAGATGAAGTCTAGTAATCAGTCCAGTAGTGTGATTACGTGAATAGTGTGATGTTGATGGTCAAAGCGTCCCCTATAACGCCCAAAATAATAAAATTACAGCACAATATTTGCAGGTCTCGATGGCGGAGTGGTTAACGAGCCTGCTGCATACAACTGGGGGAGGCGGGTTCGACTACCGCTTTAGATGAAATTTTACATTTAATTAGTTTAATATAAAGTGATTTTTAACTAAGGTACTATTTTCTTAGGACAGCAGGATTTTGAAATCAAATGAAAATATTTTTATTTCAGTTAATTAGCATCCATATTAATGATTAGTAACCATAAAAAAAGTTGATAATTACAATAATTATAACAATAAAAGAAGCTTTTCCTCTACAATGTCAGAAACCGGGACGAGCACAGCAATCTAGTGTATCATGTAACACGAGCTGAAATCTTCTGCATACAACTACTAGAAAGCTGTTGGGACTCCGGCACAAACGGCTCATCAGGGACGCAGTTTTTTTACAATGGCGTAGAAATCATGAGTACCACACAAACCTGGGAGCATCAACTAGCATTTCCGTACGTATTTCACGTAAAATTAGACCATTCAAACAAAAATCCCTTACCAGCCACAATATGGTTCTGCGGCACTGGCATCTTTGCAGAGTGGCTCAGTCGATGGCCTAGATGATCTCACACCGCAGCTCTTGCAAATTATTACATAATTTATTTCCGATGAGGTAGGCGAGGTATCTCTGAGAGATGTGACGGCTTTGGTAAACTCAAAGTCACACTGGATTCGAACTATGGAACTGACTTGAGAGTGATAGCTAACCAGGCGAGCATTTACAAAATGCCCTTCTTATATGCTGTGAAGCTTAGAAGCCAGCGGCGCGGCTTTTACCATAGACCCTATGCATGGCAGTCCATAGCTGTTGCCGCTGAGCAGTCACAGTTTATTACTCATCCAGCATTGCCTGAACAAAATGCCCTTCTACTATATATACTGCTGTGAAGCTTAGAAGCTAGCGGCGGAATTTTACCATAGACCCCTTGCAAGGCAGTCCATAGCTGCTGCCGCTGGGAAATCAATGATTATTACAATTGTAAAAGGCCAATTTTGACATTCAACAACTCATCTTACCAGATTGATCGTTTTCCGCTCCATCATTTCAAAAGCCTCAAAGACCGTTTCTGAGCTTATAAAGAACACGAGTGGCCTACTTCAGAACGAAGGCGTTTAGATATTTCCTTATAAGACTTATAATAAGGATATCTCCCGTTACAACTTAAACCTTTATTACTGTGATGATAGCAGTAATTCGTAATGCTTTGAGTAAGGCTACGTTTGCAGGAGCGCTGTCAGTTAAGCCTGCATGCATGGTTGTGCTGCGCTTTGCGCTTGGAGATTTAAAACTGAGCTTGGAACGATAAAAAAGTTCCCAGTGTAAAAATCGTCCGCGTGCTACCTCGTACCGAAGAAGTTTAATAGTCTATGTATACAAAAGATAAAAATTACGCACTTAAAAAATTTAAAAAGCACTAGAGCGAACTATTAAGAAATAAATTACGTAATCTATTATTCGAAATATTATTATTACTAGCATTATCGCGTGCTAAGCAAAAATAACATATACAAATTATTAAAGCACAACATTTTCACATTGCGCGCACCGTCCCCTATGACGGTTAAAGTGGCAGACGGAGTGGTTAAGGCGTCTGTTGTGAAATCGGATGACGCGGGTTCGATTCCCGCCAGGGACATAATATTGTGCTCCAATAATTTGTAAATGTTAAGTCATCTAATGAGATTATTAGACTACAACCAATCACATGTATGTTTATTACTTCTGAAGGCAGGAAACTTCATATACATACCTAAATATTTATTTTGAGATCTTAAATATAGCAACATTACGCTCAGAATGTTAAATAGCGTTTTAGTTTTACTGCCGTTAACGAAACAGGAGTGTGTGCACTAACATAAAGCAAGATTGACTTTATTATGTTGAGCAAGCGAAGCGCGAAGAGGCACGGTACAGAAACAACTAACAATGTTCCATACATCGCACGGAAACGAATAACAAATGGTGTACCTACATTGTATTTAACTCAGCTATGCCCTTAAGGGTGAACTGGCCGGCCCGTTTTCCATACAAACGTCGTAGGGTGATCACTCCCTTATTTGAGGATATAGGTCCAAAATAAAGTATAATACCGATTGATCTCGTCATTATCTAGGCTTGTATGATGCCGAAATTTTAATTAAATAATTAACTTGAGAATTATGGGCCTCGAAACATTTTCATATAAAGTTTTCGAGGCTCAAAACACACAACTCAATTATATTTTAAAAATTTTGGCATCATACAAGCCTAGATAATGACGATATCTATCGGTGTTATGCTTAAGTCTTAGGTCCAGACCTATAATCTCAAATAAGGGAGTGATCACCCTACGACGTTTGTATGGAGAAGTGACCGGCTAGTTCAACCTTAACACCTATATTTTTTTGATACTCTCGATGTTCGACAGAGTGAATTAAAGTCGCTATAGATCGAGCTTACACGATCCGGGATTCGATGCTTGGGTTGGTGGAGAGATTTTGAGTTTTTAGACCAATAAATTTTCCCAAAAGAGTCTATAACTATGTGAAGAATTCGTTCACAAGTAACTAGGTGAGGAATTCATCGTGGTCCATCTGCTTAGCTCACGTGGGTAGAACACGGGCACTTTTTCTTGCCGGTGGTCCACTTCTTCTGGTGGTTTTGTTTTACCACGGTATTGTCATGAAACAAATAATTATTATACTATTAACTTCCTCATTTTTAGATACGCCGCTTTTGCCCGCTCAAAACACGTCTGAAGTTTTAAACTAGACAAACGCGGAGGCAGTTTTTTTTATTAGAAATTAAATCTACGTTTTTTAACATATATAAGTATTTTAACTGCATGATAATATTTTTGCTGTACTATTTTTTTTATACTGAGAACATCGCCATAGCACTAATGGCAGTTTTATGAAACGAAAGTTTTATGAAACTGTCATTACATAGCACAATATAAATAAAAGTTTTTACTTTATACAACTGGCTTGGGAAGCTTTTTCGATAAAAAAGAAAACAATATTTCTATACAATATATCTACTTGGGTTTCTTCACCAAAATCTTTATCACAATTTTAGGATATCATATTTTTTCTTTTAAATCTATTACATGAATAAAAATGAACGGTAAAGGTACAGCTCAATCAAAGTAATGTCTATCATAAAAGTAATGTAAATCTTACTTAGGAGGATAATTATTTCTACTAACTAAGCAACGTTCAAAAGGAAAGATATTACAATTTATATTATTATAAAGGTGGATCACCTCTTCCTCTCCACGACAACCACTGGTAGAGATGGAGGGACATGACAAAGACATTCTAGCCCGGCACCCTACGGGGTAAGACTTGACGTTTAATTATTATATTATAGAAAATATTACTTATAAAAAACACATGAACTGATGTTTCGTCCACACGCTTTTCCATTTCATAATCGTTAGGATTAGCTATTGAGTATCTATACTGTCGGTATACACTTTTCATTACGTATTTACGTAACAGTTTTTCTATGAAGCGCTTGTAGTGAAGTTTGCTTAGCTGTTTGTAACCGATCAGCAAAGTGAAGCAACGTCCGCCGCGGTCAGGAATTGGATGGGTGGCCGCTAGTGACATTACTACTAAGCGCTTCCGTGCTTCGGAGGGCACGTTAAGCCGTCTCGCGTCGGTCCCGGTTGTCATCTTAGGATGGCAGTCGTTATAGCGTGGTGGTAGGGCATTTTGCGAAAGCCCCCCTGGCTAGCTACCATCCTCAAGTAGAAAATCTGTCGCCAAGCACCTTACGGTGTGTTCCGGCAGCTGTCCTTGAGAGCCACATCCATATATACCATCAGGTGAGATTGTGGTCAAAGGATAACCTGTCAGGCAAAAAAAAAACAAGGAAGTAAGAGATAAATATTATTGGACAGCCACTAGCCTGATGAGCTTCTGTAATTTTTCGTGTAATACATACTGCTAAACTAAATGAAATTAGAATAATTTTTAAAGTAAGTCAATTCACCGAAAAATTTATAACAAACACACGTGTACGTTTTGGTCAAGCATTTTCGGCGTGAAAAATCATTATCCACGTTTATCAGACTTGTCTACGCCCAAGTTTATATCCAAGCTAGTTTATCAGAAGCACATCCTTTCTAGTTACATTGTAGCGTCAAACCGTACCGGCTAGCAAAAGGAAAAAGAAAAACAAATTTGGCTCTGCCCAAGAGTGATGGACAAATTTCCTGGTAAACGGCTCCTTCCGCGCAGGGACTATTTGTCTGAATTTGAATCGCATTTGTTTCCAAGGAAATTTGTCTCCTAAGCCTCGGGGGTATATCCTCAAAATGCCGGGCGGTGCTTCGTCTCTTTTAATTGAATAAAGACCTCTTTATGGTTTTCTTATTGCGTAATTATCCTTCCATATAACCGAGCTTGTTCGTGACTTACGGAGTAAATTCCCTCCTGTTTTTTCCCGATAAATCTCGCTACAAATTCTGAGTGCAGGAAGTCAGTGTTTACTTTCTAATTTTCCGGTTGTCTTCACGAGGTCTGAAGGCAGACGGGGCGATGTCTGGAATGTTATATGTGACAAGAGTAATACAAAACCTTGTCGATAGACAGTATTCGGATATATTCACGTATCTGCTCCGATAGCGTTAAATTCAATGCGTTCTTGTGCGACATCGTTTTCTTTTATTCGCTTAAATTAGCAGAAAAAATCCTTGCATTATCTAAACGGCTCTCTGATCCCGTAATGGGTCATATAAATTGCTTATCATTGGGTCGAGTGGTCATTAAGTGGAGATCCGATATTTGCCACTTATGCTCGTAACTAATGGCATTAAAACTTTTCGTTTCGTTGAATATAACGAGGCTTTTGAACTAAATTATTATGAGCTTCAATGGATTCTGGAGGACTTTAGTTTTTGAAGTTATTATTATTTTATTTTCCAGGTATTTTTATTTAGCTCGGTCTGTACATAGAATTCCAACTGGATTCTTGACTTACTTTAGAAAATAATACGGGATAACTCATGTGAATTATTAAGTTGGATCTGACTATAGTTTCAACCAAATTCGGTGATCTTTTTCAAGGAGAGCTCGGGACGCCCGCGTTGACGTCACGCTTAGCACTGCGAGAGGAGCTCGTAGTGCGTGTGACGACATAGGTTGGTGCGAAGGGTGGGTTGCAGTTGGTCGTGTCGGCGAGTTCTGATGCGAGTCCTCTTTGTCGCTGGTGAAATCTCGGCTGGCATGGGGAACGCTCCAGCAAAAAGACCACATTACATGTCTTAACCCGTCCTTAGCATCCAAATCAGTTCCAAGAAGACACGGCTTCCAAGTAGGTGACTAGAACCATCCTCCGTCTCTGTTAAAGTTTGAACGCCTACTAATTTCAATATCACCATCATTATCTTCGTTTGTTTACACAGCTTGGAAACAGTTTTGCTTAAGAACGGCGGTTGGCCTGTATTGAAAAACTATATGAATATCAATGATGTATTCTAGCTAATTAATTGACATCAACTTTGTCTCAGGGTGATAGGCGCAGTACAGTTCATCGACGTTCATCACAAAATGTGTCTGTTATGGGCAGAGGTTGCCGCTTAACACCTGGAGGACCTCGTGTACTACAATCGAATTATAGAAAAAAAACTAGTGTGATTTTTAGTTACAGTGAGTTAGACTAAGTGAATAATTTTGAATTATAATATCATTTTTATGGATAAGGATGGTTTCCTTGACAAATTTTGATATCAAGACAATTGTGTGATGATGCCTTATTAACAAAGCACTACAAACCATGATTGTCCAAAGTTTAGTTTTATCTTCCTGACAATTAAAGAGATGTAGTTCTTTAACGACCTCTAAAAAAAGGAGGGAGGTTCTCAGGTCGACGAGTAATTAAAGTATGATTGTGCATAACTTTATACTGCATCCAGAAAAAATGATCATCAAGTTTCGATGATTCTTTTTTCGTTAGGAACGGTACACTGGAAGTGTAAGTCGCATTTGAATTTCATCAGCATCAGTATTTTTTTATTTTTGTTAATATACTGCCGCTTTGCTTTTATCGACTAAACACTAAAACCTATATCCAAAAATACAGCTACTACACTGAAAGCATTTGGGCGACACAAAGGTCATTACAAGCCTACTCTAAATGCAGCATTACAAAGATACAAGTCGATTCAGTTTTTTTTTTAATTTCAGTTTATAAATTGATCGAAATATAATTGAAAAAATCGGTTGGTTTAATTTAGCAAAGTTTTTGTTGGGGTGTACCACCTGCTTTTACTTTGACTAGTTTAAATTAATCGGAAGATTAATTTAAACTAGTATAAATCTCCACGTTATTGAGTATAGATCTGATAGATTGTGGTGATAAAAAATTATTACGTTTTATATAGTCACTAATCTTTTTTTATTTTAATCAACTAGGATCATCAGAAGATACGACTAAAATAATAATATTTTTACAATACATTAATAAGTTCGACCAAAAATTAAATCAGAACCTGTATGATCGTATTTCCCAATTCGCTACGCGCTAAATCTGCCAATTTTATGTCTTACATGTATATATAGAAGGCCGGTACGCCAGCCACCGCAAACATTTCTACGTCAATTCCACACATTTTAAGTCAAAAACCATCAAGTTCGAGCAATTTACTGATATATATATTGAAAGTAATAATTCTTTTATAATTCCATATTTATGTTAACTTCTGAAATTAATAAATATAGTAAAGCCTTTATTATAGGCACTTTAGACAAGGTACTTACAAAAGCTGCCCACAAATTTGGAAATACGAAGTAAATCATCTTAAAAACCTTATTTTAAAGCCCGGTTTATATTTTACGCTGTCGTGATTACTATATTCTCGCCTACTTAAAAAAAGGCTCCTCAATTAAAATCAAGGCCGCGGAGAGGTTGAAAAAAGCGGTCCGTTTGAAAATAAATTACCGCGAAGAAAGGGATTATTCGCCAATTTTAGATGTCTTTCAAAATGCTCAGATAGCGAGGCGATGATTAAGTTTCAAAACTTAGTCTAATTTCTTGAATTTATTATAAGTTTTCGTTTTCCACAGTGGTGGTGTTCTGTAAAATCCTAAAATTACAATTTATCATAGCAAAGTTTGAGTTATCGTAATTTTGTTTTGATAGTTTGTTATAGCTTAGAAAATAATGTTTTACAAGATATTGAACGCTTTGAAAATCTGCAAAACTTAATTGTTTTTCTTTAAGTGTTAGTTACAGCAAAACAATTTTTAAAGGTTACTTTCACAACTCAGCTCTTGATCACAACGTGCAAAATCGAATTTAACAAGTTATCTGTTTTTCTCAGAGAGAGAAGATAAAAACTAGACTCCGCGTTTGGACTTGTAGTAGTGACAAAAATTTTTTTTCCATATATCGTATCAGAACATAAAGTTTCCCACTAAGGGGTGTTTGCCGTAATACCCACGTGTGGCAGGCGTCTTTAAGATTGCAGTTCCTCAGAAGGCGCTGCTTCCTTCCGGTAATTGACCTTTAATCTCCCAGGCTAGCCCCCTAGCAATTCGGTGCAATTCTAGCTCTGCACCCCACTTCCATATTCTATACATCAGTTTTTAATATTTTAACATAAATTAGCTATTAACACTAAAATACGAGAAGTAAAGGTTACCCCCGTGGGGTGCCGGGTTAGAATTGCACCTCCCTATATCATTCAGAGGGTGTCATAAGAGGCGACTAAAGGAAAAATACTGGAAGGTGGGCAACAGCACCTTCTAAAGAACTGCCATCTTACACTGCGATCCCCAAGCCGCCTGCCAAGCGTGGGGATTATGGGAAAAACCCACTTAATAGGGGAGGCTGTGTTCAGCAGTGGACGAGTCAGCTGTGACAGTAAAGGTTAAGTAAACAGATAAAATATACAACAATGATTCTTACAACAGAAATCCTGATGGAACATTTAAATACCTTTAACAAAGTCAACAAACTCCAATATAAGGTACACTTATATTCCTTTAAATAAGGAAGTGATTTCAGGAATTATTATTCTCATTCCGCAATATAGAAGTTTTAACAAGAAAACTTTTCGATGTACTTCGGCAACAATGTTCGAGGGAAGTTGTGGTTACTCGAATAAATGATCACTCTATTGCATCGATTAGGGGACATCGCATCTGCTAACGTAATATTTACAAATAAGCATAATATATTCTTAATATTGTTTGTGTGCAATAACGCCTGCTATGCGGATTACATTACAAAATTACAAATATACGATAGGAAAAATTTAAGTCATGTGCGGGATTCGAACCCGCGTCCATCCACCCCTTTAGCCGAGGTATGCTCTAACCAATTGAGCTAACATGACATGAAGCCATAACTCAAATCTTTCCTATCGTTAATTTTGTAATGTAATCCGTATAGCAGGCGTTTATTGCAAATATAACAATATTAAAATTATAAGGTTGCGTCATCATTTACAAGTATAAAACCAATTGCAAAATTGGTCTTGTTTGTAGTACAACGTAAGTGGTACTATATATGTCACTCTATTCCAATACGATGGTTAAAGAACGATAGGAAAGATTTTAGTTATGACGTCATGTCATGTTAGCTCTATTGGTTAGACTCAGTTAGAGCATACCCCGGCTAAAAGGGGGAATGGACGCGGGTTCTATATATTATAACGGGGGTTATAATGTGTTATGTTTTATGATGAGCGTAGTGAAAAAATAAAAAAAAAATGGTTTTTCTAATCTCTCCTAATAAAGTGTTAGTACTAAGTATTGTATGAAGTACGAAATAAATTGTATACTCCAAAACATTGCTTTTGGGCCACCAACATATAGGACTAGCTTAGTTTAGGGCCCATATATCAAGAATACACTTTATGGCAACAAAATATTTGATTGTTTCTATTCGCATATTACGAATTCTATGAAATCAATTTGGGCATTTTCATTAAGTTTTATAACAAGCCTCCAAAAAATTATATAAAATTTTTTATTAACTATATTTTTACCATAATATAGCCTATTTCCTCTAATCTGTATTAATATCACTCACGAATTTAGTGAAATGCCATTACCCGGTTGGAATATTTGTTTATAACTCATAGACTAGAAATTACTTCCAACAAGTTAAGGCATATATTCAAGGCACACTCATGTAAGTACACTATAACTTTATTAAAAATTTCGTCCTATTTATATTCCTGGCAACCCTATTCTCCATCATTATTCACAGTAATGCCCGGAATAAAATCGCTCACTCCACCGCCGCCGCATTTTATCTCTCGCGACACTATGCGTGGATGCTTTTAAGCCATTCCACGGTGCTTGCCTTTCTAGCGATGGTTTAGGAGCTAGAAACCATTGCAAATTAGTTATTTTATAATTGTAGTAGTATTTAGTAATCCGCTCAGTCTTCAAAGAACATAGTAGGTATTTATTTTTTATTGCTTATAGGTAAGCCTTTGACCACAATCTCACCTGATGGTAAGTGATGATGTGCTCGAAGGTGTTAACAGGCTTAACCTAGAATTACACCGAAACACACCATTAAAAGCTTGGCGACAGATTTTCTACTTCAGGGTGGTCGCTAGCCACGCGAGTATCTGCAAAATGCCCTACCACCATGCGGTGAAGCTCAAGCCCGCGGCAGGATTCGAACCATGGACCTGCTGCGCGGCAGTCTATAGCAAATGCCACTGAGCCATCACTGATTTGAAGTAATATCTGGGTTCCACAAGAAGGTTTCATTAATTACCTGATGACTCCATTATATAATTCAAATAAAAGATTTAGTTGGTACATAGGCTCAAACGCAGCCAGACTTAAACTTATATATATACTAAGGCTGAGTTATGAGAATATTTTACCCCCCTACCCGAAAAAAGTTACATCATTATTTATGAGTTAACATGGCCATGAAGAATAAATGCCGCAATAATATCATATCCTGTTTTCATTACACAATATTTTTCTCTTTTCTTGATATGAGTCTTATATTTCACCCATGAGAACGTCACGCAGTTCAAGATATTGAAATACATGACTTCTCACAAAGATCATAGTTATACATAATATAATATAATATATACATAAAATATAATATATACGTAAAATATAATATATACATAAAATATAATATATACATAAAAGGCTTTTTGTAGGTGACGGCTTTATTGCCTAGTTTTTGCTATGTAGGATTGTGATGGAACACGCACGACGCTGATATTAAGCGGTAACCCCTTCTGTTAACGAATACGTTTCGTCGCCATTCGACCAGTGACTAACTGTACTGCACCCATCACGCTGATACATTCTGTTTTTAAGACTCATGTGCCTGTAATTTTATATTTAAATACAGAGACGCAATGACTGAACACACTATTAGGTACTTGGTGACAGATTTTCTACTTGAGGGTGGTAGCTATAGGGAGCATTCGCGAAATGCCATTCCAACGTGCGGTAAAGCTCAAACCGGCGGCGACGGTGGGGATCGAACCATGGCTGCACGGCAGTCCATAGCTATTACCGCTGGCTCAAAATATAACAAAGTTATAGCGCATTTTAAGAAGGTTAGCTCCTGAACCAAATGCAAAATTACAAGCAAAGAAGTAATTGGAATGCAGCTCACGATTTGCAAGCGTAATGGGGCAATTTCCTAGTCGTTTCCCCGTTGCAAGCAATCCGACGTCTTGTGGCTGCGGCTTATGATCGCTGAAACCTTGCCTTTGACGCTCGATCAAAACTGCTTATTGTTTGCAAATATGGATATTTACGGGGTTTTAGGAACCATTTAAAGAATAATTATGAATAAGGTGTACACCAATAATATTAATTATTGCTCATACCCTCCTTTCACCCTTTTAGATACCTGTACGCGCAGGAGAGTAGCTACAATTTCATATGGGTGGATTTAAATAAGAAGGGTAATTAAATAAGAAACAACGAAGTGATTTTTGGTACACATACATAATATGTACATATCACCGTGCAGTATAATTGTAATTGTATGAGTAGTCGAACACACATGAAGAATGAGAAATCTGTCGCCAAGCACCTGATGATGAACGGTGACAGATGTTCTACTTGTGAGTGGTAGCTAGCCAAGCGGGCATTCACAAAATGCCCTACCATCATACAGATATAACGACTGCCATCTTTAGGCAAAAACTAGAACTAACGCCTTAACGGAGACTCCGAAGCACGGAAGAGCTCAGCAGTTAATGCTTATAGCAGTTAAACATTCAAGTACCTATATGACCCTAGTAGACGTTGCTTAACTTATAGTTGATCAGTTAAGAAGACTTAGCCAGCTCCACTATAAGCGCTTCTTTAACTACACTAAACAACTACAACGCTACCGTACAATAAATCTTTAGGCGGCTTGCGAATTGCTTGGTCCTCAAAGTAGCAGCTAACCTATCAACTAGAGAGAAAAACGGCCCGGTTATTCTACATAATAAAAAAGTTGCCCCAAGGCGCGCGTGTTTCCAGTCCAATTGTGGCTTCCGAATGCGCTTCAATCACTTGTCACTAGAAATTTTATGAATATCATGTTCATTTATGTACTTAAAGCAATATAATATATTAATACAACATGTGGAATTCTTCTTGTAACAAGTTTAATTAGCAAGAGTGAATAAAAATATTAATAGAAAAAAATATATTAGGTAGTTTCTAAAGGGTTATTATTTCTTTGTTAATAGCTTCTGCGCTTTAGTGTTACCATAATTTTCTAAAGGGTCAAGAGCAGGTCAATAGCATTTTACATGCACTGAGCAAGTAATATTTAGTTACATGTTATCTCAGAGCACAGAGTAATAATGACAATGACAATGTTTCATCATCATTCAGGTCCATGGCTAACCGTAAGCTATATAAAAGAAAATCTGTTGAGAATAAAATTTTTAATTACATCCTTATGTTTGTTAAGAATCTAACTGCCTAAACATTTTAATATATTTTTAAATAATTTATAAAAATAACAAACGAATGATATTGTGAGGATAATGCGCCATATAAGTTTTGAGATGATGATTACGGATACGCGGGAAGTGTACTTATTATATTTTTAGTTGTAAGAAATCTACTAACCAAGTTTTTTAGTTTTAGTATACTATTGTAATGTTCTTTCCCTAGTACGCTAATATAATTCTTATAATATCTTTTAGTACCTACGAAATTATTTATTTGTAAAAACAGAAAAAGGTTCGAGGTGGGGGGCCAGGAGTGCCATAGCACAGGATCTACCTAGTTTGGGCTCCTGTTCCTTCCCAAGACATTTCTTGTTAGTAGTTCCAAAGTAATTTCAGCATTGTCTTATGGTTCTAGAAACTATTGTGGAAGGAAAAATAAAGATTATTATTATTATTATTATTAATGTTTCAAAGTGTCAAGTCATTACAATCTGGCCACAGACAAAATATGTAAAACGTGCACTCCAATTCTAAGCACATAGTTTGACACTGTGTGGTTTGTACCACAAGACAAACATTAACATTACTAAAGAAAACATAGTTAATACGTTGCTAAACACAAAACAATAGCAATAAGTACTGGTTGACTCCCAACTTTTAATAGTTCTCCGAGCACGTGTGTAACTTAGGCAAGGAAACTTGAAAATTTACATTTGAAATTCTTGTTCGGAACAAAGGAACCGATCTTAACAAACAAAACCAGAAACCAAGTTATATTGGGCAACTTTGCACCTTGCAGTGCTGCAATGAATTCCGAATGTGTTATTTTAATGTACAAGTATTTGGTTTATTTTAACATTTGAATAAATTAATTTAATGTTTCTCGAAGTATAATATGAATATAAATCTAAAAATCTAGGCATCATCGCCATCAACAGCCATAATATAACCAGTTGAATAAATTTCACATATAATATATATATTCACATATATATTCATAAATTTCAGGTTTGCCGTAATCCCCCCACTTGGCAGGGTTCTGGGAATTTGCTATGTACGATGGCAATTCTACAGAACACGCTGTAGACCTATATTAAATGACATGAACGCTGATGACCTTCTAGTTTTTTCCTTTCGTTAATTTTTCTGAACAAAATTTTACATCAAATGTTTAAATTCACGGTCTTTCTTTTATTTCTGACACTATGTTATATAGCAAAAAATAATCCTTATGATGAAATCTTTCGATTTTTTTCTCGTGTAACGGGTTCGGTTCCCGGTTCAACCGTGTATTTATTTAAATATCTATGAATGCAGTTTAATAATTTGTTTTAATTTAAATAATGTCTTCTTTCAGTAAAATGTTCCATCTACAATATTCAAGGTGCTTTCCCTCCATGTGGCAGCGCCGTGGGACGCTCTGTATATTATCAAAAAAGTGGAGGGCCGTCAAAGTTGTAAATTTCACCATTTTTGTTACGGAATCTGTTTCAAACACTAAAATATTAAGTAATCTGAAATTTGGACATTTTATGTATCTATAACACATGTTTTATTTTTTGGTTTATTTAACCAACCATTACTAAAATAACAGATTTATCATGAAGCTTTGAAGCTGTGCTCATAACCAACAAACTTCTTTTTCTTATAGGTATGGGCTGTTGCTATGAAGAACCCTAAAAAGCAAGACCCACCTCTCATTTAACCAGTTTTTTTATGATTTACGTTTATCTATTATAAAAAAATACATAATTTTAAAATAAAATATATTATATTTTAGCAGGAAACACCGTTCAAAGATGATGTCGCTCGAGTTCTTCGCTAAGAAAATATATGTAAAGAAGTGTAAATCTCATACAGTTACCGCTTTGATTTCAGACTAATCAAGTGTAAAATTAATAAAACACGCAAAACTTTCCAAATACAATTGCCTTGGTTAATAAATTTGGCGCTTAGAAATGACCACAACCCATTGGCGCGTCAGGGTAATGTTGCTTGCCGCGGTAAGGTATGCGTTATGATGGTTTTGAGCTTAACTCAGATTTCCTGAGATATTTATTCGCAGGTTTTTCGCCTGAAAAGGATAAAGCCTCATAATAAGAATAATTTATTAACAAAAAACACAATTAATGACAGTTACACTTAATTATGAAATGCTTACAGTTAAAAGTTGATCAGGTATGTCAAGCGTTGGCAGTGGGTCCCAAACTAGGCAAAGCCTGTATCTTGGGCACCTTTGAGGACGTTACAATTAGATTTTTATCACACAGAGTTGTACATGTTCACAAATCATGGAAGGAAAAGTTTCTAAGTTCTAGTCTCGTCCAGTCATAACAGTCTTTAATCTAAGTAATCTACTAAACGGCCAACAATCGACATTAAAAAGCAATGTAATAAGTTCCCTTCAGGCCAGACCAAGAGTCAAGCCTTACATCGCCCCCACGCATAGACAAAGGATGCGTGCAGCTCGTGGATTTATCTCAATATAGAACAGTTTCTATTAAATAATAAGTATTTTTTTTAAGTTTTTGGTTATTTTGTTCAAAATAGCAACAAAGTTTTCAATACAGATTTAAAGAAAACGATACACTGGTTCTATGGCAATATTAATAGTCTTGTTCACCTTTAGAAAAGAGTCCGTGCAACTCTTGGATTTTTTCATCACAGGGCATTTTCTGTATAAGGATAAGTATTTTTATGTTTAATATAATAATATGTGTGATCTATACTTATAATAAAACTGTAACAGATCCAATTCTGTACATGGCAAATATTTTGAAAAAAATATATTTGAGAGCACTCTGTAGCTGACACTGATGCCAAAACTATGTATTTTTTTATTATTTTCTGTCTGTGTGTCTGTCTGTCTGTCTGTATCCCGGCCGCGCATCACTCCAAAACTACTCAATGGAATTCAATGAAACTTAATACAATTTGAGTTTATATAAAAAGTTATATAAATAAAAGGTTATTGTATACTTTTCATCTAGAAATTCAGCACAGTTCCCTCGGGAAGGGGGATGAAAGTCAAATTGTACACTTAGTTGTAATTTATTAACGCGTCGTCCGATTTCAATTATTCTTTTTTTGTTAGAATAGTTCTAACCCCACGGACAGCCCAGCACCCCACGGACAGCCCGGTATCCCACGGGCAGCCCGGCACCCTTAATTAGTTTTGCAAGCGTACAAAGATAAAACTCTAAAATGTTGAACATTCGTCACAATCAGTTTTTTTAACTATCTATCTTTTGCCGGATATATTTTGGAGACTACGCAAGAGCATGATCTAATATATTTTCGTTCTACCGCCAAACAAGGAGAACCTCGGCAAAAAGACGCCGTTTTAAAATGGAAATTCCAAAGAAACGCACTAAGTACTTTGCTTCAACATTTATTGTGCAAATCACGAAGGAACTCTCTGAGTTACTTAACCACTGTCTTCTGGAAAATACTACCCGGGAGTTTTCAAACCCAAAGTAAAAAGCTCCTTTCTGAGCTATGCTTTACTAAGAGTGATTCATCGTAGACCACTGCGTTGCTTAATAGTAAACAGTGCACAAATGTGAATAATTAGTCTGCAGGTACGGCAATCGCGAACGAAGTCGCAGGTACAGCTAGTAAATAAATAAAACACGCCTGTATTACTCAAACGGGTTGGCAGATCTTTTACGATACCCACGTGTCCTCAGATATGCTCCCATGTATAGAGGTAATAAATAGGGGGAAAGCCTATTGCCATCTAACGAGCACAGTTTCAGACTCTAAACAGCTAATTAAATTTTGTTCCCATGTATAGTGGTAATGAATAGGAGGCAAATGATAAGCTTGAACCGCCCGAGGGGTACCGGGTTTAAATTTCATCCCCCCATTATTTTGCTTTAGGAGTCGTAAGAGGCGATGAAAGGGAAAATAGGCAACAGCACCTTTTTAAGAACTGCCATCTTACACTGTGATCCTGAAGACGCTAGCCAAACGTGGGGTCTATGGCAAACCCTTCCTAATGAGACAGGCCTTTGTTTTACTGTGGAACTCAAAATGCCAAAGCCACGTATTCGCCATTCCACAAACAGGCAGTCTCTAGGTACTCGTAATATTTCTAATACTGAATGTACATACTTTTAATATGTGACTGTTCTACCTCGATCACAGCCTCACGTCTCTGAAGTGCGCTCTACTAATCGCCAACAAGTGGTACTACAGTACATCCCGAGGGTTCTTTCATCGGATCACTATAGCAGGAACAGGCACGATAATGACTTCCTTCTAATTGGATTAGCTTATTGAAGTCAAGGGGTGCGCAAACAGTTTTGGCAGGTAAGACTGGGTTATGACGAGGGGATTGAATATAGAGTTCGGAAATGTCTTAACCATTTTTGTAAGTTCAGTTTTGCTTTGAAGCGCTCGTAGCGAAGTCGGTTTAACCATTCTTAACCAATCAGCTAAAATAAGCAATGTCCGCCGCGGTCATGACTTGGATGGGTGACCGCTAGTGACATTACTACTAAGCGCTTCCGTGCTTCGGAGGGCATATTAAGCCATTGGTCCTGGTTGGTATCTTAGGACAGCAGTCGTTATGATGGTAGGTAATTTTGCGAATGCCCGCCTGGCTACCTACCACCTTCAAGTAGAAAATCTTCCACTAAGCACCTAATGGTGTGTTTCGGCAGCTGTCCTTGATAGCGAGTAATTCTGGGTTAGCCTGAATAACATCTTCGACCACATCATCACTCACCATCTGGTTGGATAGTGGTCAAAGTGGTGATTACCTAACAGTATAAATAAATAAATTTACCTTTTTAACACGGTTTTTTTATGTTTGGTAGAAATAGAAGCAGTCATATTATATAATGCTTATTTGTACTTCTGAAATTTATATATTACTCTTAATTACACAAGGAATACAGATAATTGAAACGCATTACTTATCATTTCCGAGTATATAATTGGCACACATAACGAAGCTGAGTCAAGTATGCGAGCATTTTTGGCGAGTTTTTTTTTTGTATGTAATAGTTTACCCTTTGACTACTTTTAGAACTATTGGTTACCGGTGATGTGGTTAAATATGGTAAACTGGCTTAACGTAAAATAGTAACTGGCTCTCAGAGATTGCCACCTAAATAGACTGGTAGGTGAAAGATCAGTATTAGCTTAAGGGTAATTGGCTAGATTGTTTTCGCAAAATGTCCACCCCTATGTGGAGAAGCTCAAGCTCGTGGCAGAATTTGAACCATGGATTTACTGCGTGACAGCCCATGGCTTGATTAGCTCTTAGCCAAGGTTAAAGTTGTTTCAATAGACGGTTTGCATTAAGAGATAATCGATAAGAAAAGAAGCCACCGTGTGGAGCCATCGTTGAAACTATATGGCAATTCGAGCTAATGGCGATGTTTACATACGACGGCACGCTGGTTATCAAACTTAAACAGAACCCATTTATTCAACCAAAAAGTTTTCAAACACAAAGTATTCAATGTAATTACAGGCATTGAAAGGTAGCGCCATGCGTTGTCGTATTCTGACGGCTCCCTTTAATTGTAATGGACAGATGCAATAGTTTATTATCAGACGGGCTTCTTATTCGTGTCACTTCACATCAAAATACATACGATACGAAATATTGTTTTGATTTTCACAATAAAATTGAGATAACAAAGTTATGAACAACATATTTTCATTTTCCCAAAAACCTTTCACAATCAATCTAATTTGAGGTTTACCTCTGTAACATTCCCCCATCAAAGAAACCTAATTATTCCAAAACGAATAGTAAAACATGACCTTAAAAATATTCGCCAGATCTACATGAATATTCAATGCGGGCCGCACTAAAAAGTCGTAAACATTCCTTTTTTGTAAAAGAAAAGTAAAGCGGACCGCTCTTTTTCATTCACTCGATAAAGGCAGATAAAAAATATGTGAAGTGTTTCTAAAACGTTGTATCGTAAACATATTGTGACTTATTTATTTAGGAAAGCCTCTTTCCTTGGCTTTGTGTGGGGGAATTTTTAAGGAGTCATACGGCAGGGGGCTGGTTGATAACCTTTTGAAGAGAAATAAAAGTTACGTAAAAACATTTTCTAGTCTTTGAAGTGGTTCTTTAGCATACGTATGAATAATATTATGATTTTGATGGCGTATGATGTCGACTTAATTCATTAACCTAAACGTTTATTTTTAGGTAAAAATAAGTACGTCGTTTGACTTGGTTCGAGCTGGACAATTTATATGTGGTTTTATTTACTTCTAATAATCCTTACGTTGATTTTTCTCTATAGGGAGTTTTTACTACTCTGGCTAGACTGTATTTGGGTTAAGGCTTTCTCTGTTGCTTACTAGATTTCACCGGCGTTTTTTGCCTTATCAATGTTTCGGTTCGTTCATGTTTCAATCATTTTTTGATTTCTGAGATGAAAACTTTATTGTGGTTTTTGGATTGTGGTGACCATGTTTCACCTCTCTACGGTGAAAATATTCAAACAAATTTTAAGCTTACTTCAAACCGCACCATCGCTTTATATCAGTATATGCCATCACAATATGCCACTCTCTACAGTAGTGAAACACCTTTGATGTAGGGCTACACTGCCGCCGGCGTAGGTACCCACAGCGTTTGTCTACCAATGCCCTTAACGTTACATCACTGAGAACGTGATTATTTCGGACTGATTTGAAAATAAAGTGACGGCAACCATGTGTCCAATGCGACCGATCTCGGTGGTCCAGTTTCGTACTAGGTGACGAGTGTAGTGAGTACCACGTCAAGTTTTCTAAAATTTGAAAAAAGGAGGGTGGCTGGGTTGAACTGGCGACATCTTATTCTTCTGCTGGTGGAAGTGATGCGAAGCATTTTGGATTCATCCGCAAATACATTAACGAAACTTAACAGGGCGGGAGGGGAGTATTAGGCATTTAATGAAGTTAGGGGCAATAATAACTTATAAGGAACCAGCTAGGACCCGCGTTATATTTACGGGAAAGATACCGATCAGTTTTGGACTGTTTTAAAGTCCTTTGTCTGGGAGTCACGATTGACGAGCACGGACTTCAGCGCGTGATAGAGGCAAAATATCTATTTTTTTTTTAATTAAGCAACAATTTGGTTTCGTACGCGTATTTAAAATTATTTTTAAACTACAATCACTCTGATAATTTGGGTCTTCTAAATAACTGCAATATTTCACTGCAATCTCCAAGAATACCAAGCGTGGGAATTATGGCAAAGTCTTTCTATGAGAGAGACCTTTGTTCAACCTCTGTTGTAGTGAGGAGGGTGTGGACTGATAGTGTGTTGGAGCATTTGACTGCCTGTGGGCTTGCAAATGGCCTTTAGAGTGCCTTATAGCTCTGTTGTCATAGTACTAGACAATATTAGTTACAACGTAAAGTGCAGGTAGATAATCTTAGGTTGTATAAAATTATAGGACAAATTTACCTCGCATCATGAGGAAATCGATGAAATCTAAATCCATTATAATTGATCTATTCAACAATTCTCGTTCAATTCATTGAAAATCCTCGTCGTTTTCGTCTGCAATAAAGTTTATGTTTAAGCTTGCCTACCTACCTTAGGTACCTAACCCCTCCGTTGCAATATGCAAGTGCATGTATTTGAAAATGAGGCCAATATCGGTGCAGTGTTTGACTTATTGTCCAGGCTAACTTCTCGTGAGGCTGGTATTGATTCATAAATCAAACTAACGTATTAATATGTCGTCACTAATTGTGGTTATTGTAATTTGTTTGTATAACTTATAAGGCTATGATGGGAATGACATAAACGAAATGTTTAAAAGTCCCTAAATAAAATAAGAATAAAAAAAAATATGTATTTGAAAACTATATAGCCTGTAAATCTGTAGCGCTATTGATTGTTGTACTCAAAGAAATCTAATACAAAATGACTGCCCGGCTAAGACTTAAGGACAAGGTTTTGTATTACACGCAATGTCGATTTTTTCTAGCATGTGGAGTACAGCTGTTTTGTTTCATCATGCTAATTACTTCTGGAAAATAATAAAAAAACTAGGCTACAACCATCCCCATGACAAAGTACTCTTGTCTGTGGTATGCATCACAGAGGCAGTAAAATCCTTTATAAGTAAAGTTAATATGTCTGTGCACCAAAACATTCCTATTTTACTTTATTATCTCATGCAATCGTGTCGAGTGGTCATTTTGAAGTACAAAAGCCCTTTCGTGACGAGAATATTTTAAAACCCACCCCATTGTTTATTTTATTGAACCTATCCAAACATCACCTTTTAGGGCCATGTTTGAAGATAGCGTATTTGACGGTTGCTAAGCTGTATCAAACCTACGATCAACAATTTGATAGAACTTATCATCTGCCAGATTACCATGTCTAGAGGTCTGAAAGGAATAATCACAATCAAAAATATACGTATTTAAAAGGAAATCAATAGCGAGCATACAGTTTTTTTTCGAATCAGCTTTGCAATCCAACGGGGCAATGCTGGTAGTGTAGTGGAGCATTTGGATTGCCCCTGAGTCTGCAATGTCTTGTAGATTGTCTAAATGTTTTCATTGTAGTAGCTGTAGTATTGTATACAGTTCGTACTTAGATATTGATTAATTAAGGCATACTGATTGAAAAAAAATTGTGATACAAAACTGTGAAATCAGAAAGGGAATATATAAATGTAGAGAAAAAATATGAATACCTACTATATAAAATTACCAGGGTTAGATGAACCGCTGTGGGTTGCCGGGCTAGATTGTCACCGCCAATTGCTACCTGTGGGTGCCGTATGATGCGAATAAAGGTTAAGGAAGGTGGGCAGCAGCGCCTTCTGAGGAACTGCTATATTGAACTGCGATCCCCAAGACGCCTGCCACGCGTGGAGTTTAGTGCAAACCCGTAATGGGGCAGGCTGTGTTCAGCAGTGGACAATCCGACTGATACAGTAACTTAGTAAGATAAACCAAATGAAGACTAAAACTTGCTTCAAAAAAAGTTATTTGCTTGACGTGCTTTACAGAATCATTACCGTATCGCCTGTAAAAGCACAACATGCTATTATATTTAACCTATGATTATGAAGAAATTAATAAAATTAATAAATCTATTTATCTATTTATAATGGCGTGCCCCTCCATATTTTTTGGGTGGAGTTGCTTCCAATACTATCTACCCAAGCGATCACATTTTATATTATATTATCTTACTGTATTTTCATCATACAAATTGACATTATTTAGGTAACAAACATGTAACGCCATCTGTGAAATTAATTTGTAAGTGGGTTTTCCTTCATTAATTCAATATTGTAGTTTGTGACAAAATAGTGTTCAATATTGCGCTATAAACAATCAAAGAGTACTTTACTGTACTCTATCAGCCGGATTTTGCGCTGCTGAAACCCCCCACCCCCCGATTATGGGGGGGAGGGAATTTCAAGTCTCTTTTTAGGGCTCCGTACTAGAAAACGAGATGCTATTACTGAGCCTGGGCTGTCCGTCCTACCGATATTTAAAGCGGTGTGGTTATGTATCGGTAATAAGTATATGGTTGACATTTTTACAGAATTTGTTTTCATACGGCGGATTGTCTAACAAATAATGATAATAATAAAAAGTAAAGAATAAAAGAGGGGCTCACATGACACGTTTTTGTAAATTATTTTTGCTCTATTGGAAAAACAGTACTATATACAAGCATTTTGGTATCATTATAATCTAATACAAACCATGAAGGAACAAAAATCACAACCGGCGAAGTGTGGGTTCTGCTAAAAATCTCAAATTCTTTGGAAAAAATAATGAGATTTTGTACATTCATTGTTGGTACGGAACCCTCCGTGCGCGAGTTCAGATCGCACTTGGCCGGTTTAAGATATGACCACAATCCCACCTATTAGTAAGTGATGTGGTCATAGAAGTTAAACAGGCTAAATCTAGAAGATGACCATGATTATGTCTGACTATGATTATGTCTGACTATGATTATGACCGACTATGATAAGTTACGAGTACGAGTATTTAACATATCTGTGAAAAAAGGTTATACATTACGCATCAAATTAAACAAGAAACAAACTGAAGAACGCTGCATAAGCTTTAAACAAAATTAAAAGCAACGGATCCCAAGCCAGCATTCTATTAAAGCAGGTAACACAAGAATATTAAACGCAATGTTCCGCCTTATAACGTTGTTCTCACCCGCTAATGATATCGGTAGATACACGCGTAGCATACAAAAGAGGCTTCTCTTTTGTAGAAAGACCATCCTTGGTTACAGATTGAATTTTTTACATATTATAGTGAACATTATTGTTTTTCTTTGTATCTGGTGAAAAAAATTAAGGAAACAAAATATTCTTGTCGTAGACGATTCGTAGCAAGTGCTACGCTATTTAGATTCGCTTTTTAGTTTTCGAGTAGTAAGGTAGTTGTCTAGTTATAAAATGGTAGAAAAAATCCGTATATTTCAGGGTTCTTTTCATGAGCTGCGATCCTTTTGTTCAAAGATTACAATGTGCGCCTTAGCTAAGAAATTTCGACAATGAATTTCCTTTAGCGTATAATCAACTTGATCTTTCGGATTTTGTGACAGTTAAGTATATATTTTTAAAGTTATAATTTATGGTTTCCGTAGACATCGTGTACAAATAATGTTTGTCACGAGCAAATATGTTTTAGAATAAAGAATTATTTTAAAGATTAATGGGAAAATAAGCGCCTTGTCTTATAATACTTAATCATCAGCCGGAAGACGTCCGCTGTTGAATAAAAGCCTCCCGCACAGAACGCCACAATGATCAGCTATTAGCCACTTGTAACCGCAGACTCTCACAATGTCGTCAGTCCACCGAATAGGGGGTCAAACTACGTCTTATGGCGTAATGTGATAACTACTCAAGAATCTTTCTTCCTCATCAGTTATCAGTTTCTTGAGCAATGTCCATGTCAAAGCCCATTGCTACTTTACATAAAAAATTCTGAAAGCTATGTCGGTGACTTTAGTTCGTCAATGATGATTTTGTCGACCAATGAAACTGCAAGCTCTTTCCATAGCACGTTTAAGCCACTCTGAGCTTGTTCATAACTCATCACTGGCCACACACACTGGTTGAATGAAGATTTTGGTCTTCAAGCTCTATCGATTGTTCGACGAGAAGATGTCGCGTATTTCCCGAATGCGGTCCACTCGAGTAGGATTCTTCTGTTGACATCTTTGTCGAAGTTGGACCTACTGTTCTGTCTGTTCTAATTTGATTCTGAGATTGAGGTACCCTACCTTGCTCGATTCACATTCAATACTTTTAACGTCGTTATCGTGTAACAAATCTCCGGACGAGAAACTCAACTCAACCTTGGGATTTTTGATTAAAGTTCTTCCTCCAGCTTGACAATCTTGTGGTCTTTCCGGAGGGTGTGCTGTGTATGTTGTGTGTTTTAACCATATAATCATGGTCAATATTTTGGGGTCAACTGATAAGAATTGGCTGTGACAATTATCACAGGACAATAATATATTTGCTAGAATTAACTATCGATTTATAGGGATTTTATTATGACTAAGTATTTTAATATAATTGTGTACTGTATCAGCTGGATTGTCCACGGAACACAGGCTCTTCCACTAAGGGGTGGTTGCCATAATCCCCAAGCGTGCCAGGCGTCATGAGGATCGCAGTATGAGATAGCAGTTCCTCTGAAGGCTCTCCTGCCCACCTTATTACACCTTACCTTTCCAGTATTTTACCCTTCGTCACTCCTTACGAGACCCATGGGAAGAGATGGGGAAGTGACAGGGAATGACATTCTAGACCGGCACTCCTCGGGCACGGCCTTATAATTATGTCAGTGCTGGAACATTTTCCACGTGAATAAACATACTTGTTCGGGCATTATTTTATGAAAACATGTAATTTTACTAATCTATAGCATACCTGTCTGTATCATTTGCGCAACTGTTCTTACATTACTCGATTCATTCAACTTGACCAAGTCATGATTTATGGTGCTACTTGAACCTATTTCAAATATCCAAGAGAAGCGAATAAAATTCCTTGTCGACTTCCATGCCGTGCACTCGTGAAATGTAACGTGCAATTTAAAAGTTTTGGAATATATTTTTAAGTCCTTGCTGCTTCTGAATCATGAATCCAATGAATCTTCATATATTTGTACGATATTATTGCAATGTGTTTTAAAATATTCTATGTTCTTGGATGGTGCTTGTGTTCAACGAAGACAAATATTTCAACGTTTGTTATAAATATAAATTCTCGTGAAATATTATTATAGTTTTGTTATAAAAACTATAACAATATTATTATAGTTAAAATATACAAAAAAATATGGTTAAGATATACAGCTTTCATCACTTGATTCTATTTTTACCGATTTCAAAAAAGGAGGAGGTACTCAATTCGGCTGTTTTTTATGTTTGTTGCCTCAGAACTTTTGACTGGGTAAACCGATTTTGACGAGTCTTCTTTTATTTGAAAGCTGGTGCTAGCCGTGTGGTCCCATTTAAATTTCTTTAAAATCAGTCAAGCCGTTTTTGGGTTACACTGCAATAACTTATGAGCATTTTCTTATCTTGATGATATGGTGGTTATTCACCATACCATCGATTCCATAAGTAGCAAGAGCCACAAAAAGTGAGGGAATTTTTTTTTTTACCAAAAAATGGAACCGATTTTAAGACTCAAATGTGTAAAATAACTTGTCGAAGTCGGTACCATGCGCACGATATTTTGATAATAGTTACATTTGAACCATTATGCTACCGACTTCAACAAGTTATTTCACACATTTAATTATAGAAGCCTGTTCTATTTTTTTGGTAAAAAAACATTTTCATAACGTAAATGCCTTCCTGGTTTGGTCGGTAAAACATTTCTTTGCCAACCGGAAAACATAAGTACATCACATTTACTTTAGAGCATAACATTTACATCTCGAGCGTATATCAAACCCACGTCCCTCGTTTCTACGCACCGAGTGCTTAAAGCGCTCGGCGCCCTGCAAACATTGAAAAGTGCGATTCACTAAGCATGCTATACTAATAAAATTAAATGTAGGAAAAAACATATATACATAATAAAAAGTTTTTGCTAATAACACACAGTCACAACACATTGACATACTCATAATGTAAAAGTTTTTTTTTTATGGATGGTCGCTAACCTGATGCCAACCTTCCACTCGTCTCAAGAATACCCTCGTATATAATATATAAAATATTAAGGTGATGTGTTTAGATCCATCTTAAGCATCTCAATCGCTCAATAAGTAGCAACAACTCAGTCACATCGACGTAAGTGGTGGCTGTACAGCAGATAATTGACTACTTCTTATATTCATAAGCCAGGAACTGTACGACTTTTTTTCGAATTATGGAGCTTAATGTAGAATTTAGTCAGTTTACCATCTATTCTAAAACAGCATACACTATATAGGTACCGTAATGCGGATCTTTCAATTTTTTCCTATTTCTTACTAATATGCCGACTTTTTTTGATGCCAAGTTTTTCAATATGTCTTTATGTCAGTACCATGTAGCCGCGAAAAGTTTTTTTCTAATGTATTAGTATGCCGACAAATTATACAGACATACACAAAATGGCCATATGTCTAATCTGTTGTTTATTTTATTGTCGTCACTGCCATCATGATTTGAGGGCATGCAGCATGGGGGTATTACATCCATAGTAGAATCGCGATTTACAACCGCTTTATACGTTTATGCGTGGGCCAATATTTCAATCGTAACATTGCAATATGGTTACACACACACAACCTCACTGGTCATATTAGTTTTAGGATTATTTTACATTGTGAGACTCCCAAAGCATATGATAATATGCTTTGAATGAAGCTTTATGAGTTATTTCATACTGCCCAAAAAATCACAATATCTACTTACTACTACGAATTTACATTATTTAATATTCAATAAGCCATTGATACGAAATGAATTAATGAATGACTACTAATTGAATGGTACTTGATGAATAAATCGGAGGTTAAACCTACAATTAATAACTCTAAAGAACAGTTGGCCCTTGGGGTGCTGGGCTAGAATGTCACCTTACCCCCATCTGTTCCCGGAAGGTAGGCAGCAGCGCCTAGTGAGAAATAACTATCTTACACTCCATCCAATCCATAATTTGCCTGCCAAGCGTGGGAATAATGACACACCCCTCTTTAATAAGAGATGCTTTATTCAGCAGTGTCTACAACGCGTCTGATACAGTACAGCTGCCGAAATACACCGTTAGGGATTTAGCGGCAGATTGTATACGTGAAGGTAATAGCTAGTCAGGCGGCCCTACCTATGCCCTATAAATAAACCCTACTTACATGCGGTGTAGCTCAAGTCCGCAGCGGGATTCAAATCGTACCCTGAGATACAAGTTAACTCTTAGTTCGGGGATGGAGATCTTGCCCAGGTGATGTGGTTTTTGGATCGTACCAGATATCAAAAATATCTATTAACAAAATGTTTCATATTTCACGAATGTTTTATTTTATTTTTATTATGTGTATTCATCTATTTTCTTTTTTTGTTTTCTACATTATTTTTGTAACTCTATTTGTTGATAAATGATTATTATTATTATTATTAATAATCACGACCTTCTGCCCGGAAGTCCATAGCCATTACCACTGAACCATCACAACTTCATACCTACAAGTATTATTAATTTCAGCATTTAATACTTTAAATTATCAGTTGAGTATGCAAACTAAACTAAATATAATATAATAATAGAGCCCTTATCAAGCCAGCGAACACCTTCGCCCTTTGTAAGTCCCACTATCGCATCTCACACGAAACCGCAACCTGAAACATTAACATTCTTCACATAGCTCTACTCCTTTGACATTGTCAGATGCCAAGCTTTGTTAAACCAACTATTCTGAGTCAACATTCATTTAATCAAATGAACATAACGGCTACGTGCTTAGAGTTCTGCGCTAATCAAATCTGGAACATTCGACAATATTCTGGTTTCATTATGACACGGTATTTCCTTTGTGAAATCAGGTTCAAATATGAATAGTACAAGTACTTGCATTATAGACTAAGTGAAGTAAGTAATAAGAGTTTCGTTTTAGGTTTTGGTAGGCAACGCACCAGTAATGCTGCGGATAGGTATTACAGGTGTTCATAGGCGGCGGTGACCTGATGGTACAGGTGGACCGCAGGCTTGTTTGTCACCATAATGTATAAAAAAAAAAGATTAGGCCTTTACTTTTATTTTAGGAAAATGTCAATAAAAACTTGGCACGGTATATAAATACATATAAAATTACAAAATCACAAATATACGATAGGAAAAATTTAAGTCATGTGCGGGATTATAATTTTTTAAATTTTTTATTATTAAAAGATATGTTCCTATTGTATATTTGTGATTTTGTAATGTAATCAGCATAGCAGGCGTTATTGAAAACCTAACAATATTAAAAAATAAAATTATTTTGTTAGATATTATTACATTGTTGCTAAAATTAAGTATATATAATTTTATATATAATAGAACACATATCCATTATGTGAACACAGTCAAATCAAGTATTCTTATTTCAAACTTTACATGTACAATTTTTAAAATTAAATAAATACTTATTAATTGTTATTTCAATGTAAATTTGAACTATCCAATTTTATATTGACATTTACTTCTCTAACCTAAAACGACAAAAAATTTTCAAATCAAGATATATTAAATTTTAAATTAAAATATTTTATTTAACAATACATAAATACTTATTGATTGAATTTATACTACTATTTTTACAATATATTATAAGTATACTAAACAGCATTATATTGACATTTATGTAAAAAAAACTAAGGCCTAACCTAAAATGAAATTCTTAACGCTCAATATTTATTTAACAAATTATTGGAGTACAAAATTTTATGCCCAAGGCGGGAATTGAACCCGCGTCCTCCGATATCGGCCGTGTCCAAGTGGCCGAGGGGGTTTAGGCATCCGACGCGATATCGGAGGACGCGGGTTCAATTCCCGCCTTGGGCATAAAATTTTGTACTCCAATAATTTGTTAAATATATTTCGCTTAGCACGCGATAGTGCTTGTAATTATATTTAGAAATACTCAATATTTACTCAGTCTAATCACACTCGTATGTTATGAGCACTTATTTGACACTTCAATGTTAATTAAATTGTTTATTTTTATGTATGTTAACTGCAATATTTCCTAAGGGATAGGCAGAGGTACCCTCGTTTCAGATAAGATTTTTGTTTCTACCTCTAATGAGACTCGAAACCAGTTCTGAAAATCGAAAATCGATAACTACCTAACCCGTGGGTGTCTGGAGACCGTACACAGAGTATTACATCTTTTCACAGTAAACTATTGATGTATAGTACCACCAAATTAACTGTGCAGTTTTCGAGGGCGCTACTGGTCATGGAAATCAACTACAAACTGTCACAATTTGAAGGAATGTTGTAGTTCTTTTTTCTGCCACCTGAACAGATAAGTTGGCGGGTCTGTACCTTTTTACGTGTAGGTTTCCTTTGTACACTACATCTTAGTGTGGGTGTAAACGCTAATGGTACATACGGTTAAATAATTTTTTTTTATGACTGATAGGTTAGACTTTGACCACTATCTCACCTGTTGGTAAGTGATGATGTGGTCGAAGATGTTTTTCAGGCTAACCTAAAAGCACTGGCTCTCAAGGACAGCTGCCGGAATGCATTTAGGTACTTGGCGACAGATTTTCTACTTGAGGGTGGTAGCTAGCCAGGCGGGCATTCGCAAAATGCCCTACCACCATGCTATAACGACTGCCATCCTTAGACAACAACCGGGACCGACGGCTTAACGTGCCTTCCGAAGAAGTATCAGTCAGTAGTAATGTCACTAGCGGTCACCCACCCAACGCGTAACCGCTGGCGACGTTGCTTAACTTTGCTGATCGGTTAAGAACAGCTAAGTAAACTTCGCTACGAGCGCTTCAAAATAATATATCATCATAATGAAATATAATATACACTTCTGGACTCATCTATTGGCCCACCTTGTATTTTCAGTTTCGTTTGGTCCTAGCTAAAATTTTATATTAGGTCGAGCAAAAAGTTTTTATGCAGTTTTGAACCTGGCACATTCACAATTTCATTCAATAGTCTTTTTTTGAATTTCGAACACAGAATTTAAAGAAACAAAAGACAATTTGGAGCCTGTTTGTTGATATCAAACAATCGAATACTAAGAAAACTTGGTTTTATTGGTTTACTTGGATTTAATTCTTGAAAAAGTGATTGATATCTTTGGTTTTGCAACAAACATTACTTATTCTTAACATTAAGGTGAGGTTCTATCAATAATCTATGGATACTTCACCTGAAGTCGCCGCCCAAGCTGTGGCACTTATTCAGGCCGGACACAGCCAAAGAAACGTGAGTGCTCAACTTAATTTAAGTCGATCTGCGGTCCGAAATGTTTATCGGAGGTACCTAGAGACTGGTGGACTTGTTCGTCGCCAAGGAAGGCCACGATCTCGGGTCACAACTGAAAGGCAGGATCGATTCATCGTGACGACCAGCTTGAGAAATCGTCACCTTACCTCCATTGAGATACAAAACCAACTTCGCGACTTCCACGGAGTATCTGTGAGCGCTCGAACTGTTCGGAGAAGGTTAAAAGAACGCGATATGGTACCACACAAGCCAGCTAATGGGCCTAAACTAACGCGAGCCCACCGAACAGCGCGCCTTCATTTCGCACGCAGTCATTTAAATTGGACACAGCAAGATTGGAGCCGTGTACTCTTTTCTGATGAGTCTAAAATTGTGTTACATGGCAATGATGGAAGGAAGAAGGTCTACCGACGTAAGGGAGAGCGTTTCGCACAATGCTGCTTTGAAGAGAGGGTTGCTTATGGCGGTGGCTCATGGACTGTCTGGGGCGGTATATCCGCGAGCGGCAAAACTCAACTTCAGGTTGTTACAGGACCACGGCTGCCAACATTAAATGCTGAAAGGTACATTCGTGAGTGCTTAGAACCTCACGTGATACCATACGCGGACTATGTGGGCCCAATTTTCCTTTTTATGCATGATAATGCAAGAGCCCATGCGGCCGGCATCGTCAGGGAATATCTTCGGGATGTGAACATCACAGTTATGGACTGGCCAGCCAGAAGCCCAGACATGAACCCTATTGAGCACATGTGGGACGAGCTGAAAAGACGTGTTAGGGCTCGTCAGCCAGTTGCCCAGACGATGCAGGAGTTGAAAACTGCCATAGAAGAGGAATGGGAGATGATCCCTCAAAATTTCATAGAGCGGTTGATAAACTCTATGCCTAATCGTATGAGAGCTGTGGTAGATGCCCATGGAGGCAACACGCGTTATTAAATTAAACCTTTATTTGATAAAACATGTTTTTATTCAAAAATCAATTGCCTTTAACAAGGCGCATATCCGACTTGTTAGGCGTAGCTCCATGTCGTATGGTATTCTGAATTCAAATTTAAAACAATACGATCGAAAAAGATGGTAAAATGTGCCAGGTTCAAAACTGCATAAAAACTTTTTGCTCGACCTAATATAAAATTTTAGCTAGGACCAAACGAAACTGAAAATACAAGGTGGGCCAATAGATGAGTCCAGAAGTGTATCATCGCTTGGGTAGTTGCAACTAAATTCAAAAGAATGAAGGGGCGCGTTTTCGTTTCGGCGGAATGGTCTGTAAGCAGACCTACGCTTTACCCCATTTGACCATAGAAGGACATTTTACTGTAATTTCCTCCAATAATAGTTATGGTTGGCGCAGTCTGATTTACTGTATCGGAATCGGCTCAAACACAGCCTACGAATAAATATATTTATTTTTACGTATATATATTCGTAGAATACAACTCATTATTTCAGCTTAAAGCGTATTTTTTTAAATGTTTTTGCTACGGATCAAGCACGAGGCCCGCCTGATGTTAAGCAGACTAACCTCTGCCTATAACAGATGCATTTCGTCACAAGTCACGAATTGCACTGCGCCTGTCTGCTTGCTGCCTGTCCACCTTGAGACATGGTTGTTAAGTCTCATATGTGCCTGTAATTTCACTGGCTCTCAAGGACTGCTGCCGGAACACACCGTTAGGTGCTTGGCGACAGATTTTCTACTTGAGGGTGGTAGCTAGCCAGGTGGGCATTCGGAAAACGCCCTTCCACCATGCGGTGAAGCTCAAGCCGGCGGTGGGGATCGAACCAGGGTACTGCGGCACGGCAGTCTATAGCTATTACCGCTCGGCCATCATTGCTTCGAAATGATTCAGATTCATGAGGGACTTGTAAATAATGAAATAAAGTTCAATTTCAATGCGCGCTGCATGTTATGGCTACAACTACGGCTATGCTTGTTTGTTTTACATGTGCAAAAATTATAAATAATACATTTGACATGGGAGCGATTGAAATATTTAACACGAAACGATTAATGACATAATTGGTTACATTTTAGGGAAAGTAATATAATGAATAGATAATGAATAGATTCAGGCGTTATTTTGCGGAAATCCATATTTAATAATAACAAATATTTTTAAAATATTTTAATAAAACACTTAAAAAATATAAAAATATATCTAGTGACAATTCCGCCTAATTTTCCTGTTAAGCCGACGTGACGTCACAAACGCCACGCAGCCAAACCGGAAGAATTGAAAAGTAATATGTAAAAAATCATTGTGGTTGAGGATTTCCAAAAAATAAATTTGAAACTGCTGCAGTTTATTTATTTTTTTAATTAATATTTAAGCGGTTATGAACATATCCTCAGCTTGGATTTGTTGCCAAAACGACTGTTATTTCAAATCCAGATAATGATCCTCTGAAGAGGAGTTCACCTTTAAAGTGACCAAAATCAGGGTATCACTAGCCCTCATCACTATCACTACCCCCTAAGCTTGCTAACTCTGCGAGATATTTACCTCCTCGAGCCGACGCAGTGGAGTGCGTGGAATATTATACTATTGTTGTAGTATTATTATTATATTATTGTTGTATGTTTTGGTAATCAGAATAGGGTAAGAGTGCCAAGGCTATTTATTGGAGGTGCTAGCTTTGACAAGTAAAACAAATATAAATTAATTAAGAAAGTAAATACCCGACTGCAAATTATTTATTTTCCTTAAACGTTTTATCGTTCCATTGAAATTAAAACTGCAAGTTATATATATTTATGGAATAGTTTTTAAAGCCCTTCATTTTGATACTTCACTCGATAGGTTTGGAAGAAAAAAACATTTTTTTTATCTTTATCAAACCTTAATACCGACCAAGATACCATTAGTATAAAATTACATATATACAGCAGACTTGACAATAATGAGTTATATTCGACTGGTGGTGGAACATTATCCAGCTCCGTATTAACTCCGTATTCACCTTTACGTAATACATCCAATATAGTGTAGAGTTCTGACAATTCCTGTGAAGCGTTATCTCCCGGAACGCTCAGGGCAATACCCCCTGTCAGTAATATATAAAATACGGTGTCATCAAAAATGCAACGAAACAGACTGCATGAGTTATGGCCGCGGCTTCAACGGAAAATAAATACGGCCTGTTGGTAGCGTCAATATTCAACGATTTTTTTGTATAAAATTGTTTTGTATTTTTGTTTGCGTCATTTGCTTGTATATTTTTTTGATTTCAATGTTTGATGAGAGGTTTCACTTTTATCAATTCCGAAGAGGCAGTGATAGCGTACAATCAACACGTAGAAAACGTGCCTTCAGATGGGTGGTTCTCCTGTTTAAAAAAATGGTTCGATTGCATGAAAAAATGTTTGATATGTAAAGGAGAGTATTTTAAAAACAATAAACATAATATTTTGCTTATATGTTGTTTTTTTAAGTTACGCAAAACTTTACGTAAGTATATCTGATTTCATGTTCGCTATAAATTATGCAATCGATATTTAACAAATGATAGTAACTCATATTTTTATCATAGCTCAAGAGTAAACAAAATAAACAAATAAGTGTATTTTTGTCAAAGTAAAATTTTGCATATGTTTACAACAACAATAAAATCTAAGAAGGAAGAATAATCTGTGTTTTAAGATTACAAACCAGAAAAAACGAAAATTCGCTACGTAGTATAAAACGAACCAAATAGAATAAATAAAATTTATAAAAATATTGCAGGTATTTTTCCAGCTGCAGTTTTGAGGACTTAAAGTAAAGGAACTATTCTTAAAAATAAAATGATTTTATTTCTTACTAAATTTCAGGACGCATCAAATTCACGTTTAGTAGCCTTTGTGGACATATAAATGTATACGAAGTTGTAAGTACAAGAATTTATAAATGTGAATTAAGTTTTTAAAGCAATGATATCCGAACGGTTCTAGCTATGAAATGCGGTGCCGCAGGTCGATACCCGTTGCCGGCTTGAGCTTCATTGCACCGTGGAAGGGCCTTTTGCGCAAGTTAAACCGTGGGCGGAAGCTAGTATTAATATATTTGTCATGATGTTCTCAAAGACGACTCAATAAACGTATATAAAATGTACAGTCCCGTAGTAGTGGGGTGCCGGTCTAGAATTTCAACCCCCATCACTACCCGTGAGTGTTGTAAGAGGCGACTAAGGGTAACACACCAGAACCAGAGGAACCGATATCTCACAATGGGATTCCCGCGACGCCTGCCAAGCGTGAGGATTATGGAAAACCCCTTCATAATGAGGGAGGCTGTGTGTGGACAATCCGACTGATACAGTACAGTACAGTACAGAATAGTCGTTTTAGATGAGGAAATCTATTATAAATAACTCAAATTTCACTAAGCTCATTTTTGTACCGATAGGTAACAAGCATCACTGGTCGGTTGCACAGCCATTTGCGTCATGCGTCACTTAAAATCGTAACAATATCCACTTTCATGATTTCAATTTTGCTGAACGCAGTGTGTTTAATAGCAAAATGTTAACCGATTATACTCATAATTTGAGATAAATCGACACTGAAAGCTCGTTCCGTTCACATCCCACTACGTCCTCGGTACACCACGTCATAATTTCGTCGAACTGTCTCATTAATTCATTTAAAACAACAATTTTATTCCAGTTTTATACATACCTACGTGCATGCGATTTCAATTGTAAACATCTGTTGGATGCATTGTTAAATTGACATGATGATAATGAATTCATGCAGCTTTCCATAAAGATGCATGACGTTTTATTTGTGATGTGACTTGATATTACCATGATATATAAATGGTAGTAAAATATAATAATGGTAGTGGCGTACAAGAGAACGACTGCAGGCGTTTGAGGTATGGTGCTAAAGACGCGTGGAAAGAATAAGCTGGACTAAAAGGAAAACAAATGAAGAAGTCCTAAGCCTAGTAAATGAGAAGCAAAACTATGGAAATAAGAAGAGGGAAGATGCTGAGCCACTTTACATGATACTACACATTTATAATAACCATCATAGACGGAAGGATTCATGGAAGAGGAAAAAGAAGGCCAAGAAGAACTAACATAGACCAGATAAAGGAAACATAAAAGTGACGTCCAAGGAGGTCCGAAAAAATTTAAGATGGGGCAAAAAGGAAATTACTTCACCCACAAAAGTATTTACATAAGTAAGAAAAATTTGGCGTACAAAACATTAATTTAAATCCACGATTGACCAGCATTAGTTTACGATCTCACCTGATGGAATGTTATGAAGGAAGTTTGTCGACGAGAGTGTCTAAGATTTCACTCCAGGCTTCCAGCAGAAAACTTCCAGGTTCGTAATTATCAATATATAAGGATGCTGGCCAGTTGTACTATTTCTTTGATATTCACAATGAAAAATTACAAATATTATTTACCAGCGTTTACTTAGCTAGCATAACCCACCCTTGTCTAATCGCTCTTAACATATATGAGATACAGACTGCGCCCTTAGACATATAATTGTTAAGTCTCAAGTGGCTGTAGTTTCATAACTTACTGGTTATTTTTTGTAAAATATGTATTAAATTCCTACAATCAAACGAAACATAGTCAGAATACGAGTGTAGCATTATCTACTTACTATTTAAAAAATCTCACAGAATCAACTTACTAACTTAAAGAAACTTTAGCAAAGGAAACTTCTGTGAAATATCTCGAAAACCGTCACGTCTCTGACCAAAGTTGGGCCACAGAGCAACTTTACAAGTACACCAAGCTCTTTGCATGCGAAGATGTCCGACCAGCGCCGAAGGGAAAACAAGTCGAAACACGCTATTACGAGTTACACAAGTAACGGAGATTGGGGTACTTTGGGCTGTAACCGCAACACGATCCGCTCTTTAAAACAGTTTCGATGGGGATCTAATAACACAAGCTAGTTCTTGAAAGTCTTGGAACTAATCATTCCATGCCGGTTACGTAAATAGGTCAATATATTTGTTCTAAGAAATCGTTTCATTCCGTCCTTTTGAATTCGCAGAAATGACCACTCAGTCCTCTTACATTACCAACTTAGGTTACCTACTCGTACTTGTAGGGTTTTGTTCTTTCGGGTACGAAACCCCAGAAAGCCAAAAAGCTGATATAGACCTTACATATTAATGAGCGACTGAAATAATATATTTTTCCTAATAATATAAAAGAAAAATGGTTTTACATTTATTTGACATGAATGAAAATAAACCTGATGAGATGGGATGAGATGGGAGGATTTAACAGGGGTTGCTGTTGGGAAACTCCTGTGAAACTTGGGCTACGACTGGGTGCTTCGTAGCATGCTCCCCGCAAGTATGCGGTTCGCATGCTACGCGGATGGCACTCTAGTCGTGGCAAATGTATGAACACTAAACAGCTCAAATATGTAACCACTACCTCCACTGATGAAATCGTGGCGCAAGCCCTCAGGTTTTATAATTCAATCTTTGCGAGAGCTCATTCAAGAGGAAAAAAAAATATACAAAAAAACAATATGTCTATATTGAAGAACGGAGAGTGTACAAATTTATATTTGTTTACATGCATTTCTCTTATGATATGATATATAATGTAATTAAAACTAACAACAAACGATAGAAACGTTTATAAAAAATATTATGGCTGACATATAGTTATTAGTTCAACAAATGAGCAGCTGTTTTTAAAATAGACTTTAAATCGGAGCCAGCGAAGTAGCAGCGAGTGATTATAATAGCGTACTGAACACATCGAAACATTTGAAGGCGTGATCTTACATATAACTTTTGTGTAAAACATCCGCAACTCTGCCGCCTCCATCAGTTAATATAATTTCCCTCATTTCGCTTTTTAATTATTTTTTTCTGTATCCAGAAATTGCGCTCAAATATTTTACAGGTCATGACAATGGTGCCAAATCATAGCATGACATTTTTGAAGTACGTTACATTAAATTCTTGCTTTTATTCATTATAAATATTAAATACGTAGCGACAAATATGCTTAATAAATATGAATAATAATTCGTGCCTGTAAAAAAAATTAATAATAAATGAAACCGTGCTAAATAAATATGAATAATGTTCGTTACTTTCGTATATGTTACTATAGTTTTCCGGCCGCAGCTCCGCCCGGGCGTATGTCGGTTATCGCGCAAAACCATTAACCTCTTTTTTGTGCAGTTGGAAAAAACTATCCTTTGTCCTTTCTTGGGTCTCAAACTATTTCCATACCAAATTTCATCCAAATCGGTTCAGTAGTTTTTAAGTTAATTCGTTGCATACAAAAATCCAAAAATACAAATCTTTCCTCTTTAAAATGTTTCTGTAGATGTAGACAGTAATTCCGTTGTTTTTTTTTACATTAAATCAACAGCCGGGATTCGTCTAACGGTGAAAAAATATTTCTGTCAGTGGGAGTTTATCGTGATCCACTAACTGAGCTGGCAACTTTGGTACCGCAGTGTCAGATCGCAGTTCTTTAGTAGGCGCTGCTGCTCATTAAGCCGGTATATTTCCGTTCATCACCTAAGAGAGCTGTAGTTCCAGTGGCCGCACCCTATGGAGTGCATTTTCAGTAGGTTAATTTCTAAAGTTGATCTTTGTTATTGGAATCACTGTCCTCACGCTAGCAACTAAAATCGTTTTTGCTGAGAGTTTTAAAACACTAAAAGGGCCCTTTTCAAACTGGTGACGTAAAGGTATTAAACTGCATACAAAATTAAAACTAAGTATTTTAAATTTATACTTCTATGTATTATAAAATTTAAGGCCTAAAATAACTCCTTAAGAACAATTATCGAATTAACTACAGTTGTATATTTTTCGTTATAGCTATATCTTATATCATTACTTTATTTATTATGTTCTCAGCATCAAAAATACAATGTCTTTGAATCTGGTCAACTGTCTTTTCTAAAAATATTAATTTTATAATATTAAATTCACTTACCTCCAGGAATCTCGTTGGACTAACATATTTCATAGAATCCAAAAGCCGGAAAGTGCCATCGGTAAACATGTAAGTTTTTCCCCTTTACACTTAAATCTGAAGTCATTCAAATACCGCTACCATATATATATATATATATATATATCCTTATCTTTGCCACCCAAGCAAACCCGTAAGCAATTATTACAAACATCATACAGCTAGACAGGAACATTCAATTAATATCTGGTATTATACAAACTTATCTCATAAATAAGTTCCGAGACGTAACGTGTCTCACTGTTACTGTTATTATGTACTTACTATTATCTAATCTGTGGAGGTTTTCAAATGTTAATAACGGTGTATAGTACCACCAACTTAACTGCAGTTCTCGAGGGCGCTACTGGTCAAGGAAATCAACTACAAGCTGTCACAATTTGAGGGAAAGTTTTAGTTCTTTTTTCTGCCACCTGAACAGATAAGTTGGTGGGACTGTACTGAGTTCTGCGAGCCTTCCGTGGGACGAACATGTTGTACTCAGTATCTTGAAGCAGAGCAGGCGGTTTTGTAGTTTTCTACAATGAATGGTACAGTTCCTCCGATTAAGATGTTTTGATTCCTCCCTTTGACTGTACAGATTTGAAAAATCGAATCCCAAAAAACCGAACCTACGCACATGGAACGATTGATAGAGACTGTTTGAATTTATAGTTCAGATCTCATTCGATTTCGTAAGCTGTGTGGCTGGTATAAGACGCGCCAAAGTGATTTATTTTTTTGTATGAGGCTGGGCGGGAGCTGAAGGTAGGCATCACGCACATCTTCAGTTCGGAAGCTTTAGAATTGGTAGCTTTAGAATCGGTAGTAAATAATCTTATTAACGAATATTATTTTCAACGAAACTTATTGTATTTTCTTATTTGAAATAACTGTATATATCTATGATACATATCACAGATATGTACACTAATTTAGCCAGCGTGTGAATTTTGGTCTAACTATATCAAGTATTTATGAAACTCAACTAATGTACCATCAATCGATTATTAATTATACTTGCTTTGGTTTGTGTTAACAATTTTGTTTCCAATGGAAATAAGGCCTTTCCATTGGAAACAAAATTGTTGACTGCTTGTTGTTAGCTGACGTTTAATTAATATTTCACTTGATATGGATTAAATGATAAATAAATAGACTATTACTCAAGTTTTAATATCAAGCACGTTTATAAATAATTTGTAAAGGTGATGTTATCTTAGCATGCAATAGTTATTTAAGCATGTATAATACTGTACTATATCAGCCGATAGTCTACTGATGAAACCTAGCCTCCCCCAATATTTAGGGTTTTTCCATAATCCCCACACTTAGCAGGCAGCTTGAGGATCGCATTGTGAGATGTCAGTTCCTCAGAAAGGGCTGCTGCCCACCTTCGGGTGTGTTACCCTCAGTCGCCTCTTACGACACCCTCGGGTATAGATGGGGGGTGACATTCTAGCCTGGCACCCAACGGCCACGGGCCTGCTTAATAAGAATCTGACAATCAATAACATCAAGAAAATAGAATTTGAATATGTTCAATAAAAACAATTTATTGTGATTGACTAGAAGTACGTGTCAGTGTGAACTAAACTATATACTCATTTAAGGCCTATAAGATTAATTGCACTTGATGTAACTTTGTTTTTTTTTACTAACAAGAAAATTTTATGAAATCAGAAATTTCAATAATGTTTTTCGCCTTTAAAATGCTAGACCACATGACAAATTTTCATAATGACTGAGTAGCACGGAGTACAAAACCGCTTTCTTTCAAAGAAGGCCTATTGTGTCCCTATATTTATATTATCTGAGTATTGTAAACCATGCAAGCACAACCATAGGTGCTTCATATATATGCACGTGTATATAAATACTACCAAAATCCTTTAGAACTCACGCACGCTTCACACTGCTATCAGTTTTATATCTCTGGGGTTAAACGCCTAATTATTATAATAACGTTGTAACGCTATATTTACGTCCGCAAGTGTTTCGCGGTGCGTTAAAATTAATTAAATACGTCCCGTGCAGACGTTTGTGTGTGAATATGTGTGTTGGGAACGACTAACACATTTCGTCTTCATGTGACTTCCCTTTCCCCGTATCTCGGGCACGATGCGGATTGAAGGGGTGGATGAAATGATAATGATTATAATGCGGAATGCCTTAGAACAACAGCGCAGTGATTGCCGTACCTACGATTCGTAATGATGAAAGAGAACTGATTTATTACAAAAGAAATGACAGAATAAATTTAATAAAACTATGGGGTATGCTCCGTAGGTATATGTAGATGAACCCATAAGGTAGCAATAGGAGTTGACAATATACAGGGTTATTGGTAAAATGCTAACAACCTCTTAGGGTTGACTGCTGCTAGTGCTAATAAACATTTAGAGATGTTTTTCACGAGGACCACCTGATGTTAAAGTATCTTGTGCCTGTAATTTATTATTTCATATTTTTCTATTACTATGCTCGATGTAAAAATCAAAACTCTATTCAAAGGGAGCGCGGCGCGGTGCAGTGTAGCTGCAGCGGGTGCTCTTTGTTCAGAAGTAATAAAAAATATAAAATAATAAATTACAGGCACAAGAGACTTTTAACATCAGGTGGTCGTCGTGCTTACTCCGTCAAATACAAATAAACAAACACAAAAAAAACTCAAAATGTTTGTTAGGGCTAGCAGAAGTCAACCCTAAAAGGTTGCTAGCATTTAGAATATGACAATAACCTTGTATACATTAAAATGCACCCAGTTTTAGTTTATATTATTTAACTATATAAGATGTCGCACCCATACAAGGTTTTCTCAAGTTCTGTGCTCTAAGTTCGCGATCACTGTGAAGAATGCAATCGATTAGATAAACGCACTTATAACAGCTGTCAGACCGTCAAAGTGAACGTAACCTTTATCAGAGGCACTTTTGACTGAAGTGAAAGATAGAATTCCGGAATTATACCCATTTCTTTGGAAATGCTACGGCAAACCGTCAAGTTAACCTAATACGTTACCAAAATAACGTTATTATTATCTAACGTAGGATGTCAATAGGGTGATCCTCGTGGTCTAGCAATCTTTAGCCATGTCACATTTACTCAACAATTTAAAGTCTCCAATCAAAATTAACTTTTTGGTACCTTAAGAGACGATGCGAACATGTAATGAATGAATTGCAACTGTTCATAGACGATTTTCGTCAAATTGGTTTCGAATTGCGAACTATTTGTTAATGATTCTTGTTCGCATATAGTTTTGATTACTGCAAAATTTAATTTACTTACGCCTTATTTTAAAATAATAGAAGAACAAAGTGAGTTCACTGATTCTTGACGAATCTCTATCACCATTTATTGAAGAACAAATTTAGAAATGACTCTAGTAGATTATTCAAAATCAACGCTCAAAGTATAGCTATTATTAGAGTTTGCCTTTTCGTTCCTGTATATATTTAATTTAAGATGTTGTCAGCACTGGGAACACGGTGAGCTTCTTTTAAGCTTAGCTTATATATTTATACTATACGTTTAGCAGTCTGTCAAGTCCTAAATTGAATGAAGTTTAGTACAAAGTCAGACATTTCACCAACGCTAAGGCAGGGTGCGTTGAGCCTGTATTCGGCAAATGCCTACAACATATCCTGTCGATTGGAAACTATTCTCGACAACATGCTTTACACTGAGAAAAACGACTTAAAGGCTTAAATCAAATTTGACCTCTTACCGTTGAATTGTAACTACGTAAGATGAATTCACAACTCTTAAGATGATTTTCACCAATCAATAAAAATGAACCATGTTTTATAATAAACACAACCGTCAAAAACGCCTTCCGTAAAGTATTTTCAGAATTGAACTTGTTATACGATAATAATTGCAGTATTGACCATAAAATATACCTTACTTTTACGGCGGTTTATATACGGTGATTATCACTATAACGTACGACTTAATCAGCCTCATAGAAAAGTCAATATTTAAGAAAGACCACAAAATACACCTTAAATGATGACGAAAAGAAACATTCGCCTTCACTGACCTCGTTTAACGCCTTCTAGTTGGAAGGCGTTTTTGTACGTATTTACGTTTGGTCGGTTTTTCGCCTTATACCATATAAATTGGCCGTCATTAGGGCGCTTTTGACTTTAGATTTTTCTCAGTGTAGGAGTGTTCTTTCACAATAAAGTTAAGTTCTATATTTATACAAAGAAATACCAACCTTCTATAACGTGTAAGTACTGTTAGTGCCATGAAACGTTATATTTGAGCACAAAGCTTCACACAAAGTAAGTAGCTAATGCAGCCGACGTGTAGTGACATGGACACATGATGCGAGGCGACAAGATGCGGTGAGATGGTACAAGGACCTCACGGCCCACGCATGTCATGTCGACCGCAGCGAGTCCGCAACTACTCAGGATGGACATTATGCATCTCCCTTCAGTGATGCATTAATCTTTTGCGTTATATAACGTGTGCGCCTGTAAAACAAATATCTATATGCAAAGTGTCTCTAAATAACTAAAAGCAATGATGTTTGTAATAATGTAGTATATGTTTGAATAATTTTCTGTATATTTTATGATGTAATCGACAGTATACCCTGTGGATTACATCATAAAATATACAGAAAATTCAGATGCTTAGTTAAGTTAGTTTATACCCTTCTCAACTAAAGTTCTATACGTGACGTATTTTTTTATTTGTGATAGGTTAGCCTTTGACCGCTATCTCACCTGGGTAAGTGGTAAGTGATGATGTGGTCGAAGATGTTGTTCAGGCTAACCTAAAATTACTGGCTCTAAAAGAGAGCTGCTGGAACACACCGTTAGGTGCTTGGCGACAGATTTTCTACTTGAGAGTGGTAGCTAGCTAGGCGGGAACTCGCAAAATGCCCTACTACCATGCAAAAATGACCTACCACCATGCAATAATAATATAAGAAAATAAAACCCAACAGTCAGCATTTTTTTATTATTATTTTACTGTACTGTACTGCCACTCCAGCCGACTCGTCCCCTTCTGAATACAGCTTCCCCTATTAAGGGGGTATTTGCCATAATCCCCACGCTTGGCAGGTGGCTTGGGTATCACAGTGTAAGATGGCAGTTCTTTAGAAGGTACTGCTGCCCACCTTCTAGTATTTTTCCCTTAATTGCCTCTTACGACACCCACGGGATGATATGAGGAGGTGCAATTCTAACCCGGCACCCCACGGGATATTATTGGACTTATATTATTAATGTTTTTGTTTATATTATTGTGATGGAAAACGCTCGAGGCCTACCTGATGTTAAGCGAACCTCTGCCTACAACAGATGCATTTCATCAGAAGTCACGAATTCCACTGCGCCCGAGACATGGTTGTTAAGTCTCAAGTGCCTTAAATTTAATATAATATTTAATAGAAACATAATAATTTAATAGAAAACAAGTTAAAATATTTTAATAAAAATTGCAATATATTTTGTTCAATTATTTTGATAGACTAAATCAGAATTTTAGAAACAATAATATTAGGCTATCGGCAACACTAGAGATTTTTCTTAGTCGGCTGTTGTTACAACTTAGCTTTATATCTACTTTTCTAGAAGCAAAAAGTATTATCACACGCATGTCTGAGCTAATATAGACATTATGCAAATGTCATAAAGCGCGTAATCTCCTTGAGTCCAAATTTCTTACTTATGGCTATTTATACGTAGAGATTAGAATCATTCAAAGAAAAGTAGATTAAAGTAAAACTTAACTGACCATTAAATATATAGACTTTCATATAGAGCTGCCAAAATCAACGACGCCTCTTCTTTGTACGAGCTCTACAGATAAGAAACAATCTGCATCATATAGATCTGGTTCGATCCCCACCGCCGGCTTGAGCTTCACCGCATGGTGGAAGGGCATTTTGCGATTTCCCGCCTGGCTAGCTACCACCCTCAAGCCAAGCACCGATAGGTATGTTCCGGCAGTAGTCCTTGAGAGCCAGTGAAATTATAGGCACAATGAGACTTAACAACTATGTCTCAATGTGACGGGCGCAGTGCAATTCGTGACTTGTGAAGAATTGCAACTGTTATAGGCAGAGGTTAGTCCACTTTACATCAGGTGGGCCTCGAGCTTGTTCCGTCACAATAACATAAAATATATATATATATATATATATATAGACTATGCAGGCAAACATTTTTTATTGAAAAATAGCAAAGCAACGATACAATATTTATTCGGTACGAGTTTTCTTCATTAGAATGTATTATGTAAGTTGCTTCGCTTTCATGCAATTAAAAAATATTGTTTATATTGTTGTTAGGATAACCCTTAGTCACAATCTCACCTATGGTAAATGATGAAGTGGTCGAACGTGGTAAACAAACAGACTTTTAAGAAGTGGAACTAAATTCAAGACAACTGCCGGATCACGCCGTTTAGTCAATTTAATTACTTATTTTAAAGCGCTTGTAGCGAAGTCTGCTTAGCCGTTTTTAACCGATCAACTAAGTTAAGCAACGTCCGCTGCGGTCATGACTTGGATGGGTGACCTCTAGTGCATCCATTCTTCGAAGTGCACGTTATACCGTCAGTTTCAGTTGTTCTCCTAGGATAGCAGTCGTAATAGCATGGTGGTAAGGCATTTTGCAAAAGGCCACCTACTACCTTCAACTAGAAAATCTGTCACTAAGCACCTTACGATGTATTCCGGCAGTTTTCCTTTAGAACCAGTAATTTTAGGTTAGCCTGAACAACATCTTCGACCACATCATCACTTGCTTTCAGATGAGATAGTGGGCAAAGGCTAGTCACTGTCAGGTGCTTGGTGCCAGATTTTCTATTTGAGGGTGATAGCTAGCCAGGCGGGCATTCGCAAAATGCCCTTCCACCATTCGATGAAGCTCAAACCCGTGGCGGGAATTGAACCATGGACCTGCTAAAATGCCCCAAGCCGTCGACCATACAATCAATGACCACAGCGAACATTGCTTTCACCAGTCTAGGAAAACTCCACTACGAGAGCTTCCAAATGAAAGTATTGGTCTAACATCGTTCAATTGTTTATTAATGGAACTATTTAAAATTCAATTAGAACCTAAAATAAAATGTAATGTTACTGTAGGTTACTTATCTAGAAATATGTAACAGAAATTTAGATAGGTCCTAAATTAAATAGTTTTCTATTCATTTAATTCATCCTTAGAACAATTAGGCTTCGTATATACAATTATCTCTCAAGTCCTATAGAAAATAGGGTAGGTACAGCTTAGTGCTCAAGCTCTGTCTCCCACCGGAGTCCTTTCAAACTTTATTCATTGTTTCAGTTTCGCTGCAGCGGAGCCGACTCTCGGGTGCTTGTTTACTTAGATTGGATTTGTCTTTCATAGACTACATAATTCTTTAGTTTCTTTCTCGGATTCAACTTTGCCTTTTATAAAGAAGCTCTTAAAGTTCTGATACGATGGATTACGTTCTAGTGCTACAACTCGATGCAGTTACAAAAAATTTGAGCTTAGTGTTTAAAGTAATTTGAATTTCAACTTTAAATTTGAAAGGAAAATGAGTAAGTTTAACCTCAAATGTATATGTTACGGCTGAAAGCCTAAGTGCTGCCTAAGCCTGGTTACACTTAGTTTTAGCCGGCTACAACTAGTTGTGACCAATATGGTGAAACTGAGGTGATTCACTGGTAACCATAACAAAGAGCGAGCTGACTGAGCGAAGCGAGCTTATAGCATGCAACTTCGGCCGGATATGTTAGCAATTATGATGAAGGATATACCTAGTTTATCACAAGCTGCATCTAGTATTCGCAGTGAATAAATAAGGTACATCAGAGTTTAACTATCTACTACTGGCTACTTACTCTTAGTAGTAACCGGCTAAAAATGGATGCAACCGCATTTCGATTATTCGCCGTAATATATACACAACTATAATTAAAAGTATAGTTATAAGAATTAGGTTAATAAACATTACTAAATTGTCGCAGTGATCTGAAGTGTGTACAGGCCTTATTTTTTTTTTCTTTTTTTTTTATGTTATTGTGAAGGAACAAGCGCGAGGCCCACCTGATGATAAGCGGTATCCTCTGCCTATAACAGATGCATTTCATCACAAGTGACGTACTGCACTGCGCTCATCACCTTGAGACATACCTGTTATGTCTCATTTTGCCTGTTATTTCACTGGCTCTCAAGGACAGCTGCCGGAACACACCGTTAGGTGCTTGGCGACAGATTTTCTACTTGAGGGTGGTCGCTAGCCAGACGGGCATTCGCGAAATGCCCTTCCACCATGCGGTGAAGCTCAAGCTCTGGGCGGGATTCGAACCATGGACCTGCTGCGCGGCAGTCCATAGCCAATGCCACTGAGCCATCACTGCTTTGAAAACTGGAGTACAGCAAAAAGTCACCTTGTGCGGTTTCTCAACAATCAGGCAGGAAATGTATCTTTGCCTTAGTATACTTTGTTCGTATAGGTCCTTTTCCACCTCGTCTAACCATCGACACGGTTTATTTTTAAACTTAGTGTCAACTCATTTAAAAATGCCTTTTTAGGACTAAACATAAAATTTTGATTGGGAGTCGCTCAGACAGTCACAGAATAAGCAGTATTACGTGGCGAACTTGCGAGAAGGTAATAGTTCTAGTTATGGAGTCTTGAATGCAAAAATATATAGACATATTTTTGACGTCTTAGTTGATGATCGAAACGTGATCAAAGAAGCACGAAATAAGCGACTAATTTAACAAGGAAATTATTAATATTCTCTAGAAACTATCAAATTAATATTGAACACTGATTTAATTTGACTAGTAATTATGATTTTCTAACAAATAGAATCTAAATGTCCCATATTTTTGTTGTAATATCCTTGAATAAAAACGTTAAAAGTATATGGGCAGAGCCAAATTTGGAAAATAAATATACCGTGAAAAGTTTCAGTAGTCGTGTTTCTGACTTTAATTTGACTTTTTTATGTTATTGTGACGGAACAAGCACGAGGCCCAGCTGATGTTAAGCGGTAACTTCTGGCTATAGCAGATGCATTTCGTCACAAGTAACGAACGCACTGCGTTCGTCACCCTGAGACATACAGTGGTTGAGTGTCTGTAATTTTACTGGCTCTTAAAGACTGCTGCCGGAACACACTGTTAGGTTCTTGGCGACAGATTTTCTACTCGAAGGAGGTAGCTAGCCTTGCTGAAAAAAGACTTACCACTTGCTAAGGTGTAAGAATGTAATCGAGCATATTTTGTTTATTTATACTATTTTTTCTAAACAAATTTGATACTTACATACTAGATAAAGTTAATAAAACTTTTTTTTTAATTTTACATAGACCGGCTGTAACTAAGACATGCGTTTTAAAATATTAATTCAATTCCAATCCCAGACAACCGAAACAGGTCCATATCAAAAACAGTAATCGAACGTTCAATTTGATCTGTAAATTGGTGGATGCAGGATCGCGATTTTACACGTTAGAGCGAATTTTATGTAAAAAAACACTATTGGAAAGCAATTAATTTGGGAATTGGCCGGGCGCGGCGGCGGCTGCGGATCGCGCGTGAAACCTCGACAAATGGCGCGCGTCATTTAATTCCGCTGATCTCATGTTTGTGCTCTGCGCCATCATATTTAAATTGAATTTTGAAATACGTAGGAATGCAAACAAAAGCGGATTATTACGGCGCACTCGCTCCAACTGACTATAATGTGCATCTTTAAAATTCAATTTTCGAATTCGAGGGTTGTTTTAATAAGCCAGAATCAATTATCGTTATTGATGACGTAACCTTGCCTGCCTTTGTTTGTAGTAAATAATGGACTTCTGAACTTCTGATTCTGTCTATATAAATTTCAATATATATATAATCATGTTAATTTTAAAGATGCTTGATTCTTAATTGGTACTGTACTGTATCCACTGCTGAACACAGACTCCCCTATTTAAGCGCAAATCAAAACGCTTTTATATTAAACACACCCATACAATTAAGGCTAGGTTTTATATATAATATAGATATATTGTAGGTATTTCATAGATATACTGGACACATTTCCAAACCACAAGAAAGTCTGTCGCCAAGCACCTAACGGTTTGTTCCGGCAGCTGTCCTTGAGAGCCAGTACTTCTAGTTTAGCCTGAACAACATCTTCGACCACATCATCACTTACCATCAGGTGAGAGAGTGGTCAAAGGCTAACCTATCAGGCATAAAAAAAAAATAAAAAAACTACGCAGTGCTACTAAGAAGTTTGAACGGAGCAATCTTATACCTACATATAATTTTTTTTTGAGATTTAGTAATTGATCTCGGAAGTTGAAATGAGAAGCAATATTAACGAAAATTAAATTTCACTTAATTTATAATCAAAAAAGGCTTGTGATTGGTCAATAAGTACATTTTCAACAAAGAAATCATATGTATATTTCCCTGTCTAAGATACGCTAAAACTTCCTCATATATTGTCAAAAGTTAATAACCCCCAGATTCACAAGCTGTGCGTCATCGTGACAGGACATCGTCACTAAAAGCAGTGAACAAGTATTATGTAACTACAGCACCAAGAACTCAGTTGAAGATAGTAATAAACTGGTTACAGTTACTTGACGCCATCATGAACTTCTTCCTACCTTTATCCATTCCTTATTTGCATGATGCTGATGGTAGGGCGCTTCTCAAATACCCGCCTGGCTGGCTACCAAGCTCAATTAGAAAATCTGTCACCCCTACGAGTAACGGTGTGTGGAACACACAAGCTGTCCTTAAGAGCCAGTAATTCTAGATTAGCCTGAACAACATCTTTGGCCATACCTTCACTTACCATCAGGTAAGATACTGGTCGAAGGATAGTCTATCAGCTATAAAAAACCGGATCTACGGATATACCAGGATATATTTTATACTATTATATATAGTGTACTGTAGGTATACTAGTATTTTCAAGAGTGCGATTAATCAACATTTAATCAACTAAGATACAGTTGCCATCTTACTGTTAAAATTTTAGGCAAGGGTGGGGACGGTATTTAATTTAATAGGTGATTTAAGCAGTGCTTAGGTGCTTGATGATAAATTTATGAGACGTTTAATATTAGAAATTTCATAAACAGCGACTAAGTAAAATTTTAGGCAGTGATGGCTGAGTGGCATTAACTGTGGACAGCCGCGCAGCAGGTCCATGGTTCGAATCCCACTGCGGGTTTTAACCCAGCGAGTTGCTAGTACCTAGGTTTCTAGTTTTGATATGTTTTCTTTCGTCACTTTCATTTAATTTTATATTTCTGATAGGTAAGCCTTTGAACATAATCTCACCTGATGGTAAGTGATCATGTGGTCGAAGGTGTTAACAGGCTTAACCTAGGATTACTAGCTCTCAAGGACAGCTGCCGGAACACACCGTTAGGTGTTTGGCGACAGATTTTCGGGCATTCGTCAGGATTATCCACTCTGTCGTTGAGCAGCATATAGTGTAAACTAATTAAGCACACTTACGCCAGAGCTCCAAAGTATTCATTACTAACATATCTGATACGAGATGGGTATAAATATAGATAGTTACCATATATCTTTGATTTTTTTGTAACATTTCGACTATTAATTGATGTTTGTCCTTATGCGGAACCCAAATTATTGCATTCTATTCTAACTTAAGTCATTATTATATTTAATTATATATAACGTAATTCAAGTAGAAAATCTGTCGCCAAGCACCTAACGGGTGTTCCGGCAGCGGTTCTTCAGAACCAGTAATTCTATGTTAGCCTAAACTGTATCTTCGACTAAGTTATCACTTACCATTAGGTGAGAACCTATGGTACCTATGAAAAAAACTGATATTAGTAGAAACACATCTAATTGTCATTGTTTTAATAATATATTTTAAGTATTAAAGTAAAAGTTCTCTACAATAATCCGATAAATTGAATACCTGTTTATTTAGCAATAACAGTGACAGCAAAAACCACACATCAACTAAACCGACAATTTAATCACAAACAGAAACGTAGAAATGTACGCTTTAATTTACTTACCGTAAAATAATCGGAACCAACATCGTTTTAATTTAATCGATAAAATAAATTGACGAGTGACAGCTTATTAAGGATAAAACAATACGCCAGGGAATAGAAATACTTTTATGTATAATTAGTAATATTATATTTCAGAGTAATTAGGATCTTGATAAGTAGGCCTTCGGTGAGAAATAAAAGATAAACAACCTATATTACACTCAAACAACAAAACATTTCCACTGAAATATAATTATAACCCGTGTGTTACTTATACAGGGTATCCCGTAACTAGTGGACCAACGGGTGTGGGGTGATAGGGGGAACTATTATCTACCAAAAAGAAAAAAAAAAGAAAAAAGTAAACAAAAAAAAAGTTAAAAATAAAACAAAGAAAAAAAGTATAAAGTTTACAAAGAAACTTTATACGAAGATGTTGGTTATGCATAAGAGCTAGAGGAAAGCATTTCGAGCACTTAAAGTAAGAAAAAATATGTGCAATAAAAGCTTTTCCATTATTAACAATGTATTTTTATTTTCTTGCAAAAAAGTCCTTTGGTTTCGATAGTAATTAAAATAGGAAAAATACTTATTTAAACCACAGTGTTATACTTTTTTGTAATTGGTATGACATGTAGATGTTTTTATAATAAAGTTTCACTAGGCTATAATACATTTTTTTTACACCAGCTTAGCTCAAACACCACATAGAGCATCTTGAAATGTAAAATTACACTAGTTTTATTTTTTAATTTTCATGCTAATGATAATTACACCTAAATACGATTTTAATTAGAAATACCTATGTATTCTTAACCGCCTAGATTAAAAATAAAAAAACATAAGTGATAGATTTCGTAGAATTATAAAATGTGTGTACATAAGACGATAATTTCACCTATTTATTAAAAACAATCATTACTTTAAAATTATAACACCTAGAATAATATTTTTTAGTGGTTTTGGTAGATAATAGTTCCCCCTATCACCCACACCCCGTTGGTCCACTACTTACGGGACACCCTGTATAAAGCTCGTGGGATGCCACTGGGCTAGAATGTCACACCCCCATCTCTTTCCGTGGGTGTCTTAAGAGGCGACTAAGGGTATAAAAACCAGGGTAATATCGGAAGATGGGCAGCAGTGTTTTCTGAGGAACTTCTATCTTACACTGAGATCTCCAAGACGTCTACCAAGCGTGGTGATTAGGTATGTGTAAACCCCCCTTAGTCTATCTATCTATCTATCTATCTTAGTGGGAGGCTGTGTTCAGCAGTGGACAACCTAGCTGATACAGATATCAGATACGAGTGCTTATATAGTGTATCAGCCGCATTGTCCACTGCTGAACACAGCCTCGCCCACTAAGGGCGGGTTAGTCCCTCGCTTGTCAGGCGTCTTGGGAATCGCAGTTTGAGATAGGAGGCCCTTATAAAGTGTTGGTGTCCACCTTTTTTCCCTTAGTCACATTTTACGATACCCACAGGAGGTGCTGGTAATGGGAGGGGGGGGGGTTGACATTCTAGCCCGGCACACCTCCGTCACGGTAATCTGACATCATATTACGAAGTTCGTTCTAATGAGTTTTTTGGCTGGGTTCTTAATGATTCGAGGAGGTAACGCTAAAATTTTATTTTGTTAATAAAGGTTTTGTATAAGTACTAACAAATTCTTTATCTATTTCTTAATCAAAAACTTACTACATACTACATACAACACTACGTCTACTACAACGAAAGCATTTAATCAACCCGAAGGCTATTGCAGGCCTACATGCAGTCCAAATGCTCCAGCCCACTACTATTTGGTAGCGTGTCCGTGCAGGCAGAATTGCCCCATTATTTTTTCATTTGACGAGCCAAATAAATGCCAGCATTTTAATCACGCGTCACATCGACCAAGCGCTCTGATAAGTTGAGCTAACAAGATGAGCACCCGGTTCCCACGGTCCTACTGTCTCTATACCAAATGGCTTAAATATGTAACCCTACCGTCAGACCAGACGTTTGTTTCAGAAAGATGTGCGCTAATGTGTCGACTCACGTAGCGTCTCACACAAAGTCAAGTTGTCGAAGTCAAACTGTTGTAAGTACTATAAGTACAAAGAATGGTAGGTAAAACAACAGCGAATATTTTTTGTACTGGAAAATGTGAAGATATTACTAAACCATACACAACCCCTGTCTATCTGTCTGTCCATCTGTCCATCCGCCAGTCGTTAATTTGCCATTGAACCTATCATTAGATGGTTCTTCTGGTGGTACCTACCCTGGCAATTGTTTCGCCGCAATCCGCCGCCGTTTCGCTGGCAATTTTACTATGGTTAATGCTGTTTTCTATTCACTGTCGTACTATTCCATCGTCAGATTAAAATTGCTCTTCATTTTTCTTAGTTCAAAAAAGAAAGAGCGACATAGAGTATTTTTTAATGTTAGAAAAGTGATTTGACAACTGTCAAACGGCACTTTGATTTCCTATTTTTTAATTGCGAATTAAGAATGCACGAATACTCTAAAATTATTAGAAAATAATCCTTAGATGTGACAGCTGTCAATGTGGCACTTGATTACATGTTTGCTGAATTTGGTTGCATATTTGGTTTGTAAATATTAAAAAAATACTAGAATATAAATTTTAGATGTGACAGATGTCAAAGTGTCACTTTATGTAATTTTTGTATATCTCGATTTAAAATATTTTATTTATTTACACATAATATGATTCATTATGAATTTATATTAATTATATGGGTTGCTAGTAGTCTAGAAATTATAAGGGAGAGAGAAAGAAGAAGTCATAGATGTGACAACTGTTAAAATGACTCTTCATGACATATTTGTCGATTTTCAATTTCATATTTATTGCACTATCTCAAAAAAATACAAAGGAAGAAGGACATGAAAGATGTCAAAGTATGTATACTCTGACATCTATCACGACCTTTTAGGTAAACATACTTTGACATCTTTCACATCTAACTTAAAATCATATTTGTCGATTTTGAATCCAAACTTAGGTTGCTAAATTTATAAAAAGTAATAGGAAATAAATTGTAGGCGTGAAAGATGTCAAGGTGACAGTTGAATGTTTGAAAATTTGCATTTTAAATTTGGGTGGAAAATATCCTAAAAAATAATAGGAAATCTTTATTATATAAAATAACAATTTTGTTGTACCTTCGATGTTGGTACGGGACACACGGTTTGCGAGTCCGACTCCCGCCTGGCCAGTGTTTACGCATATATAAAAGATCTTTTCAGGCTTTTCCTATAAATACATATACCTACATAGACTTTGCAATAAGCGTGTAGCAGAAAGACCTATCAAGGTAGGTAAGAATTACTCAATAGGAAGCGTTCCTTCTGTTCCGTTCATTATTCATGTACTGTTGGTGTTGTACAATTGATGATCTACAACGGAAAAATGTAAAAAATTTGAAGTACTTGTAGCGTAGTTTGCTTTGCCATTTTAAGCTGATCAGCTAACGTCCATTGCGGTCATGAGTTGAATGGGTGACCGCTAATGACATTACTACTGAGCGTGCACATGCTTAGGAGGGCAGGTTGAGGCGTCGGAATATAATTTAAAATACAAAATTGTCTTAAATATTTTTAATATTGCTATGTTTGCAATAAGACCTGCTATTAATATTTGTAATTTTGTTTTGTCTTAAATATTATCAATATTATCTCAATAATGAGCTGTAATTTTTTTGTATGATATTTTTTATTACTACCCACACAAATGGATTCGAAAAGAAGTATGGCGTAAAAAACTACATCGCATTCAAAACGAGAACTCCGCCTTTGACATAGCAGTTTAAGAAACTACACAATTTAAATTTCAATATTGCTACAAGAAAAGCTTTTACAGAAATGAACTAAATCCAATACAACGTAGCGCCAAGTTTAATAAAGTGTTTCCCGCTCGAAGCTTTTCAAACTGTAGCATACCTATTTTCCTTCATATTTACTGCTAAAGTACAAAGCACGAGTTAATCTAATTGTGTGAAACGTTCAGCTCTACGGGAGTTGGGAACTTGCTTACTGGTCCAAGAGTCGACCGCGAGAAGTTCGTCATTATTCAAGTGGCTTTAATTGGAAGTGAAGAGCAAGCAATTATTATGCATAACTTCACAGGAGCCACGCTCACCCTCTCGGTTAATAAAGCCCTATTAATTGACAAGAATTGATTTCCCTCTAGGGTATTGTTATACAGATAACAATTTGTTTTCCTTCATAAATGATAACGTCATTTACCTACCATTATCCCACTCATATTTGGTACATTATGACGTCTTTTAAAACGACATATTAAAAAAAAAAACTATATATTATGTTCTCTATTAGAACCCCACGTAAACAACTGTACCTACTGTAATCAGCCGGATTGTCCACTGCAAAATAAAGCCTCCCCCTTAAGAGGGGATTTGCCATAATCCCCACGCTTGTCAGGCGTCACATTATGACGTCTTTTGAAACGACATTTTTAAAAAAACAAAATATTATGTTCTCTATAAGAACCCAACGTAACTGTACCTACTGTAATCAGCCAGTTTGTCCACTGCGAAATACAGCCTCCTACATGAAGAGGGGATTTGCCATAATCCCCACGCTTGTTAGGCGTCTTGGGGATCGCAGATTAAGATATCAGTTCCTCAGAAGTTTACTGTTGCCCAGTAAAAATAAGAAATATTTTAAAAGTATTCTAAGAAAAAACTAAATCAATATTTTAATAAAACACTTGCCACTAAAAATATTGTCAATTCCGCCTAATTTTCCTGTTAAGCCTACTTGACGTCACAAACGCCACGCAGTCAAACCGAAAGAATTTTCGACGCGTTTCGCTTGTCTGCCGTTGTCTTGACTCACGCACGATCGATTTAAATATCGATTCCCGCAAAGAAATGCCTGAATCTATTCAGTATCCAAGAGTTACTAGGAAGATTTGAAGAGTTTGCCATTTTGCGAATGCCCGCCCGGCTAGCTACCACCCTCAGGTAGAAAATCTGTCGCCAGGCACCTAACGGTGTGTTTCGGCAGCTGTCCTTGAGAGCCAGTATTCCTTGGTTAGCCTGAACAACATCTTCGACCACATCGTCACTTACCATCAGGTGAGATAGTGGTCAAAGGCTAACCTACCAAGCATCCAAAAAAATAAAAAAAAGAAGAAACAGACCCGAGATTCTATATCCGCTCACTGCAGCTTCAGAATTATAAACATAATCCATTAAAAGTATATAATTTTAAAATCCGAACACAATTTTGCGAACGAAGTGTAAGTGTAATTTTATATAACAAAAGGCAAAACACAGTATTTATTTTGTAGTTATATCCTGTCAGGCTGAATAGAAATAAAGTTTACTGTTTCAAGAATGTCTTCTGAAGTCGCGATAAATAATAGTTTCCGCTTTGAGAGTATCTCGCTTAGATTTTAATATTTATAAATCTCGTGGAAGAGAGAATTTGTGAAGTGCCCAGTTTTTTTCGAAGACCCTAAAGTTGCCGTTTTCATAACTCTTTGCTGACTGAGAGTTTAACGAGTTTCTCGCTGACACAAGTGCGACCCACATATAATTTACAGTATGTTAACTTCTGATGCGTTCAGTACTATATGCAGATAAAGCAATAACATCATTGAAAAGCTTCTATAAAATCTTTTTTACCTAATTAACCTTCAAGCAGGCGCGCGGCTGTTAGTGACGGCAGTCGTCGCGCGTAATCTTAAATACCTAAGGAATATTTCAGGGATTTCAAACACGAATTAATAAATAAACATTTATATTCAGGTACATGACCAATTTGTAAGAACACAATTAGTCTAAAAAAACTTAAAAACAGATAATAAAAATTAATTATAAACTCAAATATCTATCTAAAATTTTCTTTGAGTTAGTAAGCAATTTGTTAATATAAAATCTCTGAGCTTAATTTGGTGAAAATTGTTAAGGCTAAAGCGCTCGGAGCGAGCGTTTTCCAAACAAACGTTATTTCGTCATATTTTAAATGTGCGCCGCGGTCATGATTTGCATGGGTGACCGATAGTGACATTACAACTGAGCGCTTCCGTGCTTCGGAGGGCGCGTTAAGGCTTAGGATAACGCTAATAACCTTGAAGATCTAGGCGGGGCGAGCTAATTATCTCCGCGCAAGCATGCCACTCGGCTGCACCAAAGATCGCGAGTGCGCTGCGGCACGGGCATGTATTATTGCCTTGAATGCCACACCTTCAACCGCGTTGGCACTTGATACGAGTGAGCAAGATTAAGTGGAAAGTTAGATAATGTTTCAATTATCCAGTATATTTATAAATAATATCCGTCATATATTATTGTTGCTTCTTTTATGACTAGCAAAAGTTATAGTATCCGCCATAAATGCCTGTATATTGCAAAAGTTTATCAATAGTTTTTGTTAAGTAGTAGGCTAATGGCAAGTGTATTCGTGGAACTTTCCATAAACACGTAGTTTCGTCGTATTTTAAATACCAAGTGTTCAAACTTAGTGATTTTTAGTAAAAAACACATTTTTTTAGTAAAATAAAAAATCATCTCAAAATAAGACTAGCAGAAGTCAACCCTAACAGCTTGTTAGCATTTTACCAATAACCCTGTTTATACAAAAACTTAACTTAAGGGTGAACTGGCCGGTCCGTTTTCCATACAAACGTCGTAGGGAGATCACTCCCTTATTTGAAGATTTTGGTCCAAAATAAAGCATAATACGCATTGATCTCGTCATTATCTAGGCTTGTATGATGCAGAAATTATAATAAAATAATTAACTTGAGAATTATGAGCCTCGAAACATTTTCATATAAAGTTTTCGAGGCTCATAACTAACAACTTAATTATCGCTTTAAAATTTTGGCATCATACAAGCCTAGATAATGACGATATCAATCGGTATTATGCTTAAGTCTGGACTTAAAATCTCAAATGAGGGAGTGATCACCCTACGACGTTTGTATGGAGAAGTGGCCGGCCAGTTCAACCTTAAGTGAGCAAAAGTTTCCCCTTTCCTGAGCTATGTTATCTAGATCAGGAAATTAGTTTTACAGTTTACACAGACGTAATAGAAAGCGATTGCATAGTGGTCAAGTACTGAGCTGTATAAAGTTAAGGTCTGCAGTTCATTGAGAAGTTAGTTTAGAAACGATTTTACAATTTGTACTGAGCAGACATGTAAGCGAGTTTGTAAAAACGTATACAAATACCTCGGTTTTTAATAATGTTGTTAAGAGAATCACGGAGCGCTTTCCATACAAACGTAGTTTCGTCATATTTTAAATTCCAAGTGTTCAAACTGGGTGAAACTTTGCATGTATATCCTTGAGCCTAATACGAGTATCTATGTTTCTGGTTTTCTAGATTTCCGTAAATTAAGTATATTCAAAAATAATTATATATCTACTACTACTACTGTACAGTCTACAGTCAATGTATATCACATCATGTGTGTGTCAGTCACATGTAGTGTTTAAGAAATCAATTGTGTCTGATAATATAAGAGAATTTATGCCCATAAGTACTTATTATCACATTTTTCATATAAAAAAAATATAGCACTTAGGTTCCTAAGTTTTTTTTACATTTATTTTTACTTTTTGATATATATTTATTATTTAATTTAATGTAGTTTTTTTTTATTTGTGTAGCATTTATTTATTCAAGGAAGTACATCTTCTACGTACATCTATTTAAAAGACTTATTAACCTTATTAGATTTTAATTTTTTAGTTTTCCATTTTTACCTTAATGCTTCACTATACACTATGTTAGCAGTGGTATTTGTAGATGGCAATAAAACATGTTGATTTTCAGGAGACCCTACTTGAGAAAGGGCAACATATAGTTGGCCATGAGAAAAGCACTCTTTTCTTAGATCGATGCCAACCATAGAAAAAGTTTGTCCCAGGGATTTATTTATTGTAATGGCAAACGGTATCTTTATAGGAAACAGTAATCTTTTGAAAGATATAGGCAATATAGGTTGAAGAGTATGACAGTGGCAATACATCCTTGGCTAGTAAGCGCCGTCGTCGAATTTATTATTGTTTTAAAACAAGATTTTCGAAGCGCTCGTATGGAAGTTTACTTAGCTGTTCTTAACCAATCAGCAAAGTTAAGCAACGTCGCCCGCAGTCATGAGTAGGATGGGTGACCACTAGTGACATTAGTACTGATCCCTTTCGTGCTTCGGAGGGCACGTTAAGCCGTCGGTCCCGGTTGTTGTCTAAGGATGGCAGTCGTTATAGCATGGTGGTAGGGCATATTGCGAATGTCCGCCTAGCTAGCTACCACCCTCAGGTAGAAAATCTGTCGCCAAGCACCTAAGGGTGAGTTCCGGCAGCGGCACGGAAACGCTCAGTAGTAATGTCACTAGCGGTCACCCATCCAACTCATGACCATGCGCGATGTTGCTTAACTTTGCTGATCGGTTGATAACAGTTAAGTAAACTTCGCTACGAGCGCTTCAAACTACGTTGGTATGGAAAGCGCTTCGTGCATTCTACTTTTAAATACTTAGATATATAACTACGTAGTACATCTCAGGAGTTTACATTCATCAAATAAAACTCTCATTAACTGACTTCCTCGGGTTGCCTTCTGGATCCGTATATTAAAACTGTTGTATTTACTGCTTAACTTAAGGTAAAGTGTGTAAAGTGTGTGTGCGGTGAAGCTCAAGCTCTGGGCGGGATTCGAACCATGGCCCTGCTGCGCGGCAGTCCATAGCCAATGCCACTGAGCCATCACTGCTTCAAAAATGTCATTTAAAAAGTATGTATAGCAAATATTTTGAACATATTTTAAGAAAACATTAAATATATAATATATTTCAATAACACATTGGAAAATATAAAAAATAAGTCCAGTAACAATTCCGCCTATTCCTCAAGCTGACGCGACATCACAAACACCCCGCAGCCAAACTGGACAGACAAACTTTTCGACGCGTTGCGAGTCTACACGAAGCATCTTCAGGAGGTATTGACTCATCGAGCGCACGATCGGGAAAGATTCCGGTTTGGCTGCGGGGCGTTTGTGACGTCATGCGGCTTAGCAGGAAAATTAAGCGGAATTATCACTAAATATATTTTTATATTTTTTAAGTCTTTCATTAAAATATTAATTTAATGTTCTCTTAAAATATTTGTTATCATTAAACATTGGATTTCCGCAAAGTAACGCCTGAATGTATTAATTATTTAGAGTATGTACGCTCTATAAATATGTATAATATAATATATACTAAAGGACAGGACAAAACGATGCCTGATCCGAAAACACGATTACATATAGTTCTCTCGATGGAAAAACAATCTTGATTACAGCTGTAAAATTTCGGTTTGTTAAGTTTTGTATCTGTATGGTTTCAAAAAAAAAAATCTAACACAAACTACTCTTACACAAACTACAAAACCATCTCGTTGAAAAACTGTAAAACAAATAAATAATTGCTTTACAGATGCCATCATACATATTTACTAATAATTAATATCCGAATTGTGAAAACATTTAATCAATATACTAGAAAATACTTAAAAATATATCCAGTGTCTATTCCACCTAACTTTCCCGTGAATTCCGCAATGTGACGTCATAAACGCGACTTACCCTAACCGGAAGAAGTTTCACCGCGTTTAAATTCTACACGAAGCATCATCACGAGATTTAGACTCCAAAACATAAAAATAAGACGCACAGATTTCTTAATTTATATAATCTTTGATTTTGGTGACTCATTTTCTTTACAGAGTGCTACCATAAACTTTCACTTAGACTTGGGGACAAATATAAAAAAAATCTTGTAAGTAATCCAAAGTTTATTAATATGTAACCTAGGCCAACTCGATTTGCACTTGACCGGTTTTCAGTATTCTTGTTTTTATGTTATTGTGACGGAACAAGCTCGAAGCCCACCTGATGTCAAGCGGACTTACCTCTACCTATAACAGATGGATTTCGTCACAAGTCACGAATTGTCTTCGCCCGTCACCATGAGACATAGTTGTTAAGTCTCATGTGCCTGTAATTTCACTGGCTCCCAAGTACTGCTGCCAGAACATACCGTTAGGTGCTAGGCTACAGGTTTTCTACTTATGTTTTATGATGAAAAATGTAAGCTTACTGCACACGAATTCAGAAAATAACCTTCTCTAACACTCCGTGAGTCTAATACCTCAGTAAATGTAGGCACGAGAGTGCAGCTTTCAGTGTATGATCGAATGTAAACGGCTTAGTGAAAGCTACGTTCGGAAATCTGTGCGAAGAAGGAAGCAATATTTTCCGGCTGGCTTAAGATCCAAATCAATTTGAATACCGAAGCTGTTTCGATTTTATAAGAAAATATCTTGCACCTCAGCTAAAAAAGATTTTTACTGCATTGAATTTTATGTCGGTGGTGTTTTTTTTTTTGATGCCTGATCGGTTAGCCTTTGACCACTATCTCACCTGATGGTAAGTGATGATGTGGTCGAAAATGTTGTTCACGCTAACCTATAAATTAAAAATTGGCTCTCAAGGACAACTGCCGGAACACACCGTTAGGTGCTTGGCGACAGATTTTCTACTTGAGGGTAGTAGCTAGCCAGGCGGGCATTTGCAAAATGCCCTACCACCATGCTATAACGACTGCCATCCTTAGACAACAACCGGGACCGATGGCTTAACGTGCCCTCCGAAGCACGGAAATGCTCAGTAGTAATGTCACAAGCGGTCACCCATCTAACTCATGACCGCGCGTGACGTTGCTTAACTTTGCTGATCGCTTGAGAACAGCTAAGTAAACTTCGCTACGAGCGCTTCACACTTCAGGTTACTCGTGGGAACAGTGAACTAGATTTCAAACACTGCTGCCACAACAAATGGTTGATGTTTTGGTAACCGTTTTTCACTAAAGAATAATTCACCTAGTATATAAAACTAAAGCAAACAAAAATGAAAGACAATCTATTATTTCACGAGGGGTACGCAACGCGGTGCCACGCAGAGCTGCTACTTAAGTATTCTAAGAGGTTAGTATACTTAGTATTTAGTATGCGTCAATGTTCAATAACTATACTACAAATCGAAAAATAATACATTAAAAGTTAAAAAGAACACGAACGGATCTTTGTCGTGACGCGACGACATGATGTCATCAAAGCCCAGAAGCGCTCAGCAGTATTATAACTAGCGGTCAATCATCCAAGTCATGACCACGGCGGGCGTTGCTTAACTTACCTGATTGGCTAAGACCGCCTAAGCAAACTTCGCTACGAGCGCTTCAAAATACAATGCTCTGCCTATTTAAGCTACCGTGTTGCAATCAGTCGTAGTTCATATAGTAGTATATAGTAGTATATAGTAGTATATAGTATTAGTTTTGTTCTTATTATTTGTAGAACAAAAGCAGCGTGTAAATCTCGCAATAGAGAATTAATCGCTACTTGGTGTATCTGCCCTCGACTTTCCTCGCTCCTCTTTTGTATTGTTCCTCGTTCGGGCACTCAAGAACAAACTTCCACACTCAAGTGTTTGTGCTTCTCACTCTTTACTAAATTGTTATTCATAGCTTTGTAAACGCCCGCCCTCGGTAAGAGTGCTTCACTCATACACTCTTATCTTGAAGTAATATCATCCACAGTGAAAGGAAAATTGTTTTCCTCCACTTTGTTCGCGACTAGTTCGAGACGATAAGTTCGTATGGCTTTATGTTTCGTGGATTATGAAAGTGTTCATATCTTTTAGGAATTATTTGCTTACATTTTTTAAATTACTATTTAAGTGGATATTATCACTATTTTTATAGCTTTAAAGCTAGCCTGTGACCACTATCTGACCTGATGGTAAGTGATGATGCGATCGAAAACATTCAGGCTGACCTCGAATACTGGCTATCAAGAACAGCTGCTAGAACATACCGTTAGGAGCTTGGCGACAGATTATCTACTTGAGGAGGGTAGCAGAAGGGCATTCGCAAAATGGCTTAAAATAATGTTGTCTTAGGGTTTCGCGATTATTACACATAGTAATTAAACAACTTTAAACGGTTTTAATCGCGTATATATATCATTATTTTTGTCCCAACGTTTCAAATATTTCGCAGTGATCGTGGTCACGGTCACCCTGGTCATGACGATTGAAACCGTTTAAAGTTGTTTAATTACTATGGCTTAAAGTATTTACAATATGAGTATCTGAAGCGCTCGAAGGGAAGTTTGATTAGCCGTTCTTAGCCGATCAGCTAAGTTAAGCAACGTCGGCAAGTAAAAAATCTGTCGCCGAGCATCTTACGGTGTGTTCTGGCAGCTGTCTTTGAGAGCCAGGAACTCTAGGTTAGCCTAAACAACATTTTCAACCACATCATCACCTACCATCAGGTATGATAGTGGCTAGCCTCAGCTACAAAAATAAAAAAAACAAAAAAAAAACTATCGACATATTATTTATTTTCCTCTTTATACATTGATGAGCTTTGAGTTGTGAGTATCGCAGAACTGATAGTGTTTTTCGTAGTTTGTCTTTTGCTTTTTTTTTAATGTTAGAATCATAACTTTTAGTTAGCACTGTCTAGCGAAGACACCTCTATTTAAGATTTTCGATAATAGCGTCGGAAGTGAAAAACTCCGGGAACATTTTTTATTCATCGTAATTTATTAAAAAGTTCTTTGCTGCTACCTTATAAAAGCCCAACTTTACGACTCATAAAAATGTACTTCAGTAGACTTTCCGAACAAAAAACATTATTTATTCTTCCCGAGTTTCAAATTGTAAACAGAGTACTAATTAATTATGAGCCATGTCTTACGTTGTACTGTTTTCTAAAGTCTCGGCAATTCGCTAAAACTTAGGTTGAATAAGGACAGCAATAGTTTTCGTAGTTTCACAATCACAGGATTGATCATGGACATGCGCAATTCAGCTGTAGCGTTGTCTCTCAATAAGCACAAGCACGGATCCGCAAACGAAACACAGCCTTATTCCAGCTTATTAAAAACCTTATTGGGTCAAAACAGATGTTATTGTGTGCAACAACGCATTGGAACGCTACCGTGAAGATGCGTCTTCCACGGGCCACTCCTACATATGCAATTTCCACGCACACATGTAAACAGTATAGGTGTACAGAATCCGGACGACTCCAACTAAGTTGTCCTTCATGTGTGTACGTAGACATCTCTATGTATATAAATTTTCGTTAAAGCAAGATAGGGCAAAAGAGGAAAAGCGTCCCTAGTAAAAGCGAGCAAAACGCCGGCCGGGATCCGGTGACAGTTGTCAGTGTATTGTCGGGCATTGCGAGGGATGGTAGTCTCGGGGGAGGTAGATTTTGGCGCTAAATTTTCCGATCTCCCGCGCTCGAGAAACCCACGTGGTCCACACTAAGTAACTTTAAAAATTTAATATGGAACAATGTGAACAAATTCAGTGACTATGTCACTTGTATAATGAAGTAGTTGGATACAAATAACTTTGAACTCATGTTTGTGTCGTGCCACTTTGCTTATTGTCTTCGAACGTATGAAAAAGTAAGTAAGTATTACAATATATACTTATAAATTATTTATCACTTTAGTTGTAGTTAAATCAATTTATTAATATTTTATTAAACCTAAAAGAATCTGGGATCTTATAATAAAAAAGTTAGCGATAAGGTAAACTTGTTAAAAAGTATTTAATAACTTTTTAATTTTAATGGGGTTTTTGTAATTATTTTCATAAAATCTACAAGTTTGTTTAACTTTTACATAACAGGTATATTATTTAATTTCCTTATAAATAACAATCAAGAATACTTCAATGAAATTGTTTCTTTTTATTAAAATAATTCATTATTTGTTTGCATACAGGAGGTTGATAAAAACTAGATAGATCACCGACCAATCTATTTATTATATTACCTCGATGGAAGTAACGAGTAGGTACATGTTTATGCCTTTTGGGGTAGAAGCTTTGGGGCCACGGGGCCCTGTTGCATACGACATGTACACATGTTTGGCTAAACGGTTTGGTTGTTGCGATGTGCTACAAAAATACTGGATCATATTTTATACAAAAAAACAGCATTGTAGTTTGGCGTAGAAATACAGCCTGCATTCTGGGCACTTTTATTTGAACCAATAGCCAACTAAATGTATGAAAGTAATAGTTGACAATGATTTTTCTATTTCAGTTTTAGTTATTGATGGTACATTTTAGTTTCCAATGTATTGTTGAACTTTTTTATTCGTTCAAATGGCAAAAAATATAATTGTAGTTTTTTTTGTAGCTTAGCCTTTGTTCACTATATCACCTGATGGTAAGTGATGGTGTGGTTGAAGATGTTGTTCAGGCTGAATTAGAATTACTGGGTCTCAAGGTCAGCTGCCGGAACACACTGTTAGGTGCTTGGCGACAGATTTAAAATTCTTGTAAGAGAATAAACTGACTGGATCGCGTAAATTGTTTAAAAAACGAAGGGAAAATAATTAGGTAAGTGAGGTTTTTTAAGGGTCACCCTACCAAAACCGCGGCTGCGATATTTAGAGGTTACAGTTTATACAAAGGGTCTGAAAACTTTTTAGATATTTAAGATTTTTCTTAATTATATTATTTTAATATACCTACGCAACTGTAAAATGTTAGGGACCACGGTGAAAAATTTATTAGTAGGTACTAAAGGATAATAATATTTTTACATACTTTAACTTTTTACCATGTAAGTTTGACTATAACTTATTATTTTTTTATACCGGCGGTATGCCTTTATTAACAAAATACTACGAACTATATACAACACTACAGCTACTACAATAAATTGTAAATAAATAATAATAATAAAAATACTAATTAATTGTAAATGGTATGTCTGTTATAATTAAAAAATAAATAAAGAACTTTTAGTCCATAAATAATCTAGACAATAATTGTGTTCTGTCTGATAATAATATTTATAAATAATTTCAAAAAAGGAGGTTTTCAATTCAACTTTATTATTTTTGTGTGTGTTACCTCATAACTCTCTACAGGGTGTACCGATTTTGATGTTTTTTTTATTTTCGGAAGTTGGTGCTTGTCATAAAATCCCATTTAAATTTGAGAGAGAGTAACGAGTAGGATTTGAGTTAAATTATTTATTAGTAAAAGTGGTTTAATACAGTTTAAAATGTGTGTGAATCGTTTGCGACGACACAAGAGCTAGGTGAAATCTGTTTCTTGAAAAAGTAAAGTGGCGGTCACTTCGCCTACCTGATATAAGCGTCATGCCATCCATTACAGTAGTGTCACTAGTCTCGTCTATCTGACACTGCACTGCGCTCAACTCTCGCAGCCGTTAGTTCTTATGTTTGTATCTTCTGTCTGTAATTTGAACACAATAGTATGATGATGTTGTACCAGTGACAATGAATGTTTCCGTCATTTTCATTTTAAGTCAATTGCTGTTTGGGTTAATTAAGACTAACGTTGTAAATTTGAAACTATATAACTATACTAATGATTACAAACTTAGAAGCCTGGGTGCGCGGGTTCGAATCTCTGAGAGTTTATTAAGATGTAGAAGGTTTTTTTTTTATGCCGGATAGGTTAGCGTTTGACCACTATCTCACCACTTGATGGTAAGTGATGACGTGGTCGAAGATGTTGTTCAGGCTAACCTAGAAGTACTGGTTCTCAAGAACATCTGCCGGAACACACAGTTACAGATTTTCTACTTGAGGGTGGTAGCTAGCCAGGCGGGCATTCGCTAAACAACAACCGGGACCGACTGCTTAACGTGCCCTCCGAAGCACGGAAACGCTCAGTAGTAATGTCACTAGTGGTCACCCATCAAACTCATGACCGCGGGTGACGTTGCTTAACTTGTGTTGATCGGTTGAGAACAGCTAAGTAAACATCGCTACGAGCGGTTTTTGGAACCGTTATGTTGTCGGTGCATATTCAAATAATTTTTTTATTTTTATCAAACATTCTTTTAGGAATGAAATTAACTTTATGTTTAAAGAATAGATATTGAACCTACCCCCTCATTAATCAGATAAGGGCAAGAAAGTGATTGTAACTTTCTTACCTTACTAAAATTACGAGTAACTATTATTTAATCAGATATATGCTTAAGATTTAGTAGGTAGGTAACTATAATAATAATAATAATAATAATGTTTATTTGACATATTTCTTAGGTGGTAGGTACTTACAAAACATTAGACTTTGGGTTGTACTATTTGTACAAATATGGACATGAAACATTTCTTAGTCAGATCGTTGATGCCTGTTGTAGTATTAAAACTGTAGTACAGACAACAACGCCCTCCGATTTTAGCAAGACGTAACTAAACTATAACTAGGGATTTCAGTATGTAAGTAATCTATTTTACCGTATCACATTTCGAAATTAATAATATGTAAATGGTGGTATACTTATTTAAAATATGTGACAGCCCACTAGGCTGGAGCATTTGGGCCACCTGTAGGCCTGCAATGGCCCCCCGGTTGCCCAAACGCTCCCGCTGTAGTGGCTGCATGGTTTTGTTTATAAAGGCATACCACAAATAAAATTAAATGAAAATAAAAGAATATAAAATAATTATGTTAAACAAACATGCGCGAGTTATTTAAAAGTGTGTGTGTGAGTGTGTTAGTGTGTAAGGGTGTGTGTGTGTGCGAGTGTGTTTGTGTGTGTGTGTGTGTGTGTGTATGTGTGTGTGTGTGTGATGGTTTGTTGTGTAGTGAGCTGATACTGTCTAGAGTAAAGATTTAATGAGATTTTCTGTTTTATTATAGTCTAAATTATGCAAATAAGACGTTAATTTGTGTTTCACTTCGTATTGAGAAAGAGGGTATATGTGAAGATGTTGGTTAAGTCTATTATATAAGCGGCTGCTGAGTTTTTCGTAATGTCTACTAGCTAGCAAAAGACGAGTGGGTTTAATTTCACATACACGACCTCTTCTGCGTGTGATGTCGTCTAATTTTTTGTCATATGGAAGAGATCTATGCTTCCGTAATACAGTGCTTGAGATAAATAGTTGTCTGACAGTGAGAACATTTAATTGTTGGTACAGGAGTGTTGTAGGAAATCGAATAGGTTTTTTGGTCATGACTTTGAGAATTGCTCTCTGTGCTCGCTCTGCCTGTAACATAATTGTTGGAGATGTCCCACCCCAAGCCGTGGAGCAGTAAGAGAAGAGGGATTGTGCTAATGAGTAGTATATAAGTTTTTGAGTCTCTAAGTCAGCAATACCATTTAATTTTTTGAAAATATACATAAGTTTTCTGGAGCGTGCTCTTAATGAGTCAATTTGTACCTTCCAATTAAGTGAACCATCTATGTAAACTCCAAGGTATTTGATCTGGTCAGTTTTTTCGAGGGCTGGGCAACTAATTGACGAGCATAATGTAGTGCATTTGTGGGCGACTATGGTGAAAGAGGCATCGGGATGTAAAGATGACTTTGGTGCAAATGTAATGTACTTAGTTTTTTTAACGTTAAGGGTCAGCAAATTTGATGTTAACCAATTCATGACAGCGCTGAGTGCCTCCTCTCCATTACGCTTCGCCTCATTCCACGTTTTCCCATGAACTATGAGAGCTGTATCATCCGCATAGGTAAATATACTACAGTTAGGTAGTTGGAGATTACATAAATCATTCACGTACAAAAGAAATAGCACTGGGCCCAGGATGCTACCCTGAGGGACTCCAAAATTAAGGTATTCATCATCGCTAACGAAATCCTCAATCTTAACGCACTGCTTTCGATTTGTAAGGTAGTCGCGAAAAATTTCAAGAGCTAAACCACGTATTCCTAGGTGTTCCATCTTCAAGAGTAGCGTAGGTATAGAGACAGTGTCAAATGCCTTAGAAAGGTCTAGGAATATACCTACCGTTTTAAATTTATTATCTAGTTTCTGAACTATTGTATCTGTAAGATCCATTACGGCATCTTCAGTAGAAATTCCTTTGCGAAATCCATATTGTCTATTTGATAGTATACGATTTTTTTCTATGTATTTTGTGAGCCGGTGGTTTAATAGTTTTTCAAGAATTTTGGATAGTGACGATAAAACAGAAATGGGTCTATAATTTTCTACATTGTCTCTATCACCACTCTTGAATATGGGGTGAACAAGGGCTTTTTTAAAAGCATTTGGGAAAACACCACTTGATAGACACAGGTTAAAAACATGTTTTAAAGGTGGAACGAGAATTGAACGGCCATCTCTAAGAATTTTAGCTGGTATGCCATCCCAGCCGACAGCACAGTTAGATCTGAGACTCATAATGATGCGCTCTACCTCTTCACAGTCAGTTTCATAAATGGCCATGGAATCCGCAACAGAGATAGCAGAAAAAGTTGAAGCATTTGAAAATGTATTTTCAGTTGCGATTAAATCTGCTAAATTCTTTCCTACACCAGCAAAGAAATTATTTACTATGTCAGTGGAGATCTTAGGATCTACATGACAGTTCAAGAGGTTTTTAGCAGTAGACGTTTTTTGTGTGTTCATGTTTCCGAGTTTTTTTACAGCATTCCATATAGCTTTTGAATTGCCCCTAGCTTTCCTGAGTTCGTTTTTTTCGTATTCGCGTTTAAGACGTTTCAAAAGATTGTTACAAAAATTTCGATAGCGCAAGTATACGATCTTATTACTTAAATTATCTGAATTATTTTTATACTTTTTATATAGTTTATCCCGGTTTTTGATACATTTTAGAAGACCAGGAGTAATCCATGGCTTAAGGGTTCTAAGCCTGCAAGGTATTTTAGTGATATTTGTATTGGTTTTTATTAATTTTCTAATTATAGTTACAAGTGTTTCAGCTGCTATGTTGGCATCTTTAATAGTCAATAATGGTGAGAAGTCTATATCCTTGAGTTGAGAGTTAACAGCAGTGTAATTAATGTGAGAGACATATTTGTCAGGTTTAGGGATTGTACTACGCAATGAAGTACATAAAAGTACTGGGGCGTGATCTGTAACAGTGCTGTCAAGGACAAGCGTAATCGCTTCAGAATTAGTTTTTAGCATCACGTGATCCAAACAGTTGGTTACGTGTGTAGGGAAGATATGAGCTGGGAGTATTCCGTGAAAAGCAGTTTTATCTAAATAATCTTTTAAGTTGCGATCGTTGCTACCTGGAGATATATTAATATTTATATCCCCAATGACAGCGACCGTTTTATATCTAGAGAGCGAGTACAATATCTCGTGTAAGCTATCTATGAAGTTTTGGGCGTTGGGCTCAGACGGTGATCGGTAGATTGCTAGAATAGCGATTGAGTCGCGGTGGGTAAAAAGTAAAGAACTAGCGTCCGAGATAATTGGTTCTGTTATCCGGTATTGCAAACGAGAATTTACATACACAGTTACACCGTCGTTTTGATTTTTAAATCCTGATCTGTGACCTGTATAACCGTCAAGTATTGGTATATTTATAGATTTGCTAAGCCAACACTCAGTAAATATAACGACATCACAATGAAATTGCAATCTAGACAAGAGAATTTTTGCCCCGTCAATATTGCATTCAATGCTGCGAATGTTAAGCTGCAGAACTTTAAAACAAGTTTTGTAGTGACTCACCATATGTAAACAATCCTCAGGCGTACATTGATAAGACAATGAATCCGATAATGATTCTATTTCATTATTTACATGGTTTTGTTCATCCATTATTAAGGTTAGTATATATATTAGACATATAATTTAAATGGTCTGTGTTATACTCTACATAGTAATTACTATAAAAGCAGAAAAAGTGTAGTGACAATCTTATAAGGACATTCCCTACGAAGGAACAAAGAATTGTTATTTCACATAATTGTTTTTCAACTACCAAACATATCGGTCGATAATTAAATACCCACTGTTGTAGTAATATGTTATTTGTATATATAAATTTCAAGTTAGCAAGTTGTGTATGTAGTTTTTGTTTAGAAATATTGTAGTAATAGTGTAGAACGTAATGTGAGTGTAGTGTAGTTAATTTTTTTGAGTAGTATTTTTTACTAAGAAGTATTTTGCGCGCGGTACTTATAACAAATACAAAAATCTTAAGCGTTGGACATACCAATAATATAACAAACATTATATCTGAGAGACATAAATTACTTAAAACACTGGAAACATATAGTCAATATTTTGTTCTCAAATTATCTAAATCTCTTTCTCCGTTAATTCGGATTGCCGGTGAATTTTCTTTTGCTCGAAGATAGATTTTACCATGGGCTATCCAGCAAAAAGAGTAGGAGTAGGTCTTGGCGTACTCCCGTGCCATAAAATGTAGTTTTTTCATTCTTGGTGTCAGAAATTCCGAAATATAAATGGCCGTTTTTGGACACTCCATTTGCAAGTTTGTACTATTAAACCGGTTTTCCTTGTGTCTCCTATTATAAAATTTTGAAGCTGTGATGAATTTTTCTTTTTTAATCACACTGGCAAAGTCCGCTATGATAGGTTTACTAAACCCCGGTTTTGATCCAATGCGGTACACGTCTCTTATATCGCATGGCTGAAGATCCAAATCAAAGGTCTTGCCCGCTTTTATAACAAGATTCAGAAGTTGATCTTTGGACTCAGATTTATCTGCCGGCGGCGACGGCACATTCCGGAACTCTATACATGACGATTTGTTGGAATAGTCTAATTTTTTTAATTTACTTTCCAGGTCTTGGTTCTGAGATTTAAGTAAATTGTTTTCTTTTTGTAGCTCGTTATATTTTAGCTTTAGGTCTTCATGTTGGCTACACATGAACTCAAGTGAGGTTTTTATATGGCTATTGCTTTCGTTTAACTTTTCAAATAATTTCTCAAACTTGTCAAACTTTTGGCCTTGTTTTTCTGACCACTCCTGGAACATACCTTTCATCTCTGCCAAGCACGCGGCAAAATCACAGTCATCCCGCTTTCTCTTACTCCTTCCTTTAATTATCTTAGTTCTATCATCCGTGTCGCTAAGTGATGCCATACTGGTAACAGAACCCGAAGCTCTCAAAGGGGATGCGGGGGGAGTTCTTTTAAGCGGCATTTAAGGAATTTTAACAGTTCTAATGGTTAATAAATTCCGTAGGATTAAAAAGAACAATCAGTTGTGATTTAAAATTATCTTATTATTGTATCGATGGAGATAACATACAGCAAGCGATAAGGTAGTCGTTGAAAGAATGTATAGGACTGCGCTGTGTGACGATAGTGGTGCTCTTTCTATCTAATAGCGCCTTGCAATTGTTCTATCTCACTTTTACGCAGTACTTGGTAGCGAAAAGTAACTTACGATCTTCCGTTTCGTTCCATGGAGTGGAGCACTTGGTATACTCGAAACTTGAGGCACCGCACGGTTATCGCACTTAATCCAAGTGAAGTTCGGTTTACATTGGTTTATATTGCAGTTAGGTAAATTAAAAATATTTTAGCGGCACGATAGACACGACTGCTCGCGTTGGTGGCTTGGACGGAAGGGGAAAATTATAATATCTACTATTAAATTATAACTATTTACGAATCAACTATTGAACAATTGAACACAGAAAATGCAGCTATAGAGTATGCAGTATTTCGAATGCCTAAACGCCTGACAACCCCCCTCCCCCATTCATGGAGAAGGCTGTAATCAGCAGTGGACAATTTGGCTGAACAGTCTATAGATGTAGTTGTATATATAGATTTTAGTCTGTAATTATTTCAGGGAAGGCGCAAAAAAACCTTATAAATTCCATTTTAAAATGAAGGTACTGTAGCTATAACTATATACGTAAATGTCGACAACGATATCGTAATAATCCTCATAACGTATGAAATGTCTTCTGAAGCCTTACTTTTTTACAGCTTAGTCATGAAAAAAGCTCTTCAAACAAATTCTTTGTCGAAGTTCAAATTGATATGTACTCATTTATTTCTATTGCTATTCTCTAATATAGAACATATACCAAGTTGTCTTACCAATTTTTGTGCCACGAAAATCTTTAAAAACCCGACTGCAAATTATTTATTTTGTTAAGCATTTTATCGTTTCATATTTCAGATTTTAGAATCGTTTTGAAAAGCCCTTAATTTTGATATCTCGATGGGTTTGGAAGAAACAATTTTTTTATCGCTCTGAGCGACAAGGTAAAGCTTATTCCAATTCCGGTAGATATAGTTGGGCAAAGCCGTAGGCGAGGGTTTGCTATACTTTTAGGCCCGAGTCGTGGGCGAGGACTGTATCATATAACGCTAAGATTGGAATAACGGATACATACAATATACAAAATAAAAGTAATGTTACATAAGTATCTTGGCTACTTTGTTGATAAAATATTGAAATGTCATAGATACTCTTATATGTATATTAATTATGACGTGAATATATTAAATCTCAAAAGGATAATTAAAGCAATTTTTTTGCGATAGGTTCTGATAGTAAACATTTTGAGATGTTTTTTTTTATTTCTTTTTCGTGTTTTTGTCTGAATAAGCTCGAGGACCATATGATTTCAAAAGTCTCTTGTGCCTGTAATTAATAAATATTTGAACGAAACATGAAATTAATATTTTAGAAAGAAAACTAAAACATATAAAAATATATCTAGTGACGATTCCGCCCAACTTTCCTAAACGCGACGTAGCTAAACCTAAATAATATTCGATTTATTTGCTATCTGGCGTTAATGATGTCACGTCAGCTTAACAGGAAATAATAGCCGGAAATTTCATTAAATGTATCTTAATATTTTAAGCGTTTTTCTAAAATTTTAATGTTTTCTTTAAAATATTTTGTATACATTTGTTATTAATAACATTCGTACTTTTAAGTATTATTTGCGTAAAGTTTAAACGAAATCTTTCTACAATATGTCTTTCTCAATGTTGTTACAAAAAATATATTGCACCGACTATATACACCAGGGATAAGAGAAGGTAGATGATCACTAGCTTAATACTAACTTGCATACTTCCAAGCTACAAATTTATTACTGTGGTTGACTTGACTTGATGTTTCATTTCAAAAGTCCGTAAAGTTGCAGTTTTGAATTGAATTGTAAATTTAAGCCACTTGAAATTGTTGCAACGATGCTGCAACGAAAAAGTTTTAATTATTTTGCCAGTTACAAGACCCAAAGGTTTTAACTTATGAAAAGTGCATGATTTTAATGTTACATATTGAATTTGAAATATTGGTAACGTAAACAGTAAGTATTAATAGGACTTAACGTTTTGGCATAGGCGATAATGATAACAATATAATTTCATTCTTAACAAGGTCGTAGCGGTCCTGACGATGCCAACTTATTAATCACGTTAAAAATATGCATGTTATTTATCTTGATGTTTCGACTATGTTCCCGTGGCCGAGTTGTTTATGCATCCGGCGCGATGTTTGGACTACGCGGACTACTCTACTCACTTCACTCCACTCCGTCTACTCGTGACCACGGCCAATGCAACTTGGTTGTTAACTCTGTGTTCAATTTATGAAAGTCGAAAAAGTTACAACGTATAATGACAACGTATATTTATGTTCCAAAAAAATCTATATTTATTTCTACGACAGAGTTTTAGACTGTTAGGTTTAATTGAATCAAGGTCTTATAATAGTAGGTAATTTCGTTTTATGTTGTTAAGTTGATAGTAGATAATGGTAATTCTAGAGTCTCCCACGAGCGTATATTTGTTTGCAACTTATGAACGTCTGTTTTAATGTTTATTCAATTTAGCAGTTGGATAGTGATGTTTACTTATCATGCGATAATATTTGAAACAATTTAAAAAAAAGAGACAGAGATGGTTTATATGAAGATAATTTTAATTAATTAAACAGTCCAATTTAAACATGTCATAAAAGAAGGCTTATATAGGCCATATAAATCAATAACTAAACAATCTCTACGGTATGTATATATAAAGTGACCAAAACAAATCCACTATTGATGGATATTTTTGTACACCACAAAACATTTTATTTGTTACACATTACAGTTATTTAGGAATGATAATCTGCACAATTGTGCATATCAAACAGTAAACTAAACACTTCTAGTGTCTACTCCTGGGAATGAATTATGAAACAAATCGCCAATGATTGGTGTTCCAGATAATCCTACAAAAATTGGTTATAAACCGTTCCGTTTGAAACTTCCCAGAGGATCTCCGGTTCGTTGGCGAGGTCACAGATAATCAATGTACAGCGGACCAATTATAGACTATTGGTCACAGGGGAAAATTATTAAGCCCATGTCTGACTTCTGCATGAAAATGCTTATCGAAGAAGTACTAACTAAATAAAGAAAATGTTGAACACAATATCATCATCATCATCAGCTAGAAGACATCCACGGCTGAACAAATGCCTCCCCCACAGAACGCCATAAAGAACGGCTATTAGCAACTGGTTCCCATTGGCTAACCGCGACTTTCACGATGTCGTCAGTCAGTGGGGGGCCTACCAAATCTACGTCTTCCAGTCTAGTGTGGTATCCACACGAGAACCTTTCTTCTCCATCGGTTATCAGTTCGTCAAGCAATGTATTATTATATAACCAATTGCAACTTCAACTTGCTAATTCTGAAAACTATTTCGGTGACTTTGGTTCTTTAAAATACTTTAACATGAATTGAAATTTGGATAAAGAACACAATATATTGTCCTTATAAAAAAATTTCGATAAAGCTCACATCCGCTTGCAGCGTTGTATAATTTTATAATCTATGTATAATTTTGTTATGGGTTCATCTTAAGCCTAGGAAAACTATCAGATATCATTGAGTATTTTGAAGCAGTGATGGCTCAGTGGCATTGGCTATGGACTGCCATGCAGCAGGTCCATGGTTCGAATCCCGCCCAGAGCTTGAGCTTCACCGCATGGTGGAAGGGCATTTTGTGAATGCCCGCCTGGCTAGCGACCACCCTCAAGTAGAAAATCTGTCGCCAAGCACCTAACAGTGTGTTCCGGCAGCAGTCCTTGAGAGCCAGAAAAATTACAGGCTAATGAGACCTAACAACTGGACGTCTCAGTGTGACGGGCACAGTGCAATTCGTCGCTGATGAAATGCGTCTGTTATAGGCAGAGGTTAGTCCACTTAACATCAGGTGGGCCTCGAGCTTGTTCCGTCACAATAACATAAAAAAAAAAAAAATGAGTAAATTGGTTGGGTGTGATCAGGTAACGACAGGCGGCAAATTCAGATTTCTAATTTATTAATAGCAAATTTAACTATGCAATACAGTAAACTTGATGAGATTCTGTATGAGAACCCAAGTATTAATTATTTATAAATAAAAAAACTTGACTGCAAATTACTTATTTTCGCTAAGCGTTATATCGTGTTATTGAAATTAAAACTGCAAGTTATATTTATTTATTGAATCGTTTTTTTAAGGTCTTCATATTACTATACCATTGGGTGTGGGAGTAATAAATGTTTTTTCTTAGAATATTGCGTCTAAGTTCCGTCAGTTTCGTTTTTTTTACTGATTATGTATCTAGTGTCACCTGCGCTATCAAGGCGAATCTAATGATATATTACAATCAGATGAGCTATTTAGAAGTTATGGTGGAATAAAGAAACATACAGACATGAATCCTTAAAACATAACACTCCTTTTTTTTAGGTATATCTCAAAAGTTGCAAGCGAGTCTTAATTTATTATAAATCTGAACAATGTATCGATTTGATGGAATAAGATTTGCATCTGCGTTACTTATGCCACGCGAAAAAGCTGCGAGCAAGTCGTGCAGTATGAAATGAAATATAAAATCTGTTTCAAGGATGAATAAAATCTAATCTTTCTTTGTGCAGTGACCGCAATCATGTCTACGTGCTACGCCGTAGCGGATGCTACGTGACGTGCTACGAGTAGCGTGGCTTTTCATTTCTCCTTTTCACGTTTTATGTCATTGATAAATTGTTTTATATGATGGTTAAAATGCTTATCTTTGACTAGCTAATACGAATTTCAAAGATATTGGTAGTATTTCAAATACGACAATCTTTGCATCACATAATCATATGTCTCACATAAATATGAAAGTTTGTTTGTACATAAATGTGTGCGTTTGTGTGTTTTCATACTGCAATAGCTAGGCCGACTTTTATAGAAAGATTTCTTAGGTCTTCTTAGATTAGAACATAGGATTTCAATTATGTATCTCTTTAATAAAATTCCATGAACTCACGGTCCCCACGGACCCAACGTCTCTACACCAAACAGCTCAAATATGTAACCACTAACGAGGTTAGCAAATTTATGCCGCTTACTTTTTTTTATTTAGTAGCTTTCTTCGTATTTTCCAAAATTATCAGAGCGCTTGGTTGATGCGACGCGTGATCAATATGCTGCCACATATTTGGCTCAATGATTAAGCATACCAATTCATCGATGCTATGCTGCCAGCATGCTGGGCACGCTGCCAAAGTAGTGGGCTAGAGCATTTGAACTGCCTGTGAGTCTCCAATGACTTATAGGTTGTCGAAATGCTTTTAATTTAATAGCTTTAGTGTTGTATATACGTTTTATTAGTTACTTTTACTAGTTCGTAGTATTTTTTTAATGAATGCATGACTACGATTTAAAAAAAATGTATAATACAAATATTTAAGTATCCGAGGGAGCTTTATGTATGTGAAAGTTGAATATGTGAATGTTTGTATGTATGTAAGTGCGTTTTTTTTATATTTTCTGTAACAGCTGTGGGTTTCTTAAATATTGATTAATAGAATTCTTAGGTGTCAAATCATCAGACTTCCTAACTTAGTTACATGGGAGCGCAACACAACAGATTTGTAAGGGTTCCTAAACCTTGTTCCTTCCTAACTTCCTAAACCAATAGCCAAGTATTTTTCTTAATCTATACTAATATTATATAGAGGAAAGATTTGTATTTTTTTATTTTTGTTTTCAGAATTTAATAACTACGGGACCGATTTATATAAAATTTAGTCTGGAAACAGTTTAAGAGCCAGGGAAGGACATAGGATAGTTTTTATCTATTTGCGCAAAAAGAGGTTAACTGTTTTCCCCGATAACCGATATACCGGGAACTAGTTATACATATTTTGGTTATCGAAGATGATGAATGTCTAATAAAAATGTATGGCATGTCTCTCATCTATCATCACAGTTAAAAAGGAAATTTAATACATTTCATATGATTCTATGATTTCATGAAATCTTTTACAAAATAAATAATTGATATATATTTTGTAAAAGATTTCATGTGCGTATGAATTATGTAATTAAAAACTTATTTCTTTACTTGTAATAGAGTCAAGAAATTATCATTGTCACCAATAAAAAATGAATATATTTTCTGAAAAAAAGCGGTAAGAGGTTCCCAAGTATGTTTTATTACGTATTTCCGTACGTAACTCTTTAATAGATTATCTAATCTCGATGAATGTATATATGTTGGATGGAATATAATATGTTATTATTAGGTGGCACCTAATTATAGCATTTAATAATTCTGAAATCCCTAATATTATGAATTAAGAACATATAAAAACAAAACACATACAATTTCTTATAATAATGTAAAGTTTTCATTTGTTATTTATACATTTCTTAAATTTTTTATCTTCAAGGGCATAATTATATTACAATGCCTTATTGCACTGCTCATAGGGTACCGGGCTAGAATGTCCCCCCATTGCTACCTATTGGTTGTCGTAGGAGGCGACTAAAAGTAAAATACCGGAAGGTGGGCAGCAGCGCCTTCTGAGAAACTGATATCTTACACTTTTGCTTGTGGCAAATCCCCTTAATGAGGAATGCTGTGTTCAGTAATGGACAATCCAGTTGATAAAGTACAGTATGTTTTATAAAGTCCAGGGTAAGGGACACTATCTTGGTCAAAAAAATAAAATACCCAAAAACCCGAGTATAATTTTTACAAAAAAATACGGAAGCTACCGAAAACTTGTTGGCCGTAGTGAACATTAGGCTTGTTATCTGGGGATGTAATCAAAATAATTCAATGATATTTAAAAACTGAAACAACCTAACAGGGACCATGTTGGTAATGCGTAATCGTCTAATTTTCCATAAACAGTCTTACTTATAAACGCTATTTAAATTTTAAGCATTACTTAGCCGCTGTTTAGCATAATTTCTTAAGTACAAACTTTGCATAACTTTTTCGAGTACTTATGTACTGTTTAAATTAGCTGTCAAATTAAATACATACCCTCACACCCCTGTTTAAAATATTAAATTACAAGATGGCGCCCACTTTTCCGATCAGCTGATTGAGTTATTGATGAGGAGGCATACAAAAGTATAAACAAGAGATACTCTGTTAATAAATCGTAAAAAATATATCAAGTGGAAACATAAAATGGATGATAAAATTAATATAACGCGTACTTTTCATGATCTTATTGAAGAGTATACCGCAGCTACTGTTCTTGACATAAATATAAGGACTGTGTCATATTTTCCTATTGGATGTAATAAAAGGCAACTTGGGAAATAATGCGCCCAATGAGTGGTGTAGGTTTTTCTGTATTATACCACTATTCAGGTTGATGTGAGTGGAGAGTTACAGAACATTGGCTGCAAAACAGTTCTGCATACGATCTGAATGTCATGTTGATGGACATAGCGGCTATACCGGCTATCAATAAAGTTGGATGTCAATTATAAAATCGAAGCCAACACTTTTTACAATTATGTTTTGTGTTGTTTAATGTGTTGTTAGCAAAAACATTTTTTTCTTTTGTATTAATATAGCTGACATGTTTACCACACGTTAGGGAGATATATCTTCCTAGCTTTATATTTGTAGGTAATATATAACACTTATAAGGATAGTAAGATTGAATAGTTGAGAAGTTATAGTATAAGAGTAGAATACCGGTAAGAAGACGAAAATAATAAATCTAGAGATATAATTTAATAGCAGAATTGAGAATGTGAGAACTGCAGCATAGAAACGGATTTAGTGCAGCAAAATAAACTTTAATAAAATACCATAAAATAATAATACATCTGCTTCGAAATGAGCTGTGGTTTTGGTAAAACTTGTTAGATATGGCCGTTTAAACATACATGTGTCGATACTACGTAACTAACTATATACCTACTTACCTACGAGTACATAAGAAGAAATGTATATTGCACATTATCTACTTATTGAATACTTTAATGTAACATATCATGTCAACTTTAATATATGTCTCTCGGGAGCCAATGAATACAAGGACGTCTGTTATTAGATATTGCAATTGTATTGCCTTGGCAGCATGCTTTTATGACAAATTTTAGGAGTCGAAGTATTATTATTTTGTTTAATTGGTCTCATATATTAGGGTGCGAGCCTATTACCATTTCCTGTTCCAGATTAGACATCGGACTGTTACGGAAAATTTCTCGAAAAACCCAATATCTGATCCGACCCAGTGATCGAATTTATTGTAATTTTCTTATCAACTAGCTGCGCCTCGTAGTTTCACCCACGTAGACAATGACATAAACTCATGATGAAGAACGTTATGGAGGACTTTATCAAACTATTCTGTTATTTCTTCCAAACCCTCAAGCTAACAAAACGTGAACAGAAGACAAAAACACATACATATCAACTTTCGCCTTTATAATATTAGTGTGATTTAAGGAAGCGTTATAAAACAAAATAAAAGGAAGGTTGGAAACTTTCATTCATAGAGAAATCCGTAGACATAATCGGGCATAGAAATTATTTCGGATGGAAAAAGATAACTTCCAGCGGGACTTGAACCCGTAACCCCAGAATACCGTTCTGGTGCTTTTCCAATTATGCTATGAAATCGGTTCCAGGCCAATATAATTTGTAGAATATTAGGAAATTTGAATATACCATATTGCGAAATAAAAACCCGCTACAGAAGTCTCCAGTACATCTTACAATATGTACGAAAATCAGTACCTACAAAGAAGAATAATTTTTGTATATTTTAATTTTAATATATTTAGCACTATACTTATACATGCTTTTTGGCTTTTTGAATTTGAATCTTTCATAATACCTTTTATTTTATTGTTGTCATTTTAAAATACGTTCGACCTCATTATTCATTGCTTAGCTAAACAGGTGCTAAGCAGTGTTTATGAGTAAGTAATATTTAAACATTATTTAAACACTGTATAGTTATCCATTACTTAGTAACTACTTAGCGGATTTTTTATAAGTAAGCACCACCTACCACACAGCTCCATATTTTGAGTGTTCGATATACGAACACTCAAAATATGGAGCTGTGTGGACTGTATTAATAATATTAAAATAACGATGACGTGCTGAGGTGACGATCCAAACAAATAGAGAAAAGGGGGCAAAGAAATCCACCACGTACCTTTAATGCTCCCACGAACCGTCCCCAAGACAGGCTGGCTGGATGAAATATCTCCTTCGTAATGTCGGCTTTGGAAAGTTCACACACGCACATACACAAATAATAATTCTGCACGGCAGTAGTTCAAAAACAGAGCTCACGGAGCTTATATAAAGAAAAACGTTCTGGTGAATAGAGTACGATAATTGCGACCCACGGGGCTGCTCGACGTCGACTGACTGATGTGATGTCTCTCGTGTCAATTATTTTTCGTTTCCAACCCAAGTCGAGGGTAGGACGTGCAAAAACACCTCGGGCAGTGGCAAAAATCATTCACCACCCTCAATTCTAAATGTTAGGATCGAACATACCCCCCACCGAAATCATCGTGATGATTTCAAGTAAATTAATCAGAGGAGGATGTCTATAAAACAAAAATAAGGATATTTAATAAATGGGAACGTCCAAAAATTATATGCGTTAGATTAAGGAAATTACTATGAAATATGGATATGATTTGTCAATATAACTTATAAGATAAATTGTCTGTTCGAAGATGATACAATTAGTTGGTATAAGGCAGAGGGCACACTTTGTTAACTGGCCGCTTTAATATGCCCCTTTGTGTCCTCAGAGTGACGACACGAACCAAATTGTCAGGGCCGGGATGGAGACGCTCCACCCTGCCCAGTGGCCATTGAAGTGGACGACTAAACTCTGATTTTATCAGGACCAGATCACCAAGCTTGAGATTGGGAGGAGACGTGAACCATTTTGCTCTTTGTTGCAATGTATGCAAGTAGTCATCGGACCATTTTTTCCAAAACGTTTGGGAGATTTTTTGTAAGCACTGCCAACGTGACAGACGGTTCATGGCTACATCATCATAGCTGTATTCTGGGACAGCCAGTAAGCTTTGTCCTATTAAAAAATGACCTGCAGTCAAGGCTTCAAATTCGTTTGGATTATCTGAGAGAGGACAGAGCGGACGCGAGTTTAGGATGGCTTCAATTTTGCAAAATACTGTAGTTAATTCTTCAAACGTGAGCGATCTATCTCCTATAACGCGTGCAAGTAATCTTTTTGACGATTTGATACCGCTTTCCCACAGACCACCCATGTTGGGAGCACTCGGAGGGTTAAACTTCCAGTCTATTTGTCGCGAAGCGCAACCGTCAGTGATTGAATCACTATTGTCGCGGTAGAATTTACAAACGTCCTTTAGATGTTTAGCAGAGGCCGTAAAATTTGTGCCGCAGTCAGAATGCAAGGAAGAACATAACCCGCGACGAGCGACAAATCTATCTAAAGTTGCAAGAAAGCAATCGGCTGATAAATCACTAAGTACTTCAATGTGTACACATTTTGATGAGAAACAAACAAAAAGTGCCATGTAGCATTTGTGAATCTTTGCATTTCGAATTAAGCTGTCCTTAGTGTAAAATGGACCACCTAAGTCACAGCCTACATGATTGAACACTTTGTTAGGTTTTAATCTCTCAGTGGGTAGCGTACCCATGCTAGGTTGAACAGCTGTAGGGTTGCATTTGAAACATGTCATACACTTCGACAAGACACTTCGGATCTTGCTACGAGCAGATACGATCCAATATCGTTTGCACAGAATGCCTTGAAGAGTTCGTGGACCAACGTGTAGGTATATTTTATGAAAGTGTTCTATGAGCAATGTTGTGATGTGACAGCCTTTAGGCAACAAAAGAGGATGTTTGGTGTCATAAGGTAGGTCGGCTAGAGAAATTCTACCCCCCACCCTGAGAAACCCACGGGGATCTATAAAGGGTGACAGTTTACGCAGCGACGGAACGAACTTACCATTTTGAAGTTTGACAAGCTCATCAGAGAAATGTTTCTCCTGTGTGCATTTTATTATTACATCATGGGATGCATTCAATTCTCGAGTTGAAAGAGGGCCAAACGACCGTGCTGATTTTGGTTGCCGAGCATTATTAACAAAACGCAAACACCACGCTAAGACACGCTGTAGACGACGAAACGTCGAAAACGTTTCAAACGTTTCATTTAAGTCGGCATCTTTAGCACTATTTTGTGAAGGCATTGAAAAAGTATCGACGTTAGATTTTAATTCTAGAATCTCTGTTTTATCTGTGACATAGAACGTACTAATTGGCCACTGATGAGAGTCACTAGCCAGCCAAGTGGGACCGTGGAACCAACGCTCGGAGTCAGCTACGAACTGAGCGGGCATTGCGCCGCGTGAACACACGTCGGCTGCGTTGTGCTCGCTCCTCACGTGGTACCAATAGTTCGGAGGAACTACGTCTATCACCTGCGCCACTCGACTAGACACAAATGTTTTTAATTTATGTGGTGCTGTTTGCAACCATGCAAGTGCGACCGTGGAGTCGGTCAACGCAGTTACCTCAAAATGAACGTTTTGAATGTTTTGTTTCACGAAGAAAACAAGTTTAGATAAGAGTACGGCAGCCATGAGTTCGAGTCTCGGTATGGAAACGGGTTTTATCGGTGCGACCTTGCCTTTGCTGAGAAGCAGTCTAGTTTTCACCTCGTGTTCACCGACACTGCGAATATAGAGGCACGACGCGTACTCACGGCTAGATGCATCGCAAAATGCAATTAAATGCACTTTGTCGAACTGGGGTGTTAGCATGTGCCTTTCTATGCGAAGGTCGGAGAGAGTGGACAGCGAGTTTATGAAGCTAGACCATTTATCACGTAATTCAGGAGGCAGTTGCTCGTCCCAACCGAGATCTAACTTCCACAAGTCCTGCATTATGCATTTCGCGAGAAAGGTACAAGGTGATAAGAATCCAACGGGGTCAAAAATACTTGCCAACAATTTTAGAACCGACCGTTTTGTGAAAGTACTGTCTTTCATGTGGTACTCAAAAGAAAAGCAGTCATGTTTGGGTGACCACTTTAACCCTAAGACCTTGATAGGTGAACATAAGCTATCGTCGCTGAAGTTTATAGCGACGGCTCGGTTGTCATCAACATTGTTCAACAACTCAGGTGAGTTACTGGCCCATTTGCGGAGGTCAAAACCACCCAGTTTAAGAAGAGCTACGAGCTCTTCCTGTAATCTGCTGGCTTCAGGAACGTCCTGAGTAGACCAGAGAAGATCATCGACGTAAAAACCGTTCATGAGTACCTCAGCTGCGCGCGGATATCGCTCGCGCTCATCACGCGCTAACTGCTGTAACGTGCGGACGGCGATGAATGGAGCACTGCGTAAACCGTACGTATTAGTTGACAGCTCATAGGTCTGAACCGGTTCTGATGGTGATTCCCTCCAATAAATATGTTGGTAGCAACGGTCGGCTGGATTAATGAGTACCTGTCTGTACATTTTAGCAATGTCAGCCGTAAAACATATTTCGAAAAGTCGAAAGTTGAATAAAATTTTTAAAATATCATGATGTAGTTTAGAACCTGTAAGAAGGGTATCATTTAATGATATACCATTGGACGTACCGGCCGACCCATCGAATACCACTCTAAGTGGGGTTGTGGAACTTGAAATACGTACCACGCAGTGGTGCGGTATTACGTACCTACTGGGCTCATTACCAGTATATTTTTTCATATGACCCAGTTGTTCATACTCACGCATGAAATCTGCATAGGCCGTATGCAATTTGGGAGTTTGAGCGAGACGTCGCTCGATATTGAGAAACCTACGCATGGCGAGGTTGCGTGATTCACCTAGGGGTGTGCGGTTCGGATCTAGTAACAGAGGAGAAACATACCTACCGCTATGGTCACGGTAGTGTTGTTCAGAATAAATGTCTTCAGCGAGTTTATCAAGTGGGCTGATAGGGTTGTCGCACGGCGGCTCCTCTATTTCCCAAAACGCGCGAAGTTGAGTGTTGATGGTGTCACCATCAGTGGCGTATGACGCTAGGTTAATAGAATTGGCAACATTAGTGATACCGTCGTTCGAAGTACACGGTACTTCTAATCTTCCGCATAAAACGTATCCGAAGATGCTACTTAGTGCAATCGGCAAAGAAGAGTTAAATATTATTTTATTTCCATCGTATGTGTATGGGAATAAATCACCCGCTAAAATCATATCGACGGGTGATTTTCTATAGAAGAAGGGGTCCGCCAAAAGTAGGTTATTGTATTTATAGGTAACCTCTTCTGGTATTTCTACTGCAGGCAACTGAGCAGTTAATTCTGACAATATAATAGCATCGATATCAAATCTAGGATTCTCGCAATGTCTTGGTTTAATAGTGCATGACGTCATGCCCAATGTTTTAACATTGTTTCCGGCTAAACCATAAATATTATACGGACATTTCTGCCGTGCCAGCCCTAGCCGTTGTAAACAATTTGTCGATATAAAATGTGATTGATCTCCTGAATCTATAAGTACTCTGCACGGTTGCTCACATCCGAATGCATCTACGACATTTATTACAGCTGTTCCTAGCAACACAACATAATTCTTATTGTTTACCTTTGACGAGCGCATCATGTTAGAATGCATACCTACACTCGCGTTATCAGATGTGCACGGAAGTGCCGGCTGCGGAACCGGTTTGCTATTAGACTCGACGTTTATTAATGTGTGATGACGCATGGAACATATAAAACATTTGAATTTACTTTCACAATTAGTCGATACGTGATTGGGCTTAAGACAATTAAGACAGAGTTTTATGTCTTTAGCACGGCTGAGTCTCTGAGCGGGTGATAATTCACGGAATTGAGCACACCGAAAAATCATATGAATTTGCCCGCAATGTACACAACCTTGACTAGCGGTACTTTGCGACGTTGACTGTGAATAGGCGCGTCTATTGTTTTGATCGCTCGATCGCCTGTTTACATGTTGGTTCGCATTATTAGAAGCTACATTTTTATTTGTAACGGTATAATTTGTATTCGTAGATTGCGAATGTTCTAATACCTTTACTCTCTTTTGTATGTGACTCATTAATTGTTCGTAAGTAGGTATCGCCTTTTGGTCGATGCTCATTTCAAATGAATTTTTTGTATTAGCGTCTAGGGCCCGCAAAGCTATGTAACAAAATAAATAACTAGACAGGTTATCGATGTTCAAAGCGTTAATTGCCCTAAATGAGTGGTCAAAAGTCTCAATGAAATTATTTAGATTGGTTGGAGACTCCGCCTTCAAGACAGGGAAACTTAACATTTTATCTAAATATTTACCAAGAAGCATTCGATTATCTTGATATCTATCAAGGAGCGACTGCCAGACTACCTCGTAGTTACTTGACGTAATTGGCATGCTTTTAACTATATTGAGCGCGGAACCTTGTGTGCAGGACAATAAATATTGAAATTTATCAATATTGGAAATTGACGCTTGATTGTGCACTAATGAGCAAAAAGTTTCATAGAAAGTGGTGAAATTTTCTATGTCTCCATCAAATTGAAAAAGGTCAATTTTCGGTAGGCGCGGTCGAGTTTGGCTCGCATCGGTATGGGCAGTCGATGAAGCGTCCGCCATTTTGTGTGCATATCTTGATGAACATAATTTCACACGAAAGTACAACTCATCGAAACTCTTAAGCTCTTGATCAGAAAACTCGGTATCTGGTTCTGAGTCCAACCGTATTATGTAAATGTCCATGCATATTTTTTCGAATTGATCACGCAGTGATTTTATTTCAGCGGCACGCAATAAAAACATTTCTATTTGATCAGGTTGGGAATCTAACGTAGCTGACAAATCATATAAAGGTTGAATTTGGGAAAACAACCTTTGCTTCATAGCAATATTTCTATTTAGACTTTTAATATTTTCTAGTTCTCTTTTTGACTGAGGTTTGTCGACATTATGCGCCATTTTGAATGAGCAACAGAAGAGAACTTGTTTGTTAAATTACAATCTGAATTTAAGAAATTCCTTATAAGCACGGCTTATTGTGATTTAACTATGAAAATTATGAACTATATAAGTAAGGTTTGTAATATTATCCGACGAAGATGGACCAAAAAATGTTCGATATACGAACACTCAAAATATGGAGCTGTGTGGACTGTATTAATAATATTAAAATAACGATGACGTGCTGAGGTGACGATCCAGACAAATAGAGAAAAGGGGACAAAGAAATCCACCAAGTACCTTTAATGCTCCCACGAACCGTCCCCAAGACATGCTGGCTGGATGAAATATCTCCTTCGTAATGTCGGCTTTGGAAAGTTCACACACGCACATACACAAATAATAATTCTGCACGGCAGTAGTTCAAAAACAGAGCTCACGGAGCTTATATAAAGAAAAACGTTCTGGTGAAGAGAGTACGATAATTGCGACCCACGGGGCTGCTCGACGTCGACTGACTGATGAGATGTCTCTCGTATCAATTATTTTTCGTTTCCAACCCAAGTCGAGGGTAGGACGTGCAAAAACACCTCGGGCAGTGGCAAAAATCATTCACCACCCTCAATTCTAAATGTAAGGATCGAACAGGTGGATAAGGTCCAAATAAGTAGAAACAAATTATGATATATCTAACTAAACCTTTTACTTTATCCGTTTGGGTCAACGTCAAGTTTCTTATCAAAGAATAAAAATTATACCTACGTATTATATATGACAACTATTTATTAATGAAAATTTTGTTAATAAAGGGATTTTTGGACAGTCGTTGCTATAGCAATAAAGGATCTCTATCTAAAACTCTTAACTAATTCCAGGTTAGCCTGAACAACATCATCACTTACCATCAGATGAGATAGTGGTCAAAGGCTAGCCCGTCAGGCATAAAAAAACCATTCACATAAAATCTTTGGTTATAATCAGGCTTTAATTTTTTGTCACATGTCGCAGCATTTTTAGTTACAAGAATGGTAACACATGAGAAAAGGAGGCGGCGAACTCAAAATTAAATATAAATATTTCAGTTACCCACAACACTAGTCTAACGATTACCAGATATTTTGAAGCGCTCGTAGCGAAGTTTACTTAGCTATTCTCAACCGATCAGCAACAGTTAAGCAACGTCGCGCGCGGTCATGAGTTGGATGGGTGACCGCTAGTGACATTACTACTGAGCGTTTCCGTGCTTCGGAGGGCACGTTAAGCCGTCGGTTGTTGTCCTAGGATGGCAGTCGTTATAGCATGGTGGTAGGGCATTTTGCGAATGCCCGCCTGGCTAGCTACCACCCTCAAGTAGAAAATCTGTCGCCAAGCACCTAACGGTGTGTTCCGGCAGCTGTCCTTGAGAGCCACGTTAAGCCGTCTTATTAAGCCGTTAAGCCGTTTTAAACATCTTTTGCATCAAGAAATCGATGTTTTTTTTAAATCCTCATTCGAAACGTCGCGCGTCGTCTCCAAAGGAAAAGGATATAATTTTACGCATACAAAGTCTCAAGGATCAGCTCACAGAAAATAATCCTATAGTTTGTAACTTTATTCTGCTTGTCCTGTAGGAACTACAACTACAGCAGCGGGTGGGTTGCTAAGTAACAAGGATACAAAAATCATTATACACCATTCTGCATTTTAATTGTAACAAATGTGTGCTGTCCAATAAAATCTAGCCATCTTTCAGTTCTTCAAAGATACACTTTAATTACAATTTAAACTTAATTTTCGATCTACAAGAGCACATCTTAAATATCCGTCCTGCCCATACATAATGACTGACATCTGTAATGAAGAAATATTTTGATAATCCCTTTTCAGACGATTGACTCGTGTGACAATGTGAAGGATTGACAGGTAAATCACGTTTCAACACATTAATTTGAAATAATTCCTGATTCCATTTCGGTTCCACGATGGCAATATCTCATCCCACTGACTTGAAGCTACTACCAGCTATATATCGTCTTTGATATATCTTTATTACGATATACTCGTTACGCATAGCAACATAAACCAGGCAATAATGTCATTTCACGTTATAATATATACCGCAGAATTTCATACAAGGTAATCTACGAGGTGACGGTGCTCCGAGAGAGGTGTCAAATAAATATCGCTTTAATATTGTACGATGATTTAAAATATGACTCTACAATTTGAATTTAGTAGAGTAAGGGGCCTGCGTGGTGCAGATGCGGTCTAGAATATATGTTAGTGCCTTCATAGCGCTTTTTTATGGGAGAGGAGGGCAAACGAGCAGACGCCTCATCAGGGTGGTAAGTGATCATTGTCGCCTATGAACATCCGTAACACTAGAGGTCTGGACGATGCGCTGCAGGCCTTGCGGGAATATGCTTGCTTGAAGGAATATTCTTGAAGGCCTCTAAGTGGTATCTGCTCGGAAATATTTCACTAGGCAGCTGGTTTCAAATTGTGGCAGTGCGAGGTAGATAATGCCGTGAAAATTGCAAGGTTGTGGACTTCCAGACGTCGCCATGAAATAGATAAAACATCATGCTTTGTCGGGTCATCCAATGGCGAAATTGAGCTGCAAGTAGTAAATCGAACACCTCCTCAAAACACTCCCCGTGATAGAGATAGTTCAAACTTGTCCAAATTTTATATGCATTTTCTTGAGTCTAAAATCTATGCTTCTGGTTTGTAAGTTTTTCGTAATAAATAAAATATGTGCATTTTCATTGTCAAAATTATTTTACTAAATAATTTTGAATGGTTAGCCTGAACAACATCTTCGACCACATCATCACTTACCATCAGTAGCCCAAGCACAAACATTTCGATAGTCCGTAACGTTATCGTATCGAGTTCACCGCCCGTTTACGCAGGAGGCAATGGTTGACAGTACGTCGCATCGTTTGCTGGCTAACGTGAACTCGATAGGATTACAAAAGTGACGTCATCCAGCGTAAATCACAACAATCATACCTTTTTTCTAAGACCTAACAACTCATTCGAAAAGAGGTTTTAAGTCTTATTTTGCCTATAAAAGTTCCTCTCACTGAGCAAGTAATATTAAGATTTGGCACGGACCTTGTTGCTTCGAAACTCAGATTTGAAGTTATTTTATACCAACCATTACAAATGAAAACTATATTTCCAACACAATAATAGTGACATTTGTGAGTGTTGTACTACTGATTCCCTAAAATCGATTAGTTACAATGAAATCGATTCCATTATAATAGATATAGGAAAAAATGGTAAGAAGGTTAGGTTTACAAAATATATTTTTCAATATATAATACTTATTTTCTAACTGTCGTATATGTAAAAGTAAAAAATACTGCACGTAAGTTGCACTAGTAAACTTGTCATCAACTGTTAACAATTATTATTATTTGTAGTTCAATCATAAAATGTAGTATTTCTGACGCACCTTTTTTAATCATATATAGACTGTTGACTTTTAAAAACTTTTTTGGTGTAGGTAGTTGAATTATTTAGATATTTAATTTAATCTTGCAGCTGATCTATTTCATTTGTATTGCAAGAAGCTTCTTCTGCACTGATTTGTTTTATTTATTGATTCAATTAATATTTTTCTGCGTAACATATGCATATCTGAAATTATAAAAAAAGTTTATTTAACTGCACTCGAAAGTTGGTTAATTTTAAAATCAAACAATGTAGAGTATAGTATTATAAGTATTTAAATAATTGGGATTGTATGTTGATACACGTTGTTTGTGACATAGTACCTTAAATTCCATGCCATAGCTCTATCGATTCAGCATTTACTTTGAAAGTATATATGCGACGGAGTTTTGTTTAAATGAACAGAAAAAAAAACAACTCAGATTATTATCACAAGCATAGATATGACGTTATTTACGCTATTTATTATTAATTGTATAATATTTAGGTCGATTTACGTATGTTAGATAATAAATATTGCTCTAGCCATTCAGTTAGCAAGTACTGTGCCAGTTATGTAGACAAAAATTGATAATACCTGGTTTTTCAAAATGCTTTTGAGCTAAAGATGTAAATAACAGTCCCTAAAATACACATGTTAAGTTTCGTGGCATAATAAAACATTCCGCGTGATGGTTTATGATCCCCAGCATCGAATATGATATTTCCTAACTTATTGACACTATGAAAAAGTATATGTACCCATACCACTGACATTATAAAAAATCGATACTACAAAGGTATCGATACTTTCCTTGAGCAACACTAAACTTACTTTACGTTACGTAAATATTTGTAATTTATATACAAATATATGTAAGTACAGCAATTCGCATGATAACACATACCTACTTAAATTACAATAAAAACCAAGCGATCATTAGCTCTGAAACAATAATGTAATTTCAATGACATATTTTCATCAACTCACCGGTTCTGGATCTCATGGAAATCTATTGTTTCAACATTTTTATTTGTGTTTCGACACCACAAACTTCGCATTTTCTTTGCGATTTCCGTATTGTATTGATGTTCACTATGAAATATTAAAATTTTTGAATAAAATGTATTTGAGGTGATATATTTACTAAGTGCCATGACATACATTATGACATAGAGAAATGTAATATACCGGGAACAATATGATTAGTCTATAGCCATGACAGTCCAGTTGAGTTGTCAAGGTGACAATGACTCGTATCGTATTTGGTAATTTTGGACAGAAATCGGTACACCTGCAATACTTTACCTTATTTTAAGGTTGGTGACGCTGGACTGGTTCCTCTATGATTGATATTCGTCAAATTTAGCTTTTTATTTGGTGAAAACCAAACATATTTTTTTCCGGTATGTTACTTTTCTCTATGCGTTACTTGCTCAGTGAACCAAATTTTATTGTAACATCATTAGAAGGTATTAAAATAAAACATTATATATAAATTATGAGCTATAAATTCTCAAGCCAAGAATCTACGCCACTGATAATTTACTATATGAATTACAAACAGCTACTATTACACCTTTAAACAGAGGGAGAAGTTTCAAGAAACCCTGAAGGGCCGCCAGCCGGCGTGAAGTGTATTTTGCGCTAAATTTTATGGTGTTTCAGCAGAAAAATAGGCTATTGAGTTCAAGCAGTGCATTCTATAAGTTCTAATTGTTCACTAAAGGTGATTCCCGACAGAACTTTCGTCTCCAGCGGTATTTTACCGTCTGTTCTGGGAAAGAAGAATGCTGTGAAAACCTGGAGTGCGTAGTAATGTACCTACCTAACAGTTTTGCAAAGACAAACCACGTAGCATTTCATGAATGCGCCGTTACTACAAATCGGGAGTGCTGTGACTTGTAACCGTCTAGGCTTAGTGTTGTTTTAAGTTCATATGATTTTAGGATAATTAAAGCGTTTATTTTGTATTAGTCAGCTTATGGTTGGTTTTTTTTTTGGATTATGATTGTGTCTGTTATTACATTACCAAAAATAAAGAAATTACTCAACTGTTGGTGTAGTTTTGTCTTTTTATTCATCTACTTTCTTTTATTTTTAAGGAATAGTGTGGCAAACGAGCATGATATCGAAGTTACCTAGCCTATAAGATCAGAGGGGGAAGAAAAATGCTTCTCACGGCCCTGCTATGAGTTCGCCACCCAATAGTCTTTTATGCGCCACCAATAGAAGCACAACTGATCCATCTCATCATCACTGTTGTATGCTCAATGCGTGGCAATATCCCACTCACACCGACCTTAGTAGTGGCATGCTGCCACGAATTTTGCCTTAGTCGCGTTTCACAACATCCAACGAGATATCCTATTATCCCTAACCCACGAACTGTTCGGTATATAGGTACCAATAAATGAAACGCACAATTGCACTTCGTTTATTTTTATTAAGAACCAAAAGTCCAATAACACAGCTTCTACGTTTCACATTAAAATCTTCTTCTTCGTAGTGGTTAGAATGTTGGCGTGAGCATGGTCATCACCTCAGAGTTCGTAGGTAGTTAGTCTGACAATCCGTTGGTAGGTATTCCTTTCGTGTCGCTGCCTGTGTTCTTCTGGTGCATTTGTTGACAGCTTTGGTTGATCTTGAAATCTTGAATGGATAGGTGATCTTCTTTAAGCCTTATTGTTTTCAATTTGACCATGCACAATGAAGAATTTCATAGCAACATTATTGCGCCGCAAGACATATCCAACGAGCGAAATTGGTGTAAATGTGGGCTGGAACGGTGGAATATGGACGCTGTTTGATGCAGAGTTTTGGAAAATGTCCTGAATTGGGTTCATCGTATATTAGCATCACTTCCCCCCCAGTGCCATAAATTAATAAATACCTACTTTGCGCCTGGTAAACGACATGGTACAATACTACTTCTAATCTTGCTGCCATGTTTGTAACTCTTTTCATAGGTCAATTATGAATGAACAAACACAATAATAACATGAATTTTCGAAGTTTTACCACAATTGAATACGTTACGTCAGCCATCTCACTGAAAATTTCTCAGTGACATGACATTCGTAGATTTTTGACAGATCCTCGATAGCCAGCCTTCGAGCTTACGTTAGAATTAGGTTCGTGCTCGCGATTTCATACAAAACTTTTTACGTGACAAAACATTCACGTTAAAATCTCGACACGTTAGTTGTCAAAACCTTTTTTTCTGTCAAAATGTAGTTCCTTTTACGCACTGTAGAGGCGCTGATCAAATCCTATACAAAATTGTGACATTTCGATACGTTTACGAAACGGTTACGATTTCGCAAGTTATTCGTGCTAAGGCTACAGGTGCTGAAAGTGGTCAAAGTCTTACCTATCAGTTATGTAAAAAAATTACATATTTATATATATATAATGATTATAGTAGTTTATAATAGTTAAAAGAGTTTGAAATAAAACAAAACTGTTTAAATAATCACTTTAAAATTTTTTTCGTTTCAAATGTTCTTATCAAAGTTGTCTAAAGTATTTCATTGCATTTTAAACTGCGTGTAAGCGACGTAAAGGCTCCTAGAAGACAGGCGTCATCTTAAATAAAAATGTCACCCTCCAACTGCAGAGAACATGAATGCTTTTGTTACATTGAAAACTAGTGAAAAAGAACAAAGAGAGCTTACTTCCTATTCCTTAAACTGAGAATTCAATATAAGTTTGCCGTATGTGTTGGATTGGAGTGAGTGTGTTGCCATTTTCTTTTAATATTATATGCAATATGGCAAAGCATTTTGCAAGCTTACTTGACTTGCTACCAACATCAAATGAAACTTCTGTCACCGAACTGTCACTACTAATTTATAATAAGTTTGTCAAAAGGATACAACAGTAGAATATAACAGTCTAAGTAAGTATTTCATAACAACAATATGAAATCAAATCTCACGTTGTACAATGTTCAACGTTATCGTATAAGATGTTTTTAATCGGATGCTTCTGATAAGGTATATGACCAAATGTGGGGATTATGGCGAATCCCCTTAATGGGAGAACCTGTCTTCAGCAGTGGACAAAATGACTGATACATTACAAAATCACAAATTTACGAGAGGAAAAATTATAGTCATGTGCAGGATTCGAACCCGCGTCATTCACCCCTATAGCAGGGGTATGCTCTGACCCGCTGAACCTACATGACAATCCGCAAAGCATGTGTTATTGCAAAAAATACTGATACCCCATACGATGGTTGAAGAACGAGAGCAAGAATTAGAGTTAGGAATCATACTGTCATGTTAGCTCAGTCAGTCAGAGGGCCGGCTATAGACTATATTTCTCTCTCTCGTAAATTTGTAATGACTGATACAGTTAGTGAAAACGTATTTGCATATCTGGATGATTTACAAAATATATATCAAGTATTTTTTCTTTTTATATGTAACCGACTCCTAACACGAATAAGTATGAAATAACTTTTGGAATTTGAACCATGATAATGTGTCCCCGTGAGGTGCCGAGCTAGAATGTCACCTCCCATTGCCTCCGTGGATGTTTATAAGAAGCGATTAAAGGTAAAATACCAGATGGGGGGCAGCAGCGCCTTCTTAGGAACTTATCTTAAACTGCGACCTCCAAGACGTCTGCTTGAGCATGGGGATTATGCCAAACCCCCTCTTAATGAGGGAAGCTGAGTTCAGCAGTGCACTATCCGGCTGATACAGTAATGTGAGGTCAGTGTTGGTCCACTGCTGAACACAGCCTCCCCTATTAAGGGGGTATTTGCCATAATCCCCACGCTTGGCAGGTGGCTTGGGGTTCGCAGTATAAAATGGCAGTTCTTTAGAAGGCGCTGCTGCCCACTTTCCAATATTTTTCCCTTAATCGCCTCGTACGACACCCACGGGATGATATGGGGAGGTGCAATTCTAACCCGGCACCCCACGGGGGAGTTATTTCATACCTTGTAAATGTTTTTAGTGGTGTCAGTTAATGTTTAATAAGTAAAACAAAATATAAAAACAATAAATCTAATGAAAGTTAATAGAAAGGCCATGCCATCGTTAACTATGTTTCGTAACTGGCCTTCTACAAGACAGCGTTTATAATCATCAATGACGTACATTTGTACCAACATTATTTCATAAATTCCCGTAATATTTTTTATGAACAATTCATAAATAAATTTGCACATAACGATTTCTCCGAATCAAAATAAAAAGTACAAACTAAAGTAAGTTACTAGTATAGAAAAAAAAATTGGACCATATACTTTTTAAGTCCAATGCGAGGCTAACCGTCAATGCCCTTGTTTGAATGAAAAATGGTTGTAAATACGAAATGCAAAAAACTATGGATCTCAATATTGGGTATCAAATGGATAAAAGAAGGAGAAATGGATACAAGAGACCGAGATGTACGGTTTAAATCATATATTTCTCAAAAGAATTTAAAATTCACTTACAGAGAAATACATTATATATAGTAATTAAACAACTTTAAACGGTTTAAATTGCGTATATTTATCATTATTTTTGTCCCGACGTTTCAAACACTTTGCAGTGATCGTGGTCACGGGGTGACGGGGGTACATTATATATCTTATACGTCGTAAACATGCATGTCGTTAGGTAAACAATAATATGTATTAGTAAGATTGAAGGTAGGTAAATTGTCTACTGTGCGATTGTTGTTGATGCATGCAATGATCTGGTAAGGACTCAGTGCTGCAAACATTTTATTATGGGATTATAATTATAATATGAAACATGCAATTCAAAATATAAACTATCCTTTAAAAACGTGGGCTTTGAGTATTTTTTGAAATAATTTTGAGAGTTTATTTCCTTTATCCTTAGGCAACTCGTTATACATTTTTGCGCCTTCATAAACTAGACTTCTTTTACCGTAGTTGATTCTGGGTGGTAAGCAAATATTGTTAGCTTGTCTGGTTAGTCGTTTTTGGATATGTAGCTTTTTGGTAAATATAACTTGAGTATGGATATCTTCAGTGAGAATTTTTCTAATCAAAATGCAAGTCGCGTATTTGTAAGTTTGTGCAAGGTTCATGATTTTAGTTTCCTTATAAATTTTGATAGTAGGTGTTAAATAATCGTAATGAAATAATGTTTTAATTAGTTTATTTTGTGTAGTATGTAATTTTTTTAGATTGGTTTTGGCCGCCGTACTCCAACTTTCAATCAGATAGTCGATATAAGGTTTTACCATAGAATTATAAATTGTATATCTTACGCGTTTAGGGAGGCATCGGACCACGCCACGGAGTGAACCTGTGACAGAAATGATTTTTGCGCGAATGTTTTCTATATGTGGATTCCATGTAAGCTGACTATCCAAAATAAGACCCAGATATTTCTCTTTATTAATGAGGTTTATTATTTCTCCGTTTATAGCTTAAGAATTTTATGTTTAATTTTTGTTGTTTTTAGCCATGAATAGCATATAGTTTGTCTTCGAGGTGTTTACAGTTAGTAAGTTAGATTGTAACCAAATATGTAAAAAATCTAAATTATGTTGAGCTTCCTCAATTATTTTCGCTATCAAATGACCTGAATAAAGCAGACTTGTGTCATCGACATAAAGTGTAATGTCCCCTTTAAGACCAATCTCGTGGATATTATTAATATACACTAATAATAATAGTGGTCCGAGTATTGATCCCTGAGGAATGCCGTAAAATATTAGTCGGGGTTTGCTCTAACATTCATCTATACTAACTATTTGGTACCTATTCGCAAGGTAAGATAAAAATATGATATAATTTCATAAGCAGAATTTGATATTCCTATATTTTTTAACTTCATTAGCAACAAGTCATGACTGACCGTGTCGAATGCCTTTTTTAGGTCGATAAATATTCCTAATGTTTTATAACGTTGGTCGATGTTAAGTTTTATAGCAGTAACTAAGTCTATGGTTGCTCCAAGTGTGTTTGATTTTGGTCGAAAACCGTACTGCTTCTTAAACATAAAGTTAATTGATTCTAGATAGTCACTAAGCTGATTGTGTAGTATTTTTTCATATATTTTAGATAGTGTAGGTAGTACTGATATTGGGCGATAGTTTCCAGGGTCCATTTTATTACCTGACTTGCAAATAGGACTCACTTTAGCAATTTTTAAAGAGTCTGGAAACGTACCTGATGTTAGACATTTATTTATACATTCTGTTAATGGTTCAGTGATGATATTTTTAACATATTTTATCACTCTAGCACTGATTCTGTCTGTTCCACTACTAGTTTTTGTTTTAAGATCATTAATTATTTTAAACACTTCATCAATTGTTGCCGATTTTAACGTTAACAATTTAGTTTTATTTAATTGTGCAGTATTCGCTAGTGTGCAACATAAATCATTATAGTATCTTTTCGGAATTTTGTTTGCAAGTTCAGTACCTACTTCGCTGAAAAAGTTATTAAAGCATTCACATATCTCATTTTGACACACAGATGCGAATGAATCTTACGTTTGTGGCGGTAGTGTCAATATTTTTGCAGTTTTATACGCTTGTAGGTTTGGTAACCACTCAACATGATAATGGTATTCGTGAGATTAGAAAATATATATATATATACAGTCGAATTGAGTACCCCCTCCTTTTTTTGAAGTCGGTAGATAATATTGCTCTTATTATCTTCGAATAATATTGACTACTATTACTACTTATAGGATCGATGGTCATTCACTGTCAATTATCATCAAGATACACACAAATACTTTTCAGTTATTGGAGTGTAACTCAAAAACGGCCTGACCGATTTTAATGAAATTTAAAAGAATCATCAAAATCCTCAGTTCACCCAGTCAAAAGTTCTGAGGTAACACACATAAAAAAATAAAATACAAGTGAATAGAGTACCTTCTCCTTTTTTGTAGTCGGTAGATAATATTGCTCTTATTATCTTGGAATAATATTGAACACCAACGTACATTATCCCATAAATGACTGTTTAAACGGTGAAAAATATCATAATAACAAATAAAAACAGTTATACAACATAATAATATGGTTTGCACGGGCTATAATTCACACCTATTTTAAATTTTTGCACCGCAGAAGAATCCTATCCTAAAAAGTAATTGATCCCTTTACGATTCTTAGTCTAAATCTTATAACTAATGAACCAATTTTGATCAATCTTGTACTATCCTGCAAGTTGAAGTCGACGTGTGTCTAAAAAAAATCGGCCAAGTGCAGTTTAAGACAGGCAGTTATTAGACACTATATTATAGAGTATGGAACCCATCGAGCGTGAGTCCGACTTCAACTTCCCGATATTTTGTATTTATTGTTACAGCGCAACAGAAATACATCATCTGTATACATTTCAACCGTCCAGCTATCACGGCTTGTAAGGTTCTAAGTATCGCTATCTGGTGTCGAGGCGCACGTCACGTATCAAGGTTTATACGTGCGCCCTTATGTATTTCATTTGCGTGTTCCTGACTGTCTACTGGGATGGGTAATTAAAAGTTCTACATTTACATAAACTGTCAGATTGACAGCTGTCACATTTTAAACCTTTTTTCCTAGCCATTTTTAGAAAACTTATTAACCAAAATGAGAAATTGGGCTTATGACATCAGGTGACACTTTGACATCTCACGCATCTAATACCTATTTGCTCATATTTTTTAAGGTTATTTTTAAGCAAATCATGAAAGAATAATCTGGAAATATGACATCAAGTGTCATTTTGACAACTGTCACATTTGAAAACTGTCACATCAACATCTACTATAATAAAAAATATTAACATAAAAATAGTTCTATATTATAATTTTTTCCGTTGAATTAAGCAAAGCCAAGGGTTTTTTTAGTCTAACGATTCAATGGTACCACGGTTAATAGAAATCAGCATTTTTGTAGTACCATTGAGTCAATGGTACCACGGCAAAGGAACGTCACCATTTATTACTATCCGGCAGAATTACATGTTAAGTTACATAAAAGGTTAAACTAATAAGGTGGGCTGAAGTACGGACGCTCGGTACAAACACGGGAGGGCAACGGAGCGCATGAGACGACTTTTGCTATATCAGCAATTTGCGCTCACGTTGCATACACGGCTCATGAGATACATCCTGGTGATAGACAGACAGACGGACAGTGGTCTCTTAATAATATGGTCCCATTTTTACTAATGGTTACGAAGCCCTAAAAATGGTGACTATCCAAATAATAGTTTCAGAAAAAAATTGTACAAACATACATACCTCTCAAATTACGCATATAAAATGTTTGAAACATATTGCAGTTCCAAAAAATACTCCTAAATACATGTCGAACTGATAACCTTCTTACTCGTATTTGAGTCGGTTAAAAAAACTGTTGAGAATTATGACCTCTGCCTTCCATTTTTTATTGAGTTTGCCTCAAGAAACACTCCGATACTCCATCTCAAAATGGCAAACATTTAACAACCATTCAAACATGTCAAAAGCTTGCAAATTTATGGGTTTTTTATTTAATTCACTTTGGCTATACATTTTCTTTGCCAAAGTAAATTGACATTGATACTAGATGAACAGATACCCCTGGTTTCGTTCGTTCCATAATATATGACCATTTAAAATAATTTACAGTTTTGTAAAAATATATTGTTGTTTTTTATGCCTCATAGGGCCTTTGACTACTCTCTAACCTGATGGTAAGTGATGACGTCTAGATAGAATGTATCTGAATGTAGCCGAAGATGTTGTTCAGGCTAACCTAGAATTACTGGCTCAAAGGACAGCTGCCGGAACACACCGTTAGGTGCTTGGCGAAAGATTTTCTACTTGAGGTTGGTAGCCAGTCAGGAATTCGCAAAATGCTCTACTACTATGCTATAACGAATGCCATCCTAAGACGAATACCGAGACCGACGGCTTAACATGCCCTCCAAAGCACGGAAGCGCTCAGTAGTAATACCACTAGCGGTCACCTATCCAAGTCATGACCGCGGCGGACGTTACCTAACTTAGCTGATCGGTTAAGAACAGCCAAACAAACTAAAATAATAGTAAAGTGAAAATTCTAACAACCAGTTTCTGAAAAGAGTCGCAATCGTTAGATAAAGTTGATAACTCCAAGAGAAGCTCGCTATCTTGAATCAGCGAAGAGTTTTAAAACTGTGTCCATCTGTTTTACTCCAGGTGATAGAGAACTTCTTAAAAGCTTAACTTTTGCCCTGAAAAATATGGGAATCGTATTAAACTATTTCAAGAATTTAAGACATCATGTGTGAAATATACTAATTACTCGATTGATGAGACTCTCTACCGCAGATATTAAAGTACCAGCTTTTACTAGGGTCGCAACGCGAAATAATGAAATGAAAGTTTTTTTTATTCATCATACTGATATCAAGATAAAAATCGAGTAATTAGTATATTCCACATACATATGTAAAATATAAAACAAGTTGTCTACATACATATAGTAATATAAAACAAGTTAAATTAAAATCGAACTTCTACCTCGAGCAAATACCTATACTCCCACTGGTTGTACAATACAGTTGGCTCTTGAAATCCCGTAGTCAAAATTTGCATCCAAAGCGTTATTTATGAAAATCTCTAAAATGTATGAACTGCAATAGCGTTCCCAGATGTTCAATCAAAATTATGCATACTTCATAATGTAATCTATACATTCATTGAAGGAGGTACTAAAAGTTTGTCTGTGGACACAAACTTGTGAGCTACATCTCACTCTCTGGAAAATGATTAAGTGGCTGAATATATTCTAGATATCTATCCAGGCCCTTCAGATAATGCCCTATAACCGTCTGTGAAGTTCAAGCCAGTTGCAAAATCTAAGCAATGCGTGGCAGTGCAAAAAGTTTTTGCCAATGAGTCTTTCCTCATATCTTACTACGCAATATATAATGTGTTATGGTTTTCTTTCTGTCTGTCAGTTTTCAAGTTTTCGTATCATATTATAGAATAGGTAGCAGTAAAAACTACTACAGCAACTTTAAATATGTTATATTTAGGTTCCTCAATCGTCATAGTCGTCTGGAAGAGATCGCTCTAAGCGATAAAACCGCTTATTGTTACACTCAATTATATTTTGTATTGTTATCTTTATAAGGTTTTCTAATGGTGTCTCAATAAAGTGTTATCTATCTATTTAAATAAATCTCGATTTGCTTGCCTTGCACTACGTGGTCCCATTTAGCGTTGGCCAGTAGCGCGTACAAAAGTCACTGAAGTAGTTTTGAGCTGTTTAAAAATGGAAGTCACGGATATTTGCTAGTTTTCGTATATTACTGACTTTATGTTCAATTTAATCCAAATTGGAGGCGAGTCGGGTCACCAGTGGTCTAGACCGACAGTGCTAACTCTGAAGTTTGTTACTTTGTCCCCACACGTCCCCCTTCGCCCAAAGGACGTGGCGTCCACAGTGTCACAGTTTGAGACTATTCCAATTTAGTCCTATTTATGCAACACCTCAGAGAGTGGCGACGAGTTTAGGAAGCTGTATCGTTATTTGGACAATGTGGTGAAAAGCAATCAAGTTGATGTTCGAGTCGGAAGCGAGTTTACGAAAGATCTTGCCAAACTCGATAGGTGGTGAGTCAGTCTGTATGCAGAACTACATTCTAAGGACGATGCAGACTTGGTATTAGTACCTGACATTATGTTTTGTATTTTTTCTTATATATTATTGTTGTAATAGAAACCATAAAACAAAAGATCAAAGACAAGTGCTACAATTTTGTTAGTATTGTTTAATGTTTATTATTCTTCAAAACAGTGTTAACAAATACATAGATAATTACAATATACATAGTTTCTAATCTTATTCTAATAAACATAATATATACATGTATGCTCAGACAATGAGTTCTAAACTAGGCGCAGCTTGTATCTTGGTAACCCTTAATAACCCATAAAGTGTTGAAAATTTTATATCCTCCCAATTTATAAGATTCTCATTTAATTTAATTACAAGTTAAAGAGTATCCTACGTGTACTGTCCATGCCTATATTTAAGCTTCATTCGATAAGTAAATGTCATCCTTGCTTGTCATATCTACAAATTATATAGACATGTCTAAATAGTCATATCGTATCAGAAAGATAAACATTGCAGGGAGATGATATTATTTTTCAATTTATTCAATAAATAAATTTAAAAAAATCAGTCAAAAGGGTAGTCAATCGTTTTTTGAAGTCAGTTAAAAATTAAATGGTGGCTGCAAAATATAATATTTAGTAAGCTGCAGTCCCCATTCTACCAAGTTTTATCAGCGGGCAACTCAACCTTTAGTCGACTAAGTCAAGGCAGTAGATTGTTGCATCTTATTAGCTCTACTTCTTGCATGCATTCAAAAGAAGTATACCATAACATGTTTTAAAATTCATATATCTGTTCAAAACTTATCATGCATAAGCAGTTTTAACTTCAGTTTCATATTGATTGAGACTACCTGCATGTAATGTGTATATATAATTTCTTCAGTAATAGCCACAGTATCTGTGCTACGTTCTGAAGTTATATGACTACAAGAGACGACTGGTTATCTCATGTTATGAATCACGCTTGCTCTGGTCTTCAACAAAATATTTAAATGAAAGATTGCATGAATCTGCACCGCGGTCGTCACTCCAAGACGTTTATTCAGTCTTGCCTCACCCGGTAATTTTGTGTTCATAATTACCGGGTTTCATGTAGCCAAATTGGCATTTTGATCTTGTGATAAGACTCGTACTTACATTTATTTTCCAAATTATAGCTATGAGAGCATTACAAAATAGTTCAGTATCGACCGTCATTTTCTCCTACGGCTTGAAAGCAATCTGAATTCAACTCATGCGAATGTTTCGTATTTCGCACAAAATATTCAAATTTTCACATATGAAGAGAAACAAACGCAGACTATTCAGTAAGAACTTACTGCTTTACTTGTATTTCAGACCCAAAATAGATAGACACAAACTGAGAAAGTCGATCACGTTTTTTAATTGTAATATTTTGGTCCCTATCTGGTATGTAAGCTAGTAGAAAATCAAATCGATTTATAATAGAAAACCAGTCAATCAGCAAAAAACGTTCCGATCGCAGGCACGAAGCAATTAGCTGCTTCTAATTGAGCCTCGCCATCGTATAGTTCAATACGAAGTAGATACGAAGTGACGTTTGAAAAGCTGCGGCTTATCCCACTTCTGATGAAGAAACTATATTTAAATAATAATGTATATTATTTTGAAAGCGCTCGTAGCGAAGTTTACTTAGCTGTTCTTAACTGATTAGCAAAGTTAAGGAACGTCGCCCGCGGTCATGAGTTCGATGGGTGACCGTTAATGACATTACTACTGAGCGCTTCCATGCTTCGGAGGGCACGTTTAGCCGTCGGTCTCGGTTGTTGTCTAAGGATGGCAGTCGTTATAGCATGGTGTTAGGGAATTTTGCGAATGCTCACCCGGCTAGCTACCACACTCAAGTAGAAAATCTGTTGCCAAGCACCTAACGGTGTGTTCCGGCAGTTGTCCTTGAGAGCCAGTACTTCTAGGTTAGCCTGAATTACATCTTTGACCACATCCTCACTTGCCATCAAGTGAGATAGAGGTCAAAGGCTAACCTATACGGAATAAAAAAAACGTTTGTAGATTTACCCGCAGGTTCATATAATTTTCAACGTGTTGCTATATCTGACACATAAGGAGCTTACTACAAATCGTAACTGTTGAACAAAATGGTAAAGTACATATTCCTAGGGAGCTGCTCCGCGGCAAAAACGTCAGATTGATCTGCGGCGCAATATCAAAATGATGGATGGGCAGATGCGTCTGTCATATTCGGGGCGTGGAATATTCATAGATAGATATCATATTGGTATTTTTAGCTACGAAAACCACGTATAGACCTGATAGGGCTGTATATAATTAAAGCTGTGATGACCCAATGGTAAAGATTATAGACTATTGCGCAGTAAGTACCGTGGTTGGTATTCCGCTTCAGGTATAAGCTTCACCGCTTATGTAGTAGTAAGGATTTTGACTGTCACACACATTGATGCTCCCATCAGTGGGGTTGATGAAAATAAATATCTTAAAGGTCGCTACTATTAATATTATGTTGCTTATTTGACGCACGTAAGAATATAAAGAAGAAAATATTTCAAAAATAATAAGTTATTTGGGCTCAAAAGTTTGGTGGGTTTAAAAAAATAAACAGAAATAGAACAAAAACAAATTGAAATAAAAGTGTCATTAGGGAAGTAATTTTTATAAAAATATCATTATCAAGATGTGCACCATCACACAGCGGAGGATGGAGCGCTTTATGGGCGAACAGCGTGCATTTTGTGTAAAAAAAATATTACAAATATGACAATTCCTGCACTGTTATTTGTCGTTTATTTCGTTTAAATCATAAATAAACAAAATTGCCGCTACTGGGCTACAGACAATCGACGCTAAAACATCAAAAGCATCTGCACACGGGATCATTGGTCCCTATTTATTTGAGGATCAGCGAGGTCCAATGGAGCAGTCGTCAAGCTATATAATAGCCCGTAAGATAATTATACTTAATTTTATTTACCAATAAATGGAACTGGCTTCAACTCTCAAATGTAGAAAATAACTAGTTGAAGTCGGTACCATGATGGTTCAAAAGTACCTATTATCATAATATTGTGCGCATGGTAGTTTACAATCGTACGACATGGTTTCATGAAGATGGTGCGACATTCCATCCATCTAATGACTCATTGGCGGTTATAAAGGGTCACTTTAATGGGTGATAAAAACAATAAAAAAATGGAACAGACTTCAACACTCAAATGTGGGAAATGACTCGTTGAAGTCGGTACCATGCGCACAATATTATGACAATAGGTACTTTTGAACAATCATGGTACCGACTTCAACTAGTTATTTTCCACATTTGAGTCGGATCCATTTTTGGGTAAAAAAAATTAAGTATAATTATCTAACGGGCCATTATATAGCTTGACCACTGCTCCATTGGATGACATATATAGGCTTGTAAATAACACAGTGGCCAATAATTATTATTAGAAAATGAAGAAAATTAAATAATATATAAATTTTCATAAAAAGTTCACTGAAACTTTCTCCAAAAACTTAGACGATCTTGCTTTTAGCAAACAGAGTTTAAGTTAGGTAAGGCTTATCAACAGCGTTAAAAGCTCCGTTTTGATACACTCTACAATTTCAGAGAAGCGATTAAAGTTTGCGGAGTTATCAAAGTATTATTATAACTTTACTTCCTGATCATAAGCTACTTTAAACCGCTCATATATGCAAAGTTTATTTTTACTGCTTTTATGCTTTTCGAACCAAGAATTCAAATGTGACTTCGCTGTTGGTGAATTGGTACGCTCTGCCTGCAGGCATTTTAAGGCCAAGACCGTAATCAAAATAATTTCTTATTCGGGCGGAGCTAAAAGAAATGGGCGTTAACTTTTAACTCCTAAAAATATTCATTCGCACGGCGGCACTAGTCGCCGTACCACGCGTAGCATCGCAAAAATTGTAGAGCTTCGTGAACTATTAGAAGCGGCAGAACAGAAGTGTAGATATAACAAAATTTTTATCTGCAGTTACTGCGAACCGCTGTAGGGTGAGAAAATATCATTACTTGTAGGTATAGCAATATTTAATAGACTAAGCGAAGCGAGGTGGAGGTCTGAGCACTGTATATTTCCCCGTCAATAAATATTGATTACCTGATAGACCTTCTTGAAATTTGGTAGAAAGATACCTCTTTCATAGTAACATAAATTGCAAGTAAGAACCTGTATGAGCTTAATTGGTTGATGGATTGCTGAGATTATGGGGTCCTTAAAACGAGATTAAATTTACAAGTGAAAATTATATTTTAAAAACTAAAATGTAACCGACTTCTATTCCTGAAAAGGGTGAAATTACTTGTCAAAGTTGGTACCGTGTCAATTCAAAAGTATGATCTCAATACTGTGCTCACGGTACAGACTTCGACAAGTTCTTTCACTCTTTTCAGATGTATGAGTCGGTTCCACAGAGATCTATAGAGAGGTCCTCTTACGCGGCACGCGAGACACCTATATGCAGCGTCCATGGCATTCACCGCAAATATTACTAAAAACCTGTTCGAGGTTTAAAGGCCGGCAACGCATCCTCGATACCTCTGGTGTTGCGGATGTTCGTGGGCGACGGTGATCACTTACCACCAGGTGAGCCGCTTGCTCGTTTGCCCTCCTATCACATAAAAAAAAAAAAGGTGAGTGTGCGAGTAGACTATTTTTATTAAAATGCCGTATTGTTCAGTGATTGTCTGCAAAAATCTAAGCCAACATGTAAACTACAAGAACTAAATTGTCACCTATCACATGTATGTATTAAAATTTCAGATATTTAAAGTAATAATCGCAAATATAGCTTGAATTATTTTAGTTAGACCATTACCAAGGTACATCTTATACATATAACATGAAGCGCAAACATTGCCGTTTAGTTGTATAAGAACTTAAGGCTAGCTTCGTTTTGATCACCCAATAAACGCTAAGATTCATTATAAACGCTCAATACAAAAGATAACCGTACTGAAACCGCCATGTAAGATTCACCCTACCGCTATTAAAAGTGGTACAGCTAGAATCATACCATTTTCACCCAAATCCCCTTTACACTGTTCCCAAACATCTTTTTCTACCTACTCGAATCTTTCTGGGAGAACAGTGTGAACAATTTTGTTGAAGCAGTGATGGCTCTGTGGCATTGGCTATGCATATATAATGCCGTGCCGCAGGTCCATGGTTTGAATCCCGCCACGGGCTTGAGCTTCACTGCATGGTGGAAGGGCATTTTGCGAATGCCCGCCTGGCTAGCGACCACCCTCAAGTGGAAAATCTGTCGCCAAGCACCTTCGCAAAATGCCCTACCACTATGCCAAATTACTGGTTCTAGAGGACTCATAGCGGCACATACCGTTAAGTGCTTGGCGACAGATTTTGTACTTGAGGATGGTAGCTAGCCAGGCGGGTAATCGCAAAATCCCCTATTACCATGCAAAATTACTGGTTCTGGAGGACTCATAGCGGCATTTACCGTTAAGTGCTTGGCGACAGATTTTTTACTTGAGGTAGGTAGCTAGCCAGGTGGATATTCGCAAAATACCGTACCAACATGCCAAATTACTGGTTCTCAAGGACACATAGTGGCTTACGCCGTTAAGTGCTTGGCGACTGTTATTCTACTTGAGGGTGGTAGCTAGCCAGGCAGGCATTCGAAAAAGCCCTATAACCATGCAAAATACTGATTCTTACGGACACATAGTGGCACATACCGTTAAGTGCTTGGCGACAGATTTTCTACTTGAGGGTGGTAGCTAGCCAGGCTGGTATTCGCAAAATGCCCTCCAACATGCCAAATTACTGGTTCTCAAGGACACATAGTGGCTTAAGCCGTTAAGTGCTTGGCGACAGTTATTCTCGAGAGTGGTAGCTAGCCAGGCGGGCATTTGCCAAATGCCCTACCACCATGCCAAATTACTGGTTCTAGAGGACTCACAGCGGCACATACCGTTAAGTGCTTGGCGACAGATTTTGTACTTGAGGGTGGTAGCTAGCCAGGCGGGTAATCGCAAAATGCCCTACCACCATGCAAAATTACTGGTTCTGGAGGACTCATAGCGGCATTTACCGTTAAGTGCTTGGCGACAGATTTTTTACTTGAGGGAGGTAGCTAACCAGGTAGATATTCGCAAAATGCCCTACCAACATGCCAAATTACTGGTTCTCAAGGACACATAGTGGCTTACGCTTTTCTAGTTAGTAATATAATTATAATCAATATCATATAACTATAAAATCACCGTATCACACGTACAGTACCCTAAAAATAACAAAATGAAATATTGTACTACGGGTTAAAAATCTAGGTACCTACTAAAATAGAAATTAACAATGCCGTGTCTAAACTTTTATCATCTCGCTCAAAGAACTTATTATAAAGATTTTATAAATCAATATAATGAAAAGTACATACTCAATATTTTTTTTGATTGAGGGTCAATAATGTATAACTTGCAAACTAACCTATGGTAAAAAGTATTGCATTAATTCGTAAAATAAATGCATTAAAATGATGGCGTAACGAACGGCACAGATCCCACGTCCAAACGGCCCGAGCGCTGCGGGCAGACTGATTTTCGTTGCGAATTATTATTGCCACCAGGGAATTTTGTGCCAAAAATTCTTAAAAATGTTTTTAACACAAGTAAGTAGATATTTCATTAGAGTATAGTATAAGCTATTTTATAAAAAAAGAATTGTTATCCTAACTTTAACCAATCCTCTTAAATAAATAAAAATCAGTCCAAAACGGGTGGCTGATTACAATTTATTACAGAAAAACTAATAAGTTCAAATAAAAACGAATTAACAAACTCACTAAATAAAGAACTAAAGATTACGATATATTTATTTCGCATATTTTGAGCTCATAGTTTCAGTAAAAAAAGATTCCAAAAGTGCGCGTTTCACTACGGTGATCGCCTTAAGCACCTGATTGCAATCGTATTCTAAATGATTACTTGCAGATTGCAAGAATCTGAAGTGTCCATTTCAGTTGCGGATTACGCTGTATTATTCTTAATGGAAATAAAATTGCCGCCTTTTATAGGTTTTCTCAAGTGGTTAGAGAAAAAAAGTGGTCAAAATTATTTGGAAAGACAAAATTATAACGACTGGGGATATGAACGCACGAAACAGCAACAAACGGAGCTATAGTTAATACGTATGAATATGCTTACTAATTTATTATTACTTTCAATGTTATTAACAAACAGTAATTATTAACTAACAGTAGAAGGCACACCAGCAGCGCTTTCTTCTCCAACGCGTTTTATGTAAATTATGTTGTATTAAATATATATATGTATTAAAAAAAAATTATGACTGTATTGCATAACTACAAACTCACGAGAGGAAAACCTTAAAATATTATTACTTTTTTTTTGTTATTTTGACTGAACAAGCACGAGGCCCACCTGATGTTAAGTGGTATCCTCTGCCTATAACTGACAAATTTCACCTCAAGTGACGAACTTCACTGCGCTCATCACCTCGAAACATACTTGTTAAGTCTCATTTTACCTGTAATTTCACTGGCTCTCAAGGATTGCTGCCAGAACACATCGTTAGGTGCTTGGCGACAAATTTTCTACTTGAGGGTGGTCGCTAGCCAGGCGGGCATTCAAAAAATGCCCTTCCACTATGCGGTGAAGTTCAAGCCCGCGGCGGGATTCGAACCATGGACCTGCTGCGCGGCAGTCCATAGCCAATGCCTCTGAGCCATCACTGCTTGAAGATTACAATATAAATACTACAATAAAAATAGTGACTTAGGAACATGCGCCCCAATAAAGGCTCCAACAATGTTCACCTGCTATCGAGAATTCCCTCCCTCGTTAATCAAATCGAGTGTTAAATGATCCGCCGCCGCGGGAAGAATTCGACAGAAAGATATTTCCTCCATCCGCGAACAACTGATGAGTCCCTTTCACAATATTTTCCTTTAAGAATCAATGGAGTTGCTAACACGAACAATTTGTCAGGAGTCTATTTTGTCTCGGATTTGGGCTGTTTATCTTTTGAATTGGTCCGGAGCGGGTTTTCACTTTACAAACTCATTTATATCTTAGCTATAGGTAATAAAATATGCAAACTCCCGGGGCTCAGGCGATTCTTTATTCGGTACGCTGTTACTTCTGGAGTTTGTTACAACAGACATCCATCTTAAAAAGTATAAGAGAAATGAACTTATATAAAAAATACGGTTCAACGCGTCGAAGTCCAGGGTAAGTCAATCAGCTAGTGAACAGTTTAGATATAAATTCCATTAACCATAACATTCACTTAGTATCCTCTCTTGTATTTCATTGCGTCAATTCAATACATTTTCTCTTGGTTACAAAATTACCAACGGAAAAATTATAGTATTATGCGGGATTTTCTCTTGGATTGTTAACTTAACCTAGGGGTTTAAACCACCCGGGGCAAGATAGTGAATGCTAACGTGACCCTATCTTGCCCCACCTTGGCGGAGTACTGCTCACGGGGGGGTTTTGGTGGGTTCAAGTCCCATACATCCCCTTCCACCACACCCGTACATTATAATTTCAAATCATTATAACATATAGATGATATGTTTAACTAACTGCACAGTGATAGACCACATGCATTAGTGTAAGTATCGCTCCAAAGAAGAATTCCAAAGCCTCATAAATACTATATTATAATCTGTGTCGGGACGCAAAGTCTATGCATAGTTTTGAAGCAAGAGAATTCTGTACGCGACCCTGTGAGACCGCAACGGTTGACAATGTTTGCCGATGCTCAGACTATTTGAGCTATGCAGCCTGTACTGAAACCACGAATATGGAGAGCGTATAATTCACACTAACGGGGGCATGTATACTTCACTTTAATTATAGAATAGACTAACGATACACGTCCTACGGTAGTTTTTGTTGCAATAAAAGTTTTGTTAAATGTAGGGTGTGAAGAACCTTTAGCTGTGGCTTTAGAGTATCATTACGTTGCACTGTTATGAAGAAGTACTAAATAATCTCTTAGCTAGCAAAATTGGCATAACAAAAGCTAAAATTAAACTATTATAAATGTTCGCATCGAAGCAATGATGGCTCAGTGGCATTGACTATGGACTGCCGCGCAGCAGGTCTATGGTTCTAATCCCGCGGCGGGCTTGAGCTTCACCGCACTGGAAGGGCATTTTACGAATGCCCGTCTGGCTAGCCACCACCCTTAAGTAGAAAATCTGTCGCCAAGCACCTAACGGTGTGTTCCAGCAGCACTCCTTGATTGCCAGTGAAATTACAGGCACATGAGACTTAACAACTGTCTCAACGGGCGCAGTGCAATTCGTTACTTGTGACAAAATGCATCTGTTATAGGCAGAGGTTAGTCCACTTAACATCAGGTGGGCATATAGCTTTTTGCATCACAATAACATAAAAAAAACAACGATACCGTCATGTAACATCCTTTAAAAGTAAAATACAATCTATTTATTATTTACATACTCTAATAGTTGTATGTAAGATACGATTGTTCTTTATTGGTAAGAACAAAGGCGAGACTAATTACTCTTGGGGATTATTAATTAAATTTAATTCCTTTAACGATATTTGGTTATAATAAGATGGATATAATAATATTGACTGAAGTCAGTGTTTTATTTGGGTTTAAATCTCACTAATGTATTATATTTTACGATAGTTATTGTTAAAGTAAGTTATTGTTAAAGTAGCACTACAAAGACTAAATTTATGTCGATACAAAGACGAAGCATGTTGAGCATTTTGAAAAGAACATACTTGTATATTCATTTTAATATATTAATTAATAAGCAAAATATAATTGTTGTATTCTTAAAAAACGGTTATTGAATAGAAAATTACAGTAATGTGAGAGATATTACCGCTATCAGAGGTTACAAGGTACGCACTGCGGTGCAATGTCTTGTCAAATCAGAATTCTTTAAACATGACTAAAAACCATCACTGACATTGCGATAAAAAACAATTTAAAATCAGATTAGGCGTTCTGCAGCTATAATGCTACGACCTATCTTTATCGGTCCAAATATGTATTTATAAATCAGAATTGTCACAACAAAACTCAACTTAATACGAGCAACAATGTACGTTCAAGGTAATTCGGCACGGACCGAGAAAGAGAAAGCTCGTGAAAACTGAATAGGAGAGAATAAATGCAACGGGACAATGAGACGTAACACAATTGTAGTGAAAAGACGCGCTACTGTGTGTTCTAGTTCTGAACAAGGGAAACTCAGGTGCAATAGGAGAATGCGCTGCGCGACTGGCAACATTGTGCGGTGATTGTGTGGGATTGCACGACGTTACTTCATGCCGCTTTATGCTTGACTTGTCGACGAAACTCGTTGTTTCACGTAGATATATATATCTTAACATTTTAAGGGTATATTTTAGACGAATGCACCCCATATAAACGTAGTTCCAATCTTATTTTAATAATAGTGAATTGACCAAATGATTTTTTTACCTACGTAATCACGATCCTAATATAAAATATAATAGGTTTGTGGTGTATCAGATTTTCATTAAAATGTACAGTTTTGAAAGTGTAGAGCGAGAGTACAATTTAATGAAAATTGGATGCACCACAAACCTAGATATTAGGATTGTTATTACGTAGGTAACAAAAATCATTTAGTTTTATTCGCTATTATTAAAATGAGATGGGGCGCGTTCGTCTATAATATACCCTTAACAACAGAGCTTTAAGTTATTTAACAGAAGGTTGTCTGAATTTCATTTTATATTTTTGGCCCTATTCCAGTTGTTATTCTTTACCTACTATTAAAATGTTCGCATATTCTGATATAATCAAGTTGATAACGAGTATGCCGCTATCAGTGGCTGCTTCCGCAGCCTCCTGCAAACGTTTAGTGAGCCTTAATGTCACGTGTTTATTCACATATTTCTTATTAAAACGCAATAAAAACGAGAGGGATGGTGGTGTGGCTACTTCGGCGGAGCATTTCAAGTGGAGCATGTATTCTTTGCCATTAGTGGTAACATCTTGGAGTAGTTTGGTGTAGTCATTGGGTCCGTTAGGACAGGGAGCTCATCGTTTTTTCAAAACTTATCAGAGCGCTTCGCCGATGCGATGCATGATTAAAGTGCTGGGACCTATTTGGCTCAACGAATAAGTATTGCAATCCAACGGAGTAATGTTGCCAGCTTGCTGGGTAGAACAGGAGACTGTCACCTGGTAGTAGGCTAGTAGCATTTTTGACTGCCTGTGGATCTGCAATGGCGTTTAGGTTGCTTTAATGCTTTCGTTGTAGTGCTGTAGTGTTGTAAATATAGATTGGGGTAATAAGTTAATAGAGGCATACCATATGCCGATATAAAAGATAACAGTATTATTTTCAAAAATACCATATATAAGTCAAATACCAAAGATCATAAGTAAAATACACTTAATGGTTTCAAACATGAGAAACTTTAGTGAAAGGTAAAAATAATTTTCCCTGAGTTTGTAGCATTATTGTGTCGAGATGGCAAGACTACAATTCCTACATACGCGCGCCAAGTGGATGCCACTCGACTTGCCGCGAACGTATTAACAAAATTTCAAACTTTTCCTTAGTTAAGCTACAGTTTTTTTTCTTATTTACGTTAAAAAGCAAGAATATATATCTAGTGAAGTGATAATTGACCGGACGAGCCCGAAAGGTGAGCTAAGCGTCTCTGTTTCAGATTGGGCAAAAATGCTTTCGTACGTCTGTGTAGATTTCCGAATTTCTAATAATTCTCATCTACAGGTTTTCCTTTCATTTTCGTGAAATATTGTGAGCAAACTCGATAATTATATGGCTTTTTTGTTGATTCAGAATTGGAAATTATTTAAAACATCGGTTATATGGAGGTTGAAAACGTAAAAAAAAACTTACTTAAGTCGCGAGGTTTTCAGCTCACATAGCTACTTGTTATTATCTTTATATACTATATAAGTCAACAAAAACAAATTACTTTATCCTAAGTGACCAATAATATACAGACCAAACTCCTAGACGTCGAGATTCACCTTACATAAAATTGTAACGTAACTTTTTAAACTCTTTTTTAGCACTACGCAAAATAGTTTAGCATTCAGTTAATATTGACATTCACTAAAGCTAAGAATCGAATAAGGGGTTACCCTCTTAAGGGTGTGTTTGTAGAGGGCTGAACGAGAAAGTTTTAGAGCACAATTAGCACCTTAACAGTGCGGCCACTGTGAGACTGCGTTTGACTGTTCGCCTTATCAATGTTTTTTTCCAACCCAATAGTGATGTCATAATATTGGGTCAGTCAGGTACTTACTACTAATAAAAATATTTTATTTAATGTATACTACTCTGTTTAAAAACCACAACAGTAATAGGAAGTCGCGCGCGGTCATGAGTTGGATGGTGGACCGCTAGTGACATTACTACTGAGCGTTTCCGTGCTTCGGAGGGCACGTTAAGGGTGAGCTGGCCGGCTCGTTCTCCATACAAACGCCGTTGGGTGATCACTCCCTTATTTGAGTATTTAGGTCCAAAATAAAGCATAATACCGATTGATCTCGTCATTATCTAGGCTTGTATGATGCCGAAATTTTAATAAAATAATTAACCTGAGAATTATGAACCTAGAAACATTTTCATATAAAGTTTTCGAGGCTCGTAACTTACAACTTAATTATCTTTTTAAAATTTTGCTTTCATACAAGCCTAGATAATGACGAGATCAATCGGTATTATGCTTTATTTTGGACCTAAATCCTCAAATAAGGGAGTGATCACCCAACGGCGTTTGTATGGAGAACGGGCCGGCCAGTTCACCCTTAAGCCGTCGGTCCCGGTTGTTGTCTTAGGATGGCAGTCGTTATAGCATGGTGGTAGCGCATTTTGCGAATGCCCACCTGGCTAGCTACCACCCTCAAGTAGGAAATCTGTTCATCAACCGGATTTTTTTAAGAATACAATAATTATATTTTGCCTATTAATTAATATATTAAAATTATGTTCTTTAAAAAATGTTCAACATGCTTCTTCTCTGTATCGACATACATTTAGTCTATGTTGTGCTTCTTAAAGAATAACTTACTTACCTTAGCAATAACATTCGTAAAATATAATACATTAGTGAGAGTTAAACCTAAATAAAACACTGACTTCAGTCAGTATTATTATATTAGGTCCTTACATATGAAATTGGCGTTTTGTATGGGAGGAACAAAAAGTCGAATATTTTTTAATATAATATATTTAATTAATCAAAGTATGAACCATTATTTTCTATGCACTTTTGCCATCTCATAGGTAGTTCATTGATCCCTTTACTAAAAAAACCAGTCGGACGGGAATCAATAAAATCTTTGAAGGCGATTTGGACTGCCCCATCGGAGTTGAATTTTTTCCCTTGCAAGAAGTTATCCAAATTTCGAAAAAAATGGTAATCTGTTGGAGCAAGGTCCGGGGAGTACGGAGGATGTCTTAGACTTTCCAATTGAAGCTCTTCTAATTTAGTAGCCGTCTGTAGCGCAGTGTGTGGTCTAGCGTTGTCGTGAAGCAGCAGTGGCGTGGAGCGATTGACCAGCCTAGGTTGTTTAGCCGCTAGCTTTTCCATCATGGTTTGCAATTCCTGACAATAGACATCAGCCGTAATAGTCTGGCCAGATTTGAAAAAACTGTAATGAACAATACCGGCACTAGTCCACCAAACGCTTACAAGTAACTTTTTTGGGGTTAATTTTCGCTTGGGGCAGGATTTGGCTGGCTGGCCAGGATCTAACCATTGCGCTGAGCGCTTCCGATTATCGTAAAGAACCCATTTTTCATCACAGGTAATGATTCGGTTTAAAATACCTTCATTATTGTGCCGGTTTAGTAATGTAACGCAGCAGTCGACGCGCGTTTGCCGGTTTGTTTCAGTCAATTCGTGAGGTACCCACCTTTCAAGCTTTTTAATCTTCCCAATTTGCTTCAAGTGAATTAAAACAGTTTTATCACTAACATCGCAGCCTGCAGCTAACTCGGACGTGGTTTGCGATGGATCCGCTTCCACAATAGCCTTCAACTCTTCATTATCAACTTGAGTCTCAGGCCGTCCACGGGGCTTGTTCTGCAGGTCGAAATTTCCAGAACGAAAACGTTGGAACCAAAAACGAACTGTGTTTTCTTTTGCAACACGACCGCCATACACATCATTCACCCTTCGAGTTGTTTCCGCAGCACTAGTGCCACGGCGGAACTCGTACTCGTAAATAATGCGATATTTAAGGTTTTCCATTTTGTAAAATGAGTGACGCAAACAGAAAAAAACAGAAGAAAAAAAACAAATGAATGACGATCATCGAAGCACAAATACATGAGTCTATAGCTGTACAAATTTGAATTTGGAATTCCTTACCAAAGAGGAGAAATTCGTGATTAAAGTGGCCAGTACGAAAAACGCCAATTTCATATGTAAGGACCTAATATTATTACTTATTATAGCCAAATATCGTTAAAGGAATTAGTTTTAATTAATAATCCCCAAGAGTAATTAGTCTCGCCTTTGTTCTCACCAATAAAGAACAATAGTATCTTACATACAACTATTAGAGTATGTAAATAATAAATAGATTGTATTTTACTTGTTATGAATGTTACATGACGGTATCGTGTTTTTTTTATGTTATTGTGACGGAACAAGCTCGAGGCCCACCTGATGTTAAGCGGACTAACCTCTGCCTATAACAGATGCATTTCGTCACAAGTAATGAATTGCACTGCGCTCGTTGAGACAGTTGTTAAGTCTCATGTGCCTGTAATTTCACTGGCTCTCAAGGACTGCTGCCGGAACACACCGTAAGGTGTGAAACTCAAGCCCGCGGCGGGATATAACCATGAACCTGCTGCGCGGTATAACCATGAACCTGCTGCGCGGTGTCACCTGCCTACCTAAGGTTGGTAGTAGGGAGCATGAAGAGAAACAAGAGAAGAGTACAGTATAAAGTATAATAAATAGAAAGGGTCGTGGATCTCAGACAGGTATGGCAAATTTGGCAAGCTTCCTTGTTTAAGGACTTAGCTCCGGTCCGCTAGTATTTGAGTCGATGCTCAGCAGCAGGTCTGCCGTGCAGGGCTCGGCTCCACACCGCCGTGCCGGTAGAAATTCCCAGCAATCGCTGTAGAGAAAGGTGGCCGCTGTCGGTGCTGGAGGTCAGAGGACGGCCGGAGTTCAGAGGTCGTACTGGAAGTCGTATACTGCTAGAAGTTCAGCCTCGTACTGGAAGTTCAGCCTCGTACTGGAATTCAGCCTCGTACTGAAACCCTGAAAAGCACATGTGCTCCGGTCACAATGGGTCCAGTAAAGTGTTGAGCTGTCCCTCTGCTGCTGAGCATTTAGGGACTCGCAGAGGGCCTTTAGGGATGTGGCCCGCCAGCAAACAAGAGATGCCATAAGGGCCAAAGAAGTAATGCTGCTGGTGAAGAATTCGCATCCGCTAAGGCTTGATTGATATATATCAAACATAATAGTTTCAACTTCTCAGTTCATTATAACAAGCTTTTCACTGACACATTTCACAATGCTGATCACTGACCGTTCATTTCCGAATACATTCAGCCCTGTCTGGAATGTCCGTCAATCGCAAAATTATGTATGCTACAGAGAAACGTATCCCAATCAATATTATCGAATTGCTATGTTCTAACTTACGGTTCTATATCTGACCAAATCGATAAATGTGGGTAATGGTTTTTTGTAATGATAATAGTTCCAAGACAGTGACCGTCAGTGAATTAGTTGTTGTTAAGACAATCGTAGGTTTGAGTTCTAACGCCCTAATTAAGTTTAAAAGAAATCACCATTCGTTTAAATATTTTGCTTGCTCATCCAGCCAGATAAAACTTTCAAGTACAAAACATATGGCCAACTAAGACGTAGATATGAATTTTGTTCGTCGAATCGATTTATTTAACGACCAAATTTAATACATTAAAACGAAGAAAAGTAGTCGTTACGATGTAAAACGTTATGTTTTGATACAGATGTCATCAAGAGCCACATAAGTAACTCTAGGTTAGCCTGATCAATATCTTCAACAACATCAATACTTACCATCAGGGGAGTAGTGGTCAAAGGCCAAAAGTCTGTCAGTAATAAATCAAATAAAACTTATCCATGCAAAGAGTGATCGGAACCTTATTTGAGGTTTTATATCCAGAACTAAGCATTATTTCTCAATTATCTAGGCTTGTATCATAACAAATGTGTATAAAGATAATTATAAATTATTAAGAGGCTCATAACTTGAAAGTTACGAGCTTCGAAACATTTTCGTGTAATTTTCCAGGCCGATAACTTTCAAATTAATAATTTTTCCACAAATTTAGATACCAGCCTAGATATTTAATAGTCACTTTTTAGTTCTGTGTTCTACTGAAAGAAATAGCACCAATGCTTCCCGCTAACTGCGTAGCGTACATGCGGACCGCATGTAGCGTTCGTAGCAAAGTTAGGTAGCTATCTAAATATCCATATAGTAGGGTATATACCTACTGTCCATCAGATGTTTATTACTTGGTGCGCTGTACATATTTACTTAGCCCATAGTTGCTTGAAATTTTAACCAGGCTTAGGACTGGATACATTAAAAAAATAACTATCAATATCGTGCTCAGTTCTGCATCTTAAACCTAAAATAAGAGAGTGATCGCCCTTCCACTTTTGTATGGGGAAATTACCGGCCAGTTTAATCTTAAGTTTTAGTGAAATAAACAGCAATGTCACATATTCTGCCTCAAAGAAGTAATGTGCAAAGGTGTTTAGCGTAACGGGGACTGTAGCAATCAAAATTACTGGGCTAATGAGGCATAGGAACTGATGCAGTGTCAAGCAAAGTGAGAACTGAGACAGTGCTACTGTAATATAAACAACGGTCAGATGGGCTATTGCCAGTCTCGTTATTTAATTACATAAGAATACTGTTGTTACCTCATATCTGTTATCGACCTGAATTGAACGTAGCTCGGAGTAGAAAGCCTGTCAATCAGTTGACTGGGATAATTAATGCATACATGTCCGGAAATGTAGCTAAAGCCTGATGATGCAAACATGTAGTCTATTCATGATACAGGTAATAGGTAACTTTTGATTTGATTACATTCCGTCTTTATCATGCATATGAACTGCGTTCTTTTAGAAACTGTTGTATAAATTGCGATATATTCTTCAATACGTGTACCTCATATTTGCAACCTATGTCACTTAATTCACCGTGGGGTACCGGGCTGGAATGTCAACCTCCCATCTTTACCCGTGGGTTTCGTAAAAAGCGACTAAGGGTAACACGACAGAAGGCGGGCAACAGCGCTGTCTGTGTAACTGATATCTCACACTGCGATCCCCAATATGCCTGCCAAGCGTGGGGATTATGGCAAACTCCCCCCATACTGGGGGAGGCCGTGTTCAGCTGTGGATCTGGCTGATAAAGTATGTCACTTAAATTATGAAATAAGAAATTTAAAAAAGCTACATATTAATTCAGTATTTTCACCTAATATGTTAATAACGATCTTTATTTATGCTCCCAAAATAGTTTCTATTACTAATAAAAGAGAGTTACAATATTATGTTCTGTACTTAAACTAAGAACTTGGTTAGTAGATTTCTTATAACTGAAAATATACGTAGGTACAATTCACGCGTATCCGTAACCCGCAACTCAAAACTTACTTGGCGTATTATCCTCATAACATGACTTGTTTGTTGTTTGTATAAATGATTAAAAAAAGATATTGGAATATTTAGGTTTTTTTTTATGTCTGATAGGTTAGCCTTTGACCACTATCTCACCTGATGGTAAGTAATGATGTGGTCGGAGATGTTGTTCAGGCTAACCTAGAAGTACTGGCTCTCAATGACAGCTGCCGGAACACACCGTTAGGTGCTTGGTGACAGATTTTTCTACTTGAGGGAGGGTAGCTAGCCAGGCGGGCATTCGCAAAATGCCCTACCACTATGCTGTAACGACTGCCATCCTAAGACAACAACCGGGACCGACGGCTTAACGTGCCCTCCGAAGCACGGAAACGCTCAGTAGTAATGTCACTAGCGGTCACCCATCCAACTCATGACCGCGCGCGACGTTGCTTAACTTTGCTGATCGGTTGAGAACAGCTAAGTAAACTTCGCTACGAGCGCTTCAAAAAGACATTCGGAAATAATCATACAATAAATTTTAGCCAGAATATCTTTGAATGTAATTGTTTATCATCATATAATATATAAACCTACTCTGTCAGTGCAAGTGTATGCTTGTAACCATATACTAATAATGTTTTTCGATATTTTTTATAAATGCAAAAATAGAGTGTCTTTATTAGCAAGATAATTGATAATAGAACAATTAATTAATCAATAATATAATCTTCATCCTTGGTAACAAAAAAACTATGTGGAAGTTTGCTCTTAATAGGTTTATATCATAAATCAATTTATTGGTAGTTACTAAATTACACGTCAAGAAATTTTAAAAATATTTGTCTTATACAAAGTTTGCAAAAAGGTTTATTTTTGCAGATTTTATATGACCTTCTTTTTTATATGGAGTCGAAGTGTCACATGTTGTTATAAAATCAAAGCCAGAATGTATAACTGTCTCGCTGTCAATAATCTTGTTTCTTTATATAACGTGACGGTGTGGAATAACCTGGGCTTGACAAGACTTATTTTTAGGATTAATCTCTGAGCTGTTTCTATTGTTAACATGAGTGTTTTTGGCATACCACCCCGTGTTAGAATACAGTAAGAGATAATTGACTAACAAAGTGTCTGAAGCAGTGTCTTTTGAAGCGTTTCTTTGGTTACATATCGTAGCTTTTTAAATATGTGCAAAACTTTACCTATTCTTTGGGCGAGATATTTTGCATGATCTGCGAGTGAAAGGGTTTGGTCAATAATTACTTTGACCTTTGATTGTTGGATTAAGGCACAGTCTTGCTTTCTTATTATATATTTATTACGACTTAAAGGCACTTGGCATTTTAGTCGTGCTTATAAAGCAAGAATGTGCCTTACTAATATCACCTACGATTTCACTGGATGGTGCATTTTGAGTAGTAAATATATATTATTATATAATAATAAAATATTATATACTAAAATATATTAATATATAATTTTATGAAACAATGATGGCTCAGTGGCATTGGCTAGGGACTGCCGTGCAGCAGGTCCATGGTTCGAATCCCGCCGCGGACTTGAGCTTCACCGCATGTTGGAAGGGCATTTTGCGATTGCCCGTCTGCCTAGCTACCACCCTCAAGTAGAAAAGCTGTCGCCAAGCACCTAACAGTGTGTTCCGGCAGCAGTCCTTGAGAGCCACTAAAATTTCAGGCTCATGAGACCTAACAACTGTACGTCTCAGTGTGACGGGTACAGTGCAATTCGTCTTTGACGAAATGCATCTGTTATAGGCAGAGGTTAGTCCACTAAACATCAGGTCGACAAGCCCGCGCTTGTTCCTTCAGAATAACATTAAAAAAAAGTATTTAATAATAATATATATAACCTAATTATTTTATCAGCGTTTATTCTAATTAAACTACAAATACAATATAATATATAATTTAATAATAATTTTAAAATTTTGCAAGGTTCTTATTTAAATTCCATTGAGATCTAGTATACAATAATAATAACAAACAATAAAATAAAATAATTATAAGCTACTTATTTAAAACAATAGTACATTGTACATCGAATGGATAAAAACGATTATATACTATTTGTGTTCGAGAGTTTGTTTGGCTTAAAGGCAACTCGAGAACAGAAATAGAACTTTATCCCGAGTGATACATAATAGTGCTTTTTACTACACGTACGAGGAAAATAAAATTATTATAAGTTTTCTCGTACTTATCTCGAGACTTCTCAGGCAGTAAGTTCTGTATGACTTCTTGCGCTGCATTTCTTATTTCTGGTGGCGTCATCATTATAGAATCATCACTTTCACTATCAGATGATATTTTGGAAAATTATTTAGAATAATTAAAGCGTACTGTTAAAATATCAATTTAATAAAAAACTAAATTTTACCAAACATAACAAATTGCCGCGCTTTTTTTCTCGTAGTGCAAAAAAAGGTTGCCAACATCCTTTCCTTGAAAATCGAGTATAAATAAAAAACCACACTTCTTTTTTCTAATTATTTGTTATAAAACCTTTTAGAAATTGTATATTTTAGCAACTAAAAAAACAAAAGATCACCAGGGCTGGTATGGATTTTTAAACAACATTCTTTCACTGCTACGGAGTGAAGGAATGAAAATACATACAACTTTCCCCGCCGTACATTTATAAGGGAGAAATGACGATCTTTATAACATGTTTTTGAACGAGAAATGAGACGCTTTCTGAGTGGGTGTGGTATTAAATAAATAAATTAATATGCATTATTACAATCTCCTTTTTACAAACACATATTTTCTGTTCGTCTAAAAATTAATGTCACATAATGTACGGTTAACCTAAAGTTCACATCATAGTTTAATCTATTCTATATGATAAAGTTTGCAATTAGTGTGTTTGACTCCGCAATGTATCTTCTTTTGATTTTCTGAACGAAATATATGTATAAGTAAACTATTTAAAACTAAGTTAGACTATCCTTGAGTCATATAGGCTATATCTTATTTTGAATTCAGTTTATTTTTGGTACGATATATAAGAATTACTAAAACAAGTCGGAAAAAATCGCTTACATCTACTCTATCAGCGTGCACTGAAAATATGATTTGAGCTCTTTCACGGTAAAACAGCTCATTGAATCGGATGAAACTTGGAGTATAGATAGTTTAGAGCCTGGAATAACGCATAGGATATTTTTTACTATCATCATCACCTACTTTTGATAATGTTCAGCTTGATCGTCCACTGCTGAACACAGTCTCCCCTATTAAGGGGGTACTTGCCATAATCCCCACGCTTGGCAGGCGGCTTGGGGATCGCAGTGTAAGATGGCAATTCTGTAGAAGGCGCTGCTGCCCACCTTCTAGTATTTTTCCCTTAGTCGCCTCTTACGACACCCACGGGATGATATGGGGAGGTGCAATTCTAACCCGACACCCCACTGGGACGGATTCTGTTTACGCGGATAAAACTATGGGGCCCAGATTTAGACAGTAGTTTTGATAAATTGCTTTAATCCCTGAACTGAATAACCGATTTTTCTATCTATATACAATTGTTAGCTTATTTTAAATACTCTGAGCTATAGAGATTTAAAGACTGATGTGTTGTAGAAAATCTTTTGCAGCACATAATGGCCTTTAACAGTTTTATCTTGACATAAACCGATTTTATAAAATAAAAAACACCATTGATTAGGGACATTAAATGGGAGAAAGAGGGGTTGACGCTGAAATCAACTCTCAACGTGCTTCCACTTCTACAATAAAAACATTTACAAAAACTACATGCATGTCAAATCTCACGCCTCTTCCGAATGGGACCAACTGCCCTTTTTGCATAATTAATAGATTAAGGCATTAGTTTACGGAAATCCATATTTAATAATAACAATGATAATAAATATTTTAAGAAACCATTCAGACAAACCGGAAGAATTTTCGACGCGTTTCGATCCTACACGAAGCATCCTCAGGAAGTCTTGACTCTTCGAGCGCACGATCGAGTTAAAGCCTTTTTTGCACATAAAACCCGTACTATACGGTAAAATAAGACCGAAACCTTAATATGTTAAGGTTTCGGTCTCAACAAAGTTATATGCTCATGTAAAATATTTCCTTCGTTAGCTGAAATAGTCTCCCTCTAGCGTGTGTATTTCGGGAATAACAAGTTTACGTAGAGAGCATGTGAGCGCAACCAAACTGAGAGCAGTTGCGCCCCTCATCAATCATTCAGATATTGCATGACGCATCAACTTGCCGGACGACAGAAATGTTTATACGCCTTTCAGAGGGCTGACCAAAAGCCAGTCCGTAAATGAACTCTTGACAAAGGAATACGTTTTCACGCATCTCTTTTGAATGTCCCAAATTATAGGGATATCTAAGGCAGCGTGACGTTGCTTTTATATTTATCTTTTTCTGTGCCTGTTTATTTGTGTTAACAGAAATGGCTTTAGGAGAAAAAAGGGTCAAAAAGACAGAGGGTTTGCTAAGTTCTCGGACATTTTTCGGAAAAGAGCTGGAAGTCATGAGTAAGGCAAAATGACGTTGCCACTTTGTTTCTAAGACTAAAGATATGATTTGGCTAAACATACTACCAAAACGGACTACTTATATTTTAAAGCGCTCGTAGCGAAGTTTGCTTAGCTGTTCTTTACCGATCAGTAAAGTTAAGCAACGTCCGTCGCGTTCAGGAGTTGGATGGGTGACCGCCAGTGACTTTACTACTGAGCGCTTCCGTGCTTCGGAGGGCACGTTGACCCGCCTGGCTAGCTACCACTCTCAAGTAGAAAATCTGTCACCAAACGACATGATGACGACATTGTGAAAGTCGCGGGTAGCCAATGGTTACAAACGGCTAATAGCCGTTCCTTGTGGCGCTCTATGGGGGAGGTCTTTGTTCAACAGTGGACGTCTTCCGGCTTCACTTAAACTCGTACACCAATACTACACCACAGAACAATGACTACACGTAAATATCAAATATTAAAATATACAAAATGACGTTAATTCGAATAAAAACATTTTTGTTAAATATTTTTCCTATATGTATATATGTTTAAATGTATTGGTTCAATTTTGAATTGTTACTAAATATTATATATAAAGAAAAAATATAGATGTGTTACAGATTTTCTAAAGCCAGGAAGGACCTGGCTCTTGAGATACAGGCCACCAGCCTAGTTTAAGAGTCATAGACTCATCATAAATGTATCACAATAAGGAGGAATAAAATTAATTTGTATTTGTATAAAATAATTTGTTTTTGTCTTAGGAGTAAATTTTTTTTAATAAAATACTTCAAAAATGTGCCCAGATCCTTTTGGAATTTTAAGTGGTCTTGATGTATTTTTTTTTTATGCCTGATAGGTTAGCCTTTGACCACTATCTCTCCTGATGGTAAGTGATGATGTAGTCGAAGATGTTGTTCAGGCTAACCTAGAAGTACTGGCTCTCAAAGATAGCTGCCGGAACACACCGTTAGGTGCTTAGCTGCAGATTTTCTACTTGAGTAGGTCTCGTGGTAGCTAGCCAGGCGGGCATTCGCAAAATGCCCTACCACCATGCTATAACGACTGTTATCCTAAGACAACACCGGGACCGACGGCTTAACGTGCCCTCCGAAGCACGGAAACGCTCAGTACTAATGTCACTAGCGGTCACTTATCCAACTCATGACCGCGCGCGACGTTGCTTAACTTTGCTGATCGATTGAGAACAGCTAAGTAAACTTCGCTACGAGCGCTTCGAAGTCGTATTTATAGAATGATACATTTTCAGGTCATCGGCATGTAATAGCAATTAAAAAAACTTAAAATATTTTTTAATATCATTTGACGATAAAAAGTAACGGGCCTAATATTGACCCTTGGGGGACCCTAGAACTAATAGGAACCACATCTGATTCAAAGCCAAAGCTTTCTGGCAATGTTTCGTGATAATATATGATTTGAACTAGCGCCATAAATTACCTCAAATAGCGTTATAAGCTCTTTTGTCTAGTGAAATCCTGTGATCCATTCTATAAACCACTCTTGAAAATCAGTAAACACACTGTTTGTTTGTTTGTTATTGTCTACGTTATAAATAGTTCAATAAAGCTTCGGTAAGGTGGGCAAAATTGAGATTGGGCGATAGTTTGCAACAACTTTAAATAATCCTGAGGTTGAATATATGGTGGACTGGAAAACAAATGGTGTCAGCGGTGTATTTAAGAACTTATGGTGAAACATTATTAACTCCAGCGCCCTTAGTTGGATCGAGCCTACGTAGTTCCGATTTGATATACATTTGATTATAGTAAAACAAACATCACTGATAATTAAATCTGACGTGTGGTTATCTTCAGAAATATAAAATGTATTATCTGCCTTATAACCGGCGGTAACTGTTGAGTGTTCAAATACTGATTGGAAGTGATTTGAGTAAATGTTAGTAATATCTACTGGGTCACTTGCTGTTTTTGGAACACCCATCTTCCAAGCAGTCTTGTCTGCCCTACCCCTAGAGTGTTTTTTATAAGCCAGAGACGCGGAGAGGGAGCGGCGCTAGTAAACTGCGAAGGTGTAGCGAGTACGCTGCGATAAGGCGCCTCGCGCTGACGTCGCACGTGCAGTGGGCGTGCTGCGCGCGGTGCGCCCCGCAGCCGACCACTCCTTGAGACTTTGTTTATTTAGTGCTGATGAGGTGTACCGGATTGTAACGACACGGATCCCACCTAAAACCTCGAAAGATATTTACGGTATGTCGATGGAAATAGTAAAGTTAATAATACAAACTCTAGCTCCAATCCTTGCTGACCTATTCAACAGATGTTTGGCTGAAGGGTCATTTCCGCTTATCTTTAAGATCAGTAAGGTATCGCCTTTATTCAAGGGAAAGGGTAAGCGCGAGTGTTTAGAGAACTATAGACCCGTGTCAATAATTCCCATACTAGCAAAAATTTTTGAAAATGGATTGAGTTCTCGTCTTACTGCGTTCTTGTCAAAAACAAACGCCCTATCTGATCGCCAATATGCCTACAGAATAGATCGGTCTACAACTAGTCTTACCCGAGAAGTGGTGAGATGCATTTTGGCTGCCCGAGAAAGACACCAGCAAGTAGCGATCCTGTGCTGTGATTTGTCAAAGGCGTTTGACGTTGTTGACCACACCGTACTTGCAACTAAATTGCAGCATTATGGGATAACTGGGAAGCCGCTTGCCTTGTTAGCTGACCTGTTGCGGGATAGATCGCAAGTTGTGGTAGGGTGCGCTGGCGCAGTCAAATCAGAACCGTTGACAACAGACATGGGAGTAGCCCAAGGATCATCTGTCTCAAACATTCTGTTTTCGTTGCTAGTCAACGACCTGCCGGACGCTGTCAGCGATGCTGATATATTTATGTACGCTGATGACGTAGCTGCAGTGGTCACAGCGACCTCTCATAGTCAACTAGAGCAAAAACTAAATGACATCTCCTCACGACTCTCTGGGTGGTTTCAGGTGAACGGACTTTCAATTAACCTCATGAAAACCCATTTCATTCAGTTCTATCTAGCAGGGTCTCCACCAAGACCTCTAGCAGTTTTTATGAATAATGTTAGGATTAAGCAAGAGGTATCTACTACTTTCCTAGGGTTTGAGCTAGATAGAGGCTTACAATGGGATAGGCACATTAATAAAGTATGTAGCAAGCTTGGGAGTGCATGTTTCGCCCTGAAAAGACTCGCCCGAGTTGTTCCCTCTGAGGTGGTACGTAGTTGCTATTTTGCGACAGTGCACTCACAGCTGCAGTACGGCGCGGAGCTCTGGGGGCGGGCTGCGGACTGGTTGCGAGCATTCAGAATGCAGAAACGTGCCGTTCGAGCGATCGCAAAAATCCCACAGACTGACTCCGCCCGTCCATATTTTAAGAAGTTAGGTATACTAACGCTGCCTGCAGTTATTATCTTCCAAATCTCTGTGTACGTGAAGCATAACCTTGCCTCGTATTCAAAGCACAGTGATGTGCACACATACAATACTCGTGGTAAGGACATACTCGTTGGTGTAACTCGCTCGTTGACGAAGTCCACTAAAATTTCGCATGTCATGGGACCAACTATATACAACAAACTACCCAAAAATATAATAGCATCACCGAATATGAGCTGTTTCAAGTTGCGATTGAAACGCTGGCTTATCGAGCAAACGTTTTATAGCATTGAAGAATTTTATAACTGTTAAATTTAAGTTGTTAAATGACTTGACAAAGCATTACTTGTAGTAATGACATAGTTTTAGAATTTTCTATTATAATGAATTATTATCAATTTTATATATTTTTTATTAAGTTCAATATTATTTTAATGTGACATTTTATTAATGTTTATTTTAATGAAAATTACGATGTATTCTTACGATGTAATACAAATTAATGTATGCTTTGACGTGTAATTTTATAATTACCAATAAATTGATTTATGATTTATTTATGATTTATTTAAGGTTGCGAGAAGACTAAAGCTGCGTAGCCACAGCGCCGGAGCTGTCATAGAATTACTTCACTTCTAATAAGACATTTGTCTCTAAGCCTAACCATCTTTTGTTGACGTTTTCGTGCTTTCAGGCTTGTGATTTATGATTAATTATTTTCATGAAGAAGGAGCTAATTTTGAGTAATTTCATTAGTATTAAAAAAAACTATAGGTGTCTGTAACCCCCTCCCATCAATGGGGAATATTCCGCCCTCTCTCCCCCTCCCCATTGCACAAAATATATACATATAAACCATACCTAAAGTCCTTCTAATGTATGTAGATACACATTTTTTTTTTATTATTATTTAAAAAAAATAGCTTCCGTAATCCCCCACTCCTCTGGGGGGATGCGACAACCCCCCCTCTCCCTCCTCCACCCCTTCCTACAGTACATGACTACCTATACCGATTCTAGTCCTTCCAGTACTTCATCTTAGTAACCTTAACGGATTTATTATAAGGATTTTGTATTTGGTGCAAAATTATCTAGTTCAACGACTATTACTGCTAAAGTAATAAAGTTATCTTAACCGCTATAATTTTCCTTGAAAGTTCATGAGTTGTACTATCATCATGAGTTTTTTCAGACTTTGCAGCCAGCAGTTTAGGTTTTAGAGGGAGGGAGGGGGGACGCCCTACTGGAACAAAAATTTGCACTTTAAAGTTGAATATTTCGTAAATGGAGCATTGCATTGAAAAATAGTATTAGCAACCCTTCAGTCACTTTAAAAGACCTATTTAATGATACCACACACGATGGGATAGACGACAAAAAAAAATTCATACCCACATCACATGTATGGGAGCTACCGAAAAAAAAATTTCAAAATATTATTTTACCACTTTTTCGGCGTGGTAAGTTTACATACTCATACAAAATTGCAGCTTTCTAGTACAACAGGTCTCTGAGCAAAACCTCGGACAGACGGACAGACAGATGGACATGACGAATCTATAAGGGTTCTTTGTAGGTACTACGGAACCCTAAAAAGGCGTAACAAAACCGCAAACATGTCAGCATTTAAGCGCAGAGTTGCCATTAAACTGTGAACAGTTGAGATTCTCAATAATCATTCAAAAATTGCATGACGCGCCAACTTGCCGAATGACAGAACTGTTAATCGCTTTTTTAGACACCAAAAGCTAATAAGCAAGAAAACTTTGAATAAATGACACGCATATAGTATATCATATCTATATTTGTATCTCCTACTTCTGTACTAATATTACAAAGAGGAAAGATTTATATTTTTGTATGTAACGAATAAACTTAAAACTACAAGACCGATTACAAAAATTCTTTCACCATTAGAATTCTACACTATGGCTGATGAACATAGACTATTGAATATTTTCAAAAACTAAGGGATCCGCATGAAAACTTCGATAATGTATCCCAACGTCTAAAAAATATACCAAAAAACCGTTTTATCATGTAAGTTGCGGAAATTGATGACAATAGAGTGAAGTGATGTACTACAATTTTATAGAGGACATCAATATCTACTAAAAAAGTAAGCACATATCATATGTCTAACTATTACAGTTATGTTATAATTTTTGTTAAATACCCTTGCAAAGCCTCTAGTAATAGGTAGTGGTGATTTTGTATGCAAAAGACAACATGACGTTTCATTTTTGGCGTGTACCTCTTACTCCTAATTGTCATTATGACTTTGGAAAATTAATGTATCATCTGTTGCTCAAAAAATAAAACTGACGGTGGCTTTTTGATCCCTCTCTGTGTTTTGCGGTCCTCATAAAGTGGGGCCATGATTGACTGCATGTCACAAACTACCATAGCTCGCGATGAAGAAGAAGTTTCAGGCATTCGCTTATTCTTAGTACACAAATAATTTTAGGTTAGCCTGAACAACATCTTTGACCACATCATCACTTACCATCAGGTGAGATAGCGGTCAAAGGCTTACCTATCAGCAATAAAAAATAAATTAAAAAACTTAACAAACCCAGTAGGTATACTGCATCAGCCGGATTGTCTACTGCTGAATATAGCCTCTTACACTATGGGGGTTTAGCCATCATTCCCACGCTTGGCAGGCGTCCTAAGGATCGCAGTGTGAGATATCAGTTCCTCAAAAAGCACTGCTGCCCACCTTCTGGTGTGTTACCCTAAGTTGCCTCTTACGACACCCACGGGTAGAGACTGGCCCCCAGGCTGGCACCCCACGGGCAGTACAGTAGGTATATTATATGATCTTAGAGTTAATGAAAAGTTCACACAGTCTTGAGCAGACTGAATTATGTCATCAAAAACTTAGTTTGCATAAAATGTTTTACATCTATAGACCAATTTGTTAAGTTTGAAATAACATTTCATGCAAATGGTTTATAGTTTTTTTGGAACAAGCTCGAGGCCCATCTGATGTTAAGCGGACTAGCCTATAACAGATGCATTTCATCACAAATCACGAATTGCACTGCGCCCGTCACATTGAGACATAGTTAAGTCTCATGTGCATGTAATTTCACATGCTCTCAAGGACTGCTGGCGGAACACACCATTAGGTGCTTGGCGACAGATTTTCTACTTGACGGTGGTAGCTAGCTAGGTAGGCAATCGCAAAATGCCCTTCCACCATGCGTTAAAGATCAAGCCGGCGGTGGTAATCGACCAGAGACCACGGTAGTCCATAGCTATTACCGCTCGGCCATCATTGCTTCATAAAGTCTGAAGTAAATTAATGAACCTCAGATAATTTGGCCTTTTGAAGGAAATATGGCCCATTGGCAATGGACTACACACGTCAATGCACCCATGGAGAATGGAGTATGCTTCACTACATGATGAAAGAGAATGTGCAAATGCTCTTCTGGCTACCCGTAGTCAAATAGAAAATCTTACGCGATGCAATCTTGCAGTATTCTTTGTTTTTTTTTAATTTTTTTATTGTTAATTAATAAATTGTAAGATTGTGATCAAAGGCTTACCTTAGCCTTTGACCACAACCTTACCTGATGCTAAGTGAGGTTGTGGTCGAAGGTGTTCACTGGCTTAAACCTAGAATTACTGGTTTCAAGGACAGCTGCCGAAACACACCGTTAGGTGCTTGGCGACAGATTTTCTGCTTGAGGGTGATCACTAGCCAAGTGGGCATTCGCAAAATGCCCTACTACCATGCGGTGAAGCTCATGTTCGAGCATCTGCTCGACATTTACCCTTTAGAGTAAAGTTCCTTTCTAGGTTAACATCTTCTACCTCCACTGGTCAAAAGATAGCCAATCTAATATAAAAAGCACTGGATCTAATAACGAGTTTTTAGCTCCCACACAGGGTGATCCTTATTGTAACGATCTTCTTGTTATTCGCATCGAACATTACGAGGAAAAACCTACATTGTTAATCTTTAAGATCAGTTTCGATATTAGATAAAGTACGACAAACTTCCTGCGGTATACAACCTTGTATTCTATTTGTAGACACATAATTCGTTAATTTGACACTTACTTGACAATACCCACGTGGATTAGGTAATAGTTCCTTTCGCTTTACGAACAGTTATTTAGGATATACGAGTATCATTTCATTTGATAGCTTAGGGCTAGCTATGACGATTAGTTATTGTTTTAGCAGGTTTTTATATAACCGAAACCTTTTTTTTAGCTATTTCACACGTTTGAGCGTTAAAATCGGTAATATTTTTTTACTTTTGCTACTTATAGGCTTATATATTGCCGTTTTTTATAGTATTGTGAGTGAACAAGCACGAGGCTTTCCTGGTGTTAAGTGGTAACCTGTGTCTATAACAGATGCATTTCGTCATAAGTGACGAACTGCTCTGCGCCAATCGCCCTGAGACATTAAGTTGTTAAGTCTCATGTGCCTGTAATTTTACCGGCACCCATACCCTTCAAACTGGAACACATTGCTACTTGGCTATAGGTATAGTGACTTCTCCGGACGAACTCGTTTATAAAGAGTTCTAGACAATAAATTATCAGTAGCAAGTCACCCTATGACAGAGTTTAGTGTGTGGCAAAATTTGGAAGTTTAGCGTACTTTGATTTTGATAGGTACCTTAAGCAGTCACGATAAACTCAGAAAGGTTTTATGATGTCTTTCCGTTCAATTACACCATGTAAAGATATTTTACTTTTAATATTTTTCAAAGATTTATCTACTTCATAACAACTATGAGAACAAACTTTATCAAAATCAAATAACTACTTATTAAAACTGCTCACACCAAAAAAAAAACCAAACTATACATATTTATTTCAAAATATTAATTCTATTGTAATAAACAATATTATTTCAGTGGTATAATGATCAGCGTAGCTTCAAGGTAAGTAACAATTTTCAATAAAATCTAATATTCTACTTCGACAAACAAGTGTAGTCAGTTTTCCAACTCAAGCTTTCTGAGAACAGGTTATTTACGGAAACACAAATATCAAAAGGTCGAGAAGTGAACCAGGGCGGCAAATATTTACTTCTCGTCAGACAAATTTGTGGTTCGGCTTCTTGCCCGCTCTAGTGGTATTCAAATAGTTTGATGCCCGTACAGTGTCCTATCAAATGGCATATGCATTTCGCTTGCTTTTGTCATGTATGAAATTTGTCTAGCATGTAGTTCTTTAAGTTACTGTGAGTGTAATTACGTAATGAATAAGGCACAAAAAAAATGTTTTACTTTACGTGTACTTAAATGTGTATACAATTTATCTGAAGCCATGATAGTCAAACGGTAATAGCGATGGACTGCTGTGCCGCAGATCTATGGCTCGATCCCTACCACCTGCTTCAGCTTCACCTCATGGTAGAATGGTATGGAGGTAAATATTACAGGAACATAATACTTTACCACTGGTAATGAGCGCAGTTCATCTGAACACTTTGACAAAATGCATCTGTTATAGGCAGAGATAGAGGGCCTCGTGCGAGTCCCATGATAATCCATAAAAAATATCCCGTACCAAATGTGAGTTGGCCCTGGTTTTTAGCTGACATGATACGGTTTAACTACTATCTCAATTAATTTGATGGTGATGATCGGAAAAAAATGTGTTCTTTGATCACATTTCGAAACTGAATACTAAATTGGCATTTCCGTATTTATTGGTAAAATATTGGATATGTTCCCAATAAGTTTATTTTATGAGGCACGATAACACAAAAAGTGTCTTTTAGGACTATTATAGTCACACATACATTTGCACAAAAAACACACAAAAGTTCCCCACCACACATTTATAAACTGGCATCGGCGCCCACATTGTTCTTTCAACTTCAGCAAGTTAATATGTTTAACTATTCGACCAAAATTATTTATTATATAGATGGTATTAATATTTTCAATGTTATAAATTATTATTTATGATGTTATTTAATCCATCGTATTTGAAAAGTCCTATTCATAGGTTGCTGTTTTGTCTGTGCCTAAATATATATGTATATTAAGGTTTATTGGTAGTTCTTGAACTCGCTTTTTTTACTCTTTTTTCTCGGCGAAGATCTTAGCTCCAGTTCAGGAATTCACTAAAAATCAGTGAAATGGTTGCACCTCAACAGGTTTGGCCATGACTCAAACTGAGTGTATGTATTATTTTTGCTATAAGTTGTATATTGTTTGTAAGAAGTTGTAGGTATGTTATTTATTTTCTTTTCTGTAGCAATCAATTCTAATTATACCAATTATTATATTCTATTCAACTCTATAGTTAGTTTTTATAAAAAATTAAAGGTAATATAGATATGTATTAGGACTTAACTCAATGAAGAGCTCATTTACGATGACACTCACATGCTAGGTACCTTCGTTTCAAACACTTTGCAGTGATCGTGGTTTGGTTCTATTTGTGACATGAGTAACTAAGAAATGATTTGTCCTTTAATAACATACGTGACAAATATACCAGTTAGTCACCCCGTGACCACGATCACTGCAAAGTGTTTGAAACGTCGGGACAAAAATAATGATAAATATGCGCGATTTAAACCGTTTAAAGTTGTTTAATTACTATGTGTAATAATCGCGAAAACTTAAGACTACAGTACAAATATTTGACTAGAAATTGAAAAACAATCTAATCTTCTTAGCAAATGCTGATTTGCACCCACAACAGAGATTGTTTTTCAATGTCTAGTCAAATATATGTTTATGGGTCCATATCCTGCATAAAATGTCTTAAATAGTTTGACACTCATTTTATTTACGAGCTAATGATCCGTGACATCAAACGCAATAGAAGTTGTCAGTTCTTCAGGAGGCGCTGCTTCCGACCTTCCGGTATTTTTCCCTTAAATGGCTCTTACGATACCGACGGGATGAAATGGGGGGAGGAGGGGTGACATTCTAACCAGGCACCACACGGGGTACAGACAGGTAGCGCAGTCTCTTAATAGAGCTCCTTTTCACCTTTCGATAGGTACGGGACGCACAAAATTATCCGATTGTTTTCCTATAATATACCATGTTATTTTGTCCTTACATGCAACAAACTGTGATTGATAAACACTATTTTTGTGTGTAATTGATCAATGTCAGGTCCAATATTGACTGATTATCCAAAAGGCTGCTTTCATGCGGGTCCGCTTGTGTATTTAACGTCCGAAGCATTGGTAAAGCCTCACAAACATACAAGGGAATAAAAGTAGCTGAAACGATGCGTGGGTATAGTAATATATGAGAACAAAAATAATTCGTTTAAAATTAAGCTTAAGAAAATATTATTGGAAAATGTTATTATAGCGTAAGCAATTTCTTGACTGACAAAAATCTGAATTGAATTTATATTATTTACATTTATTCGTGTTTACATTATATCCACTTTTTGTATGTATCTAGAATTGAATTTTATAATTGATATTGTATTGAAACTTGTGTGAATTGTTCCAATCATATATTTCTCTTTTGTTAATGTTAATTTGTTAATAGATTGCCGCCTATCAAAAATTTGTTTGCCTGTATGGACAAAACATGATGATCACTATATTTAATTATGACGCCAATATTCATGCGTTTGTTATGTATAATACTCATGTTTTATGCAAATAAATGGTTACCTTACAATATAATGATTATAACCAGATGTCGAGACAACAATTATAATTAAAAATGTAACATTCCCACTACACATGCAGCTTTCTACAACCACGCCCTCCAATTATAAGTTTTACTATATGCCGCGCTTTCCTTTTATTCTTCCCACCACATCGCATCTTGCGAATTCGAATGCAACACCAATGAAAAAGGGTTTTCTATTAAAATATTATTATATCGCGATATATCAAAAATATCAAAACGATCGTTAAACCTGCAAAAACGTTACATATAACCTTATTCCGACGAATAGGAGACGGAAGTGGAGATGATGCAACCCAGCTTTTGTTGCACCGTCTCTGTTTTACATCAAATCGCTCATCAACGTTGGGATAGGTTTCAATATTGGAAGCTCTCGCGCAGATTTAACCATAGTCAAGTAGAGTTATAGATATACAGTAATAAAAGACAATCGGAGAAGGTTGAAGTTTTGTTCCCTAACACCTGAAGATTCGTGTTGTTTGATTACTGATACGCTAGTCTACCATTATTTATTCAACAACATATGAATCTAGAAACGCATTATGAATTAATCACCCTAATGATAAATAAGAACTCGGGTCTACGTATTCAATCTCTTAAGTAAGTGTTAGTTTTGTCTCATATATTTGTAAAATCTGATTAACTTACAAACGTACTCTAAAAACTTACAGGATTTTGTTTTTAAAAATACATCGAAGGTTCTATCATCAAATGATTTATTATTTCCTCATTAGCTACAGTTTATTAGTACAATACGTACCAGCATTTGGTCATACGCCGCATTGACCAGACGTTCTGATAAATTTTGGATATTACGAGCTCTGTGCTCTGCAGACCTAATGTTTCGACGTCAACCACATACCAATACAAATGACATTCCCTAATGTGTATCACGCTCCGTTACCGTAATGGTGTGAATGGACAATAGTCCAATCAGTTGACTAGCCATTTGTTACTTCCGCGCTTAGGCTTTTAGTAAACACACATTAATACCCCCGTATTAGTGAGACTTTAAATGGAATGTGTGATGATTAATGTTTTATGGTACTAAATGTGGAGTTGTAAAAAAGCTGAAAAATAACGATTTCAAAAGCTTTATATTTTGAGCCAATTTTTTTATTATACCTAAAAATAAAATATATATATATTTTATTTTTTATTACCTAATGGCACAAAATTACAAATTCAACGTAAGTTGAACTATAATAGGTGTCGCTCCATCCCAATACGATGGTTAAATAAAGAACGAAGGGAAATATTGGAGTTATGAGTCATTGTCATGTTAGCTCAAGCGGTCAGAGCATGCCCTGGCTACAGAGGTGGATGGACGCGGGTTTGAATCCTGCACATATTTTTTTCTCTCATAAATTTGTAATTTTGTAATGTAATCCGCCGAGCAGGCGTTATTTTAAAATTGAAAATATACCTTATGGTCATCATCGAGAGCAGATTGTATGGTAAAAAGTTATGCGTGATCGTACATAAAATACGTACCATTGCATTCAAGTTAAACCTATTGACACATTAGAATAAGCATTGCAGTTCAACGGTGCAATACTGCCAGCATGCTGGGCACGCTGCCATCTGGTAGTGGGCTGGAACATTTGGATTGCCTGTGAGTCTGCAATGACTTGTAGGTTGTCTGAATGTTTTTACTGTAGTAGCTGAAGTGTTGTACATATATAGTTCGTAGCATGTTGTTTATTTTGTTTTTGTACAATTTTTTAAAAATTATTTAAAACTTATTCTTGTTAGTAAATAAAATGATTTGCAAGTTAGCGCGTATAAAAAATATACGCGCTAACTTGCAATTGTTTCTCCATATTATTGGAAATCGTTTAAAAATAAACATTATTTCGAGAAACTCTTTTCATACGGATATAAGTAGCAAATAATGTATTTTTGTAGTACAGAAAAAAGTGTAATGTTTCCTGTTGCTCGGAAGCATTACGCAAACCCGCAGAAGGAAATTCAAATAAGCGTCGAGCAAACGAATAGCAACAGCCGAGAAAAGGATTTAAATTTGTTTCTGGAAATGTGAATACTAGTGCTCTCAAGGTAGATGTACAGTTATATAGGTTTGGTGAAATCTAGCGGACGCAAAGTTCAGGTTGATTCTCCGTGGTGCTTGCAATACAAACGAACTTTTTTGTTATATAGAGTAACTAACAACGTCACCTTAAAGTCTCTATCAGGTTAAGCCATGAATAGGAATAGATGTTTTGTTACATTTAATGTTAAGCGTCTTAACTCAGTAAGATTTTGGATACATGATTTGCATGTAGGCAAATTTAAAGTCTGATTAGTCATTTATTCATAAAGTAATGTTATTTACAAAATCATACTTGCCTAAAGTTTATAAATTACTTAGGTAAGTAATGAATTAAAATACTAAATACACTGTAAAATAAACTGACAAAACTTACTTACTTATATTATATAAACAAAAGTTCTGGTAAATAAAATTTAAGCTCATACTTTTATAAATTACGCAAAAATTACGTTGTGACATTAAGTTGAGAGCCAATTGCAAAATAAGACTTGATTTTGTATTGAATATAAATGTACTCTTTTCCCTTACGACAATAAAAACAAATTGATAAATTCAAACTATCATTCATTTCAGCGGTAGCTTAGATTGTAAGAACATGTCGGATCATGCTCTTAAAACCTGAGCCGGGGCTCAAAGAACGGATCCGTCAAGGTTTTGAAGCTCGCTTATTGTTGAAATGTTTCCTTTTAATCAAATTTAGTAAGCTTATTTGAAAAAGTATTTTTAAAATTTTATTTAGTAAAAAATTATACCATTAATCTTTATTATTGTTCAAGGCGGTGTTCTGTTGTAGTTACTTACCCATCATAATTTTATATTAAATACTGGTAACCAGTAATACTATAGTGGGAGAACAAGCACTTTAAATAATCAAATCCATAGATGTGTGGGATTGAAGAACCACTTCGCCTCTTTTTAGCACGACGAATCTCTTAGGAGCATGCTTTGTTTTGCCTTAGACTATACCAATATTTTTGATATTTAAAGAGGATAATGTTAAAAAAAAATAGTCTGACGTAGCAGATATATTACATTAATAAATAACATTTATAAATGAAAATCAATTTCACAGAGTGAGTGCAAAGTGCAAGCGAAGCGTCTCCATTTTAGCTTGGGCAAAGATGCTTTGGTAAGTCTTTCCGGCTGTTTTCCTCTACGAGTCACATATCTTGACCGATTCTCGTGAAATTTTGTGATTGGTGCGTTAATGATATCGAATATTTTGTCGATTGAGTTTTTGGATATTTTTTCAAAATGGCGCAGTTATGAGCTTGAAAAGATAAAAAGAAACATATTTCAGTTAATCTTCAGCTCACAGAGCTACTAGCATTATCAAGGTACCAACTTCGTAGCAAGATACAAACATATATATATATATATCGACGCTTGAAAGGCAATAATTACCAAGCGACATGATGGCAACTTTACAGGAGAGCATTTTAAAGTTTTATTTTTTGGAAAAAAAATCGTCAAAAATCGCCTATTAGTCATAGCAATTCGATTATAACGATTTTAAAATAAACTTTATAAGCTTTGTGAACTGGCATTTAAAGATTATGAATATTCTCAATATTTTAAGAATTAGTGTCGGTTAGTTAAATTTTAATCAAAATCGCAATCAGGTAAAAATTACTTTCCGACTGCAAAAGTTTATTATAAAATATGTTAAATTTACTAAACCCCCGTATTTTACAATTGTGTTTTAAGCAAAATGATGCATCCAGAAGCAACAGATATTTGGCATCTAGGTAAAATGATCGAACTAAAAACCAAGTAACTTTTGCTGCCAGGAAATTTCAACCATATTACAAATTAAATAAGGTATGTGTAGGATTTTATTGAACAAGTAACATACATTTAGATTTTAATACACAACGTTAAAGATATTAGTACACACAATTAATGATTTTTTGGATACCGTCATTATCATCAACATCAAAACAGCCTTTGTAGTAATATACAATCACTCACTGCTTATTATAGGCCTCCATCTTACAGGCTGCCCCATTGCAGATGGTGAAGGTTTAGAGGCCTGTGACTAACCCTTTGTCAAACACTTCTATGTAAGCCTCTAAAGTCCGAATATTGCAGTCAAATATCTCGCAAAGTAGACACCTGATCTCATTAAGAACATGAGCAGTCTTTGTAAATAAGTAAGGCGTATATATTTTAAAACAAAATATTTATTAGAAATTTCAAAATATGAATAGGTGGGATAAAATTTCATTTAAAAAGAAAATTGCTGTCTTAAACTACTGATATGTTTCTTGAATTGGTATGGTTTTCTGATACCTACCTATTCATTACTTATTTAAATCAAATTTTAATCAACAATTTTAACTTTTCCGATCAGCGTTTTTCAGGAGTCTTACACTATTATTACTCAGTAATTAAAAATAGAACTATCTACAATACTAATATCTGTTTTTTTAAGAAATTATTTTCAAGAAAAATTATTGAATCGCATACATTCATTCACATCAACATTCTTTGATAATTGTGTCTCAAATTTGTAACTATAAATTTGGGATACAATTCTCAATGAATATTCTGAAATTACCAAACGTTTTACGGGTTTTACGAATGAAAATATTTTCGTAAACTTGCAATTAAACTACATAATTATGATCAACTTTCACTTATTTAAAGCTTCAGTTGTATTATTATTATTATTATTACTACTTATTAGGTTTTAGAAATAACATTTAAATCAAACAGAAATGTTATGCAATGTGACATAAGAATAATAAAATTAACACTTGTACCTTATTATCACAATCAAATATTTATTAAAATTGAAGCTAAATTCCAAATGAAGTATTATATAGCCAGGTAGATATAGGTTACGAAGTGAAAATTATAGATTGAGATCCATTCATCGACATTAAAATAACAGAAGAAGCTTTATATAATCTACATAATTTAGTCATTAGTTTACTAGGAAGTTACATAGAGTATTATCAAAATTACCCATAATAATCAACATTGAAAATTTCAAATATTGAAGAATCACCGGGCTCTACGTCTTTAATATTTGAGTCTGGCAAATCATTGGCGTAAACGCAGAATACGGTATCTCGGTGAATTCATTGTGTAATTGAGTACGTATAACTGTGTCCTTGCAAAGTGTAACAAGGTTCTGTTTTGCCTTTGCTTTAAGCATATTTAAATAGTAACACGACATAAGAGGTACCATGGTCTTAAATTAGATACCTTGAGGTAAATATTTGAAATGTTACTTTTTCTAACACTTTCTTCATTATTATCATACAAACTTATATTTTTCTGTTTTTAGTTCGTCTTTCTTTGTGGTTGCTCTTTTTGAACCTATTTCCACTTCTTCATTAGAAGAAAATTCTAACATATCATCCTTAATTGAAGGATCTTCATAAGCAATTAGAGTTGAGTAATCATCATACCCTGATATGTAATAAATGTACACGTTATATTAATATAAATGTTTACGTTTTATCAGTTTTGCCGTAATCCGTCAGATTCAGACCATCTCCCAACGGTAGAATGTCTAGGATTGGCACTTACTTCGATGTAGCTTGCAGTATTTATTTCTGTAATGCAATCCATCTTCATTGTTTTTAACTGTTTCTTCTAAGGCGTTGCTTGCAGTGAACGTTTCCGGTACAGTCAAATCAACCTACATGTTAAAAGTTCTTTATCTGGTTTATTTTTTGGTATGCCAATTTAGATTACAGAATAATCACCTGCTGGACATGGACTGTTTTCTGTTGTCCATATCTGGTATAATAATGGTAATTAACCTGCAGATCTATCGATCTGCAGGTTAATTTTTCAGAGTAGGACCCAACGAACTTCCAACAATTTTATCCATTAATGCTTCGCTATAGTTTTGGTGCATTGATCATAATTTATTGGCCCAGATCATCAATCATTCGACCAGTATTTTCAGTGACATTGCCAGCAGAAAAAGTCTCACAAGTTCTTGCAACGGAGGTCGTTGAAGGGCATTCCTTTGAAATCATTTAATGCAAAAAATAAAAATGATAAAAACGTAATATACCTATTATACATTGCCTTTTTTGTTTAACTACAGCGTGAAAATTTATAAAACATACCGGTTTATTCAAACCAAGGTATTTGATAAATTGGTCCAATTGTTGCAGATTTTCATTTTTATTTTTGTAAAAACCGTGATATGTTGGTCGCTAATAATTAAATTGAAATATTAGAATTTTCCGTTCTTTATTATTGAGAGCATAAATGATTAAATTATTTAACTAAGCAATTACAAATCAGTTCAAATCCCTGCTATCCACACCGGCGTTTGACATAGCTTACTTAATTATCTTATCTACTTGCTTATTACGATTATTATGTACCTAAAACCATGAATTAAAATCAATATAAAATGTGCATTATAAAATGTAATATTTATCAAATCTTTATATTGCACTTACCGAGTACACTTCAAGCTACGCGATGAAGCACTTTGAGCGATGTGTACGAGCACACAGGTTGCCTATGCGACAATTCGGTGAAGTCTTAATCTTAATTTTGTTACCAAATACCACTAAAAAGCTGCTTTACAGTTTGGGTAACCGACAAAACAAAATACTTGCATAAGGGATAAGCTCAGTTTTATACAAATTTAATACCTGTTATTAGCATCTATGTAACAAAATCATTAAAAAAAACCGGCAGGTAAAATATTACCAAACGACAAATTATATCCTGTACAGGGCAGGTAAATATTACTACTTGACGTTTTAAAGTTCATCGCATTTAGGTAAAAAGTACTAAGTGACAATAAATATATCGTTAAGGTGTGTCAAAAGGTATTAAACTACGAGAAAAAAATATTTTTAATCAGGTAAAATGTCTTAAGCTTTATTCATTACCTAGTTACCGCAAGGCAAAAAAATACTTTATGTTCAAACACATTATTTCGAGTCTAGGCAAAAATTACTAAGTGTAAAAAATAAAAATCGAATAGATACTATGTGAAAGTTATTCATAAATTGGTATAATTTTAGTCGCTTGGACGCCGAAAATTGTGAAAATGTGTTTTATTTTAAGTTACTAAGCGACAACAAACTTTGTCCTAGCGGCATGAGAGTAGGACCAATCGACGCAGAATTTTTTTCTGATTTCAATGATATATATAACTCAATATTGCCCAAAATGTCGCTTGGTAATTATTGCCTTTCAACCGTCGATATATTTATAGCTGATAGGTACAATCTCACCTGATGGTAAGTGATGATGTGGTCGAAGGTGTTAACAGGCTTAACCTAGAATTACTGGCTCTCAAGGACTGCCGCCGGAACACACCGTTAGGTGCTTGGCGACAGATTTTCTACTTGAAGGTTAGCCCTTGCAAATGCCCTTCCACCATGCAAAATGAGTTATAATGTTACGACTTGAAACACAATTTGTATTTAATCCCATCAATACCTACATGAAATTTTAATCCAAGTGTCTAAATAGCTCGACTCTGTCATGAGATAAACCAAAACTAAAACTATAAAAAACTTCCCGGTCTGTACGTAAATCAACAAAACGAACAATGAAATTACGACACCCCTGCGGGAACTTAATTAACCGAGCAGCAAATAAGATAAATGGGCTGTCAACGTGTCCAAGTTACTTGGACACAGTACTGTGGATCCACTTGTGCAGGTTCGGATTAGAAATATATGTAGAAAAATCAGCTAAATGCGGGTTGGCCGCACACGGGTTCCGTGCTAACACAGAATGTACCAAAAATCATTATTTTTTTCATACAGTTTGAGACCTGTTCCGGATCAGTTCTGATCCAGGTCCTACACACACTTGACCGGTTTTTATTATTTGTTGCAATGCGGTACACATTGGAATATAATTACACTAACAGTTCTGTTTGTTCTTTTTAGGGAGGACTTACATTCTTTCTACCGCTGTCGGTCGGTCGTCTATCGGAATTTGAGCGAGGGAAGAGCCTCGTATATTCCCGAGCTGGGCCTAAAAGGCTAAAAGCTTCTACCTCCACATCTCCTGCGGGCAAACGCTCCGCTACTATCAGGGGGGGGGGGGTTAACAGCGAGCTCAAGGGCTCCACTGTGGTTTGGACCTCAGCTTGTCTCGCTGTCGGGAGACATTGGGGTGATCGGAACTAAATGCTCAACGGTACAACTGCAGTGTTGTACCGTTGAGAATGGGCCCTATTGAAATTTCTTCTGTGAATATTTGGAGAGACCCTATTCAGGACTTTATTTATGACTCGAGCTCGAGAGGTGTTTGATTGTGTAACCTCTGATTACCGCACACCTGGGGATTTTACCGGGACGACTTGACGGATGACGCTAAAGCTGCTAATGCAATGGCTGCGATGGGGTCATCCGGGTCATCCAATACCTGCCGTGGTTGGTGACGGGGAGGTTTAAACCATGGGACGGATGAGGCGGTTAAATAGATCGCTGCCTGGACAACTAGAGGGTTCAGATGGCGGGGGGCCCGATCAAAGTATCGGCGGGCGCAGTCCTTATTGAACTGCGCTAAAGAGGGAAGGTTTAGGTCGCAAGGCAACCGGTGCTCCGTGGTATGTACAGAATACCGAGTTAGAAGAAACCGGTTTTGGATGACTTGGAGTTTATGTAGGTGGGCCTCACTAGCATCACTGAATGCTACTGGGGCGTAAGTCATGATGGGGTGAATACAAACTGTGTAAAGTGTCAGAGTGTAAGAGACAGGGACATCTTTGATGTGAGCGTCGAAGGTGAGATACCGATCAAGGGTAACTCCGAGGTATTTGGTTGTTCTCACCCAGGGAATGGGTTCATGGAACAGAATTAATTAGTTCGGATAGCAGGGGTGGGTTCTCTCAGTAAAGTACATAGTTATACATACATACAGTACATATTTTTAACTGGATTGACCGCGATACACCATTTACAGAACCAGCCACCGATCTCGGTGATGGCACGTTCTTTGTCTATTATGAACCAACCAGTAGAAAAAATAGCGGTATCGTCCGCGAATTGGGCTATGGAAACCTGTGGTTGGGAGCGTGGGATGTCACTGGTGTACAGCGCAAAGAGAATGGATAGCACGGAGCCCTGAGGGATTCCGGCTCTGACTGGGTGGGAGGTGGAGAGGGTGCCTTCTAAGCGGTAGTGAAAGCTTCTATCCCTTAGGAAGTCTTGTAAGGTGAGCTCAAGACGTACTAGCATGCCAAAGTGAGATAGCTTGTAAATCAAGCCGATGTGCCAGACTTTGAACTATGCGTTCAAAGTGGCGTTTCCGAATTTTATTTGCTTCGCTTTTGTAGGAGTCGTACCATGACGCCCTTTGAGGATGCACCTACTGCAGTGGACAGGTGATTATTGAACGATCGATCGCAAGGGATACGTCATCTTTAGTCAGTTTCTTCAATGTTTGTCAAACCCTTAATCAGTAAACAGATTTAATACTGAGCTCTCATTGGTCACGTTTTGCGTCATCGAGTACCATTGACCAATCAGCGTAAAGTATTTAGTCTGACAACTTATCAAAGCTTTGACTAACATTTTAGAAACTGGGGGTAAGTTTGACGCTTTTATGAATTACCGTTTTTACGATAGAGCAAATACAAAAAACGTTTCAATCTGCTACCTATTACGGTTGCCAAGATATAACGCTGTAAGATGTAGTCAAATGCTGATATTTTATCTCTATCGGATTGCATAGGAGTGAAAGAGAGGCAGCGATGGTAAAATCACGGTCAGTTTGGGTGAAAACTGAAATAATGATTAAAACACAAAAATATTCGAAAATATATCTGACCATGTCCCTTTTGATAAGGATTTTCTATTTTATTTTATATTTTATACAAATACATCCTAATATACGATCGAGAATATTTTATCGAAATTAGGCTGCAGTGTCACTATATATATTTTTAAGTGTTTTTATTAAAATATTAATTTAATGTTTTCTTAAAATATTTTCATAATAATTGTTATTATTAAATATGGATTACCGCAAAGTAACGCTTGAATCTATGAATTGTTTTGAGTTTACTTTATGCTATCGTAATAAAACAAGCAGGAGGCCGAACTGGTGTTAAGCGATAATCTGCCTATAACAAATGCGGTTCGTCACAAATGGCGACCTACACTGCGCCTGAGACATAAAGTTATTTATTATCATGTGCCTGTGAGCACTAGACCATTCAAACTGGAACACAGAAATGTCAAAATAAGGCTAGGTCAAATTAATTAATTAATTTTTGGCTTTTACGACGCTTTTATGAATAGCAATTATAAAATTTTACTATTAAAATATTCTACCAAATGAATTAATATGAGACGACCTACGACACGGCATACACTTACCATAGTTTTTTTTAAATTTATTTTTAATTCCAGAGGGAAGCCAGAGTTGGCCGCTAACGTAACATATGATTAACGGCCATGTTCTCATGGAAGTGATGTATGTCTTAAATAAGAATAAATAAAGCTATTTAAACCTAAACCTAAGCTGGAATTAAATGGAAATATTATATCCGTGAAATATATACTCCACCTCTTACATGGGACCTTAAAAAAGGTAACTGGCGAAATGATTATTCGTGTTTACTCGTAGATACTTCTTTTTAGATATGCAGATGTAATGATGTCTGATATTAACTTAACCAACCTTGTACAAAACACGAAACAACAAAAAAAATAAAAAAAAATTATATATCTGACCGCACACTGATCTTTTAACTGGCTCAAGCGGTCTTGATGGTGTTTTTTGGGTAGAGTGAGGTATACAATTTACTGAAATTACATTTAGAGAAGTATAATCTATATTATCATGTATGATTTATTTCACTATATAGTAAACTTCATATAAAATATCATATAAGAAACATTTCAAATTACATTCAATGAAATACTACAAATTTTTAGAGAATAAAATTTCTCACGTCGAGTGGAAATCGACCCCATGTCCCACGATCTTACGCACCGGATGCCTTAACTACTGGGCTATCCAGGATCATTCAGCTGAGCTGAAATTTGTACTACTTTAACCGTCAAAGAGGACGGTGCGCGATAATAACCGTTATTATATATTGTTCAATTCAGTGATATTTTTACAGAGTTATCGAATTTTAAATGATCATGGCATGTAGTTAACTATACTTGAACTTCTAATAAGAAACTATTGTTAACCATCGAATCCCGCACATGACTATATTTTTTTCTCTTGTAAATTTGTAATTTTGTAACCTATTGTTAACTTACAAATTTATATAGGCATATATATATATTTATATAGACATACCTATATAAATAATATACATATTATGTAGGATGCAATAGGCACTTTTGCTTGCAATCCGAGGCCGAAATAAATTAAAACCTAAAAATGCACAAATTGTTACTTGTAATTGGTATTTTTATTAATAAAGCTATTATTATTATAATGTCGCACCAGGTGTTTTCAAGGATTCCTCTCAAGGATCCTCATAAGGATCAGTCAGTTAGGTTCCATCGCTACTAATTTAGCCATTGAGAAGTTGCAGTGTTTCCACTACTGTATTTTGGTTTGATGGATTTAAAGAAGACTAGTATCGATGGTGGTTAAATCTATGTAGTTTTTTCAGGTTCGGACATTGTATGGACAGGGGCCTAAATTGTGTTTTTTATACGAATGACGGATGGTTGCGGGTTCGATCACTGCTCGTGGTTCAAATTTTTCCTTTATTTGAAATTTTGGGAGTTTAGATAATTTAGAGCCAGACATTCTAGATTAGCCTGAACAACATCTTCAAGCACGTCATCACTTACCATCAGGTGAAATATTGGTCAAAGGCTAACCTATCAAGCATGAAAAAAGATAAAAATATAAAAATTAGGAAAATTTGAATGTTTTATAGAAAAGCGTTCATTTTCGAATACTATATTATGAACTATGACATACTACCCGCTTTTTGGCATGTGCCAATTACCAATAAGTATTTTTTTCTTAGATAGTTTTAAATTAAGAAAATGTGGTTTGGATTCTACTCCAATAACTGGCTTTATATTCTTGAGCTGTTCAAAACACATCCCAATAACTATCACATGGGTACCAAACCTTTTTCTTTTATTACTCGTAACATATTTCATAACAAAATTTATGTTTACTGAATATGTCACGAACGTAGGCCAAAGGGCAATTTTCACTCCACCACTTGGGGAAAAAAAGGTTTGTGTGAATGCGATAGCTAGATGTTTCATTAGAAGCACGGAGCGGGATAGAATGATCATTTGGATCACCTGTCGCGTCCAGAATTGCAACGTAACCACAAAGTTAGTTCCACACGCAAACAGATTCGCATTCGATTCTAATAGTCACTAAGGATTTATTATCACTTTGTAGTCGAGAGCTCTGTTTCTATTGAATTTGAGAGAAGTAAATTGAATTGGCTGTAAAGTAAGGTAAATAATAATGAGGCTATCGAACCTGTAGATACTCGTATATATACCCAAAGAGCTAGGCAGAAGTTGTTTTTTATTTTTTGTTTATTGGAAAGCCTTTGTCTGCAAACTTATATTATGGTTAGTGATGATGAGGTCGAAAATGATATTACAGGCTTAACTTTGATTAGGAACTGGTACTTAAGGACTGCTGCCGGAACACAGCGCCAGGTATTTGGCGACAGATTTTCTACTTGAGGGTGGTAGTTAGTCAGACGGGCAAGGCAAAATGCCTACCACTGTGTACTAACGACTACCATCCTATAACAATAACAGGGGCTAATGACTCAACTAGCGAATTTGCTCTTACAGAAGCAGGAAAGTGCTCAATAGTAAATACCATTAGTAGTTAATTTATTTAAGTTTTAACACGAGACTATTATTACCACATTACTCCATAACTTACTATTTGCGAACCTTTGTTTAAACTAAGTTTCGAGTTTGATCTACTCTGTATCTACAAGACTCCTAAGCTAAAGCACATAAAATACGTCATAGTTGGTACGTAACCAAAACCTAGTAAATATACTTGGACTTGTTGAAGCCAAATATTGAATAATACGAGCAGTTCGTGGTTAAATTGTAAGGCGCTACATCAATGCCCTTGGACTCATCATCATCCTAAACTTGTCTCACTTCATGCCGGGTGTCTCTCACTCGGGTGGTAGTCTACCTTATTATTAGCCTACCACCTCCATACGTTGCATGATGGTAGAGCATTTTGCGAATGCTGCCTGGCTAGCTACCACCCTCAAGTAGAAAATATGTCACAGAGCACCTAGTGGTGTATTCCGGCAGCTGTCCTTGAGAGCCAGTAATGCTAGGTAAGCCTGAACAACATCTTTGACCACATGATCACTTAACATCAGGTGAAATAGTAGTCAAAGGCTAACCTACACTGAGGAAAACGACTTAAAGGCTTAAATCAAATTTGACCTTTTACTGTTGAATTGTAAATACGTAAGATGAATTCACAACTCTTAAGATGATTTTCACTAATCATTAAAAATGTACCATGTTTTATAATAAACACAACCGTCAAAAAACGCCTTCCGTAAAGTATTTTAAGAATTGAACTTGTTATACGATAATAATTGCAGTATTGACCATAAAATATACCTTACTTTTACGGCGGTTTATATACGGTGATTATCACTATAACGTACGACTTAATCAGCCTCATCGAAAAGTCAATATTTAAGAAAGACCACAAAATACACCTTAAATGAAGACGAAAAGAAACATTCGCCTTCACTGACCTCGTTTAACGCCTTCTAGTTGGAAGGCGTTTTTTTACGTATTTACGTTTGGTCGGTTTTTTGCCTTATACCATATAAATTGGCCGTCATTAGGGCGCTTTTGACTTTAGATTTTTCTCAGTGTATCAGGAATAAATAATAATAAAACGTAAATTTACAGAAAAAGTCTTCGTGAACCTTACTTTAGATAAACTCTCAACTTCACGTTTTTATTTGTCTTTCTGTCTCACACATACACGCTCACCCGCCCCCACCTATATATATACATAGCTACCCTTTCATTAGTTATCATACACACTTCTGTCATCCTTTAAACCTTAATTTTAAACTGACTATAATACTCCATGTTACTACAATGTAGTATTACTTTTTCCTTAGCAAAACTGCAGTGTCTTCCACAGTAAGTGTTTATTTTATAAGTTTAATTGATTAGAGGAATTATCTGTAAGCTCTATACTACACAGTTAATGCTAGTACTAGGTACAGGGATTTGCTAATTTAATTATGAAATATATTTAAATCTTACAGTAGCCTATTAGTATATAAAACATTGTACAAAAAATATTACAGAGATAAATAGCCATTTTACACGAGACGCTGCGGCCTTCATTAATTCCTTTCGTCTTACACTATAGAACCTATATTTTAATATTGAATAAAGTTTTGACTTCTGCTTTGCGGTCATTAAGCACTTTACCGCCAGCCTCTCTGAAAATACCTGATTTCTTTTGCTAATAAGTACGACTCAAGCGAGTCCTCTACTCGCGTCCATGTGAGTAACGGCATACTGCTCATTCATCGTTTTTTCCCTCTCACCATTTACGATCATACAATTAGTACATATAATACATCCTTAACATTAATAGACCGGAAACTGTGCACCATTAGACCCATCAATACAAATATGTAAATTATAATGGTAATTAACCAAACCGAATGTAATTACTCCGGTAATAGTAATTGCCCAATCACAATCAATAATCGTAATTGGTTAACCGATGAATATAATTAATATTCCCGCAGGAACACAGAACGACGACTCTGATGTAATAAATTAGTAATATCTGATGTAAGCACGCATTTATAACGAGTTTTCCAATGAATAATTAAGCACAGCTTCAGGTTTTCACATTAATTGTCAGTCATACTTTGTTTGAAAACTAAACAAAAGCAAATCTACGTATATAATAATATATAGCCTAATATCTATAGTACTACCAGCCTGCTCCGGCTTCGCATGGGTATTTAACAAAAAATATTAATTGAAACGCATAAAAAGTAGTTACTATGACATAACTGTAACAGTTATACGTGTAATATTGCGATTTATTTGTAAATATTGATGTCCTCTATAAAATTGTAGTACATCACTTTGCTCTATCGTCAATATTTACTGCAGCGTACGCGATGCAACGATTTTTTTGGTATTATTTTCACACGTTGGCTTACCTTATTGAAGTTTTCATACGGATACCTAAGTTTTTGAAAATATTCTATAGCATATGTTCATCGGGGTATAGGATTCTATTGACGAATGATTTTTCAAATCGGTCCAGTAGTTTTTAAGTTTATTCGTTACATACTCATATACAATTTTTTTCTCTTTATAATATTATGGTATAAATAACGACAGATAATAAACACCTGTATAGTGTGGTTTAGATTCCCAGTAAGTGCTTATTGTGCCAACGTAAATTCGACAGTTTAAGTTGGGTTAACTTGGTTTTTGTATGACAATTTACTCTTAATTCAAGTTTAACTCACGTTTCCTCGTTGGCGCAAGTGGGCATAAGATCAGTAGTTTTTTTTTCATGCTTTCGTGTGACAACGCCCACTTCGTGTTAAACGGTAAATGCCTATAACAGTTGCTTCATTATTATTTATTAATTTATTACTGACAGGCTAGCCTTTGACCATTATCTCAACTGATGGTAAGTGATGATGTAGTCGATGATGTTGTTCAGGCTAGTCTAGAGTTACTGGGTTTCAAGGACAGCTGCCGTAACAGCTAGGTGCTTGACAACAGATTTTCTACTTGAGGGTGGTAATTAGCCAGCTGGGAATTTGAGAAATGCTTTACCACCATGCAATTGCTGAACTGGACTGCACTCATCACGCTGAGATATAAAGTTGTTTGGTCCCATGTGCCTGTAGTTTCACCGGCACCAATACCTTTCAAACTGAAACACAGTGATACGAACTGCAGTATTCCTGCTTGGAGATAGAAATACCATGGCATTACTAACAATAGGTGGTAGTACTTCCAAGGACGAACGTCAAAATGACTATCTAACTTTATGAAAAAAAAATATAACGCCTTACGGTGTGTTTCGGCAGCTGTCCTTGAGAGCCAGTAATTCTAGGTTAAGCCTGTTAACACCTTCGACCACATCATCACTTACCATTATGTGAGATTGGTCAAAGGCTTACCCATCTGAAATAAAAAAAAATATACTTATATTATAGATCTTTTGGACACTCTGTGTTCTTACGGAACTCTTGGTGTTCGATATGAAGTAGCACTTGGCAAGTTTTGGGGTATATTACCACCCATTGATATGCTTTTATAATTTTGAGTTTGCTTGAAATCAATTTAGCATTATAACAAATACACTTCTTTTTCGTAAAAACACTTTTATATAATATTTGCGATCCTTTTCCGACCTTTCTTAATAAAGTAACAACGCTTTATAACACTCAAAATCTTGTCCATAAAACAAAGTTCCATAAACACTTTTATAAAAAGCAATTGGAAAATAATGTTTTAACAAATCGAAGTACGGTTTTGGAACATTGTTTCGAAAGGTTCCTGAAAAGTTTGCTCAGATGTTGTATTGAAGTTTTCTAAGCGATCGGTTTATAAACTTTGGGGTATAATAATACAAGGCTACGAAAGGCTACGGCAAGTTTGGTTTTAGAAAACGGTTTGTAAATAAATGCGTTGTAAAAGTTGCAGTTTGATTATCTACGCAATTTAATAGTAATATGAAATCAAATTGTATTGGGGCCCCATACTCTAAGTCCTTTGAATTTAACGTCTATTTTAGATAAAGGTTGTGTTCTATTGCAATTTACTATAGGAAAGTGTACAGATTTGAATTTTGTTTTACCAAAAAATTCTACTTTAACACTCAAATGTGTGAAATAACTTTTCGAAGTCGATACCATGCGCACAATATTGTGATAATAGGTACTTTCGAACCATCATGGTACCGACTTCAATAAGTTATTTCACACATTTGAGTGTTGAAGTCAGTTCCACTTTTAGGTTTTTTTTTTTCTTGTATGTTATTTTATAGAACGATTACAATCTTTATTGCAAATACATTGATAGCAAATGGAAAAACAGATTTTTCTATAACAAACAAATACTAAAAGTAAATGTGTGAAACCTTGAAGCGCTCGTAGTGAAGTTTACTTAGCTGTTCTCAACCGATCAGCAAAGTTAAGCAACGTCGCGCGCGGTCATGAGTTGGATGGGTGACCGCTAGTGACATTACTACTGAGCGTTTCCATGCTTCGGAAGGCACGTTAAGCCGTCGGTCCCGGTTGTTGTCTTGTGATGGCAGTCGTTATAGCATGGTGGTAGGGCATTTTGCGAATGCCGGCCTGGCTAGCTACCACCCTCAAGTAGAAAATCTGTCGCCAAGCACCTAACGGTGTGTTCCGGCAGCTGTCCTTGAGAGCCAGTACTTCTAGGTTAGTCTGAACAACATCTTTAACCACATCATCACTTACCATCAGGTGGGATAGTGGTCAAAGGCTAACCTATCAGGCTTATATATATAAAAAAATGTCGTTTTAATAATGTAACGACGGTTGCATTCATTAGTAAAAAAAAATCACCCTTTTTAGTGACCCTTGCTAATTAAGGGATCGATTGTCATTCACTGTCAATTACAATATCATCAAAATAGGAAAATACTTTTCAGTAATTGAAGTGTAACTCAAAAACAGGTTGACCGATTTTGATGAAACTAAAGTGGAACTACACGGTAAACATCAGCTTTCAAATAAAAAGAATCATCAAAATCGGTTCACCCAGTCAAAAGTTTATGAAAGCATAAAAATGAATTAAAAAAAAATTACATACGAATTGAGTAACTCCTCCTTTTTAATATTGTTATGTTTGCAATAACGCCTGCTATGCGGATTACATTGCAAAATCATTCACAAGTATAAAACCAATAGCAAAATTGATCTTGTTTGTAGTTCAACGTAAGTGGTACTATAGATGTCGCTCCATCCCAATACGATGGTTAAAGAACGATAGGAAAGATTAGAGTTATAACTTCATGTCATGTTAGCTCAATTAGTAAGAGCATACCCCGGCTAAAGAGGTGGATGGACGTGGGTTCGAATCCCGCCCATGACTTAAATTTTTGCTATCGTATATTTGTAATTTCGCAATACCTCCTCCTTTTTTTGAAATCGGTAAAAAAGGGAAGAAAATCCATTTGGCATACGCAAATATCATAAAAAATAATCAGTCCATGACATGTGGTAAGGGAATACTTACAGAGCTGCACAGGTGTTGCAAAAAGTCATATCTCAGCAAAACGCCAAACGTCTAACACATCCGGCGCTGGCTTTCAAATATGCAAGTGGTTTAAGGCGATAAGACAGTTTTAAGACATCCTCAGCACTTTATAGTCTGTGTGAAAAGTAACTTACTCTAGAAGCTGCTTTCATACTTCATCACTACAGTAATAGTAAAGAGCTCGTGGCATGGTGTCACCTAGTAGAATCCATGTATAAAATCATTTCCTACACGTATACGCGTTTGCAATGATATTCTTGTAATACAATCACTATTTGAATGCAGGATGGCACTGATGTGGAGATTACGGTGCTTGCTTTCGAAATTAATTTGTCATACCGAAGACACTTCTAACAAACATGTAGCTTCATCGATGGTTTGAAGAGCTTAGCGCAGCTTTTTTTCACGCTGACATAAATTAGGTGATTTATAATTGCAGGTTAAGAATTTGATCAAAGTGTATATGTATGTAATATATTAAGTATGTAAATAATTGGTGACAACTAAATTTTAGACATTGAGAAGACCTACCGTATATACCAATCTCACACGAGTGGGAGAAGCGTATGATGATAATTAGTTAATTCTATTATATTTATTTTATACAAGAACAGCTAATTAACTTATTAGGAACCGGCTAGGACCCGCGTTATATTTACCGGAAAGATTCCGGTAAATATAAACGACGGTAAATAATATAATCCGGTAAATACCGCGTAACTCAGTTACGCGCTGAAGCCCGTGCTCGTCGCTGAGCGCAATCGTGACTCCCAGACGAAGGACTTCAAAACAGTTCGAAACTGGTCGGAATCTTTCCGGTAAATATAACGCGGGTCCTAGCCGGTTCCTAATAAGTTAATATGTATAAAACTCGCGATAGTTTCCAAAGTGAAGAACAGCTAAGTTTAGTAAAGCTGTTATATCAGTTGTTTAAGCCACTAAACGCAGAAATGACCATCTCACTAAGTACCTGTTGAAAAAAAACAATAATAAAAAAGTTGTCATCGTAAAAAATTCGCTCGCTTTTCGGTTGATTCGGCATTGACTTTCATGCTTTGACACAATACGCGCGCAGTGAACTGGCAAAGTGTAATAACAGGGGTGGCCATGTAGAATTGTGCTGTGCAAATATGTAGCATTCAGTGCACACGAATTTAGGTTTTACAATGCACGTTCCAATTTACAATTTTCGTATGATGTAATGGGACGTAGGACGTTAAGTTTAAACATACTGAATGGGGCGTCCTATTCATGCAGGCTGTAAGCTGAATTTATGCTTAGTGCAAGCTCTGTGTGCTGACGTTTAGAATTATTACAGTTTCAGAATTGCTATTTCATTAACCTTTTCAACAAGCTATCTGATGTTCAATTTTGTTGCGCTCGTAGCGGATATGTTTATTTTTTGAATTAAATAAAAATTAGAAATGTAATGAGTTTATTTGTGTAATATATGGTGTTACAAGTCATAATAATAAGTAGTATCACATACACAATATTTCGTCAGAAACATAACTGACATGCAAAATTAAAATTACCTAATTAATTATTGTTGAACATATATAATACTTATGCCGAGATTAAGACAATATTTATGCCAAGAACTTGAAGCTCATAGGAGATGACGGGGTATGCATTCTACAAAACCTGTGCAACCAGATATGGAGAACAGGCGAATGGATTAGTGACTGGCAGGAGTCCATTCTAGTACCACTTCACAAGAAGGGGTCAACTAAGTCCTGCGGAAACTATAGGACGGTGGCGCTCATATCACACGCAAGCAAGATTCTACTGTATGTCATTAACGAGCGCCTGAAAGCTTTTTTGCAATGGCAGATTCCAGTAGAGCAAGCCGGATTTGTTAGGGGACGGGGTACAAGGGAACAGATTGTGAATGTCAGGCAGATCATAGAAAAGTGCCGCGAGTTCAACATTCCAATGCTGATGTGCTTCGTTGACTACTCTAAGGCGTTCGATTGTGTTAGATGGGAATGTCTATGGAGCATTCTAACGGAAATGGGAGTGCCAAAGCATATCGTTGTTCTCATCGCAAACCTTTATCAGGATGGAAGCACAGTTGTAAGGGTGAACAATGTCTTGTCGAAGTCCTTTAAGCCACAGAAAGGCGTCAGGCAGGGATGCATCCTATCTCCGATTCTCTTCAACATCTATGGGGAGCATATAATGAGACGAGCGCTGGAAGGTTGGGAGGGTGGAATCTCTATTGGCGGCAGGAAAATCAGCAACCTTAGATATGCTGACGACACTACACTATTTGCATCGTCTGAGCAAGAACTGGCTGAACTTCTGTCTAGAGTAGAGAAAGAGAGTGAATTAGTTGGCATAAGCATCAACAAGACAAAGACCAAGGTGTTGGTGATAGACAGACCTGGTACACTAATTCGCTCCAATGAACTCAGGGACCTAGAATTTGTTGATCAGTTTGTTTACCTTGGCTCTCTTCTCAATAATGAGGGTGGCAGCGCGAAAGAGATCGCCAGGAGAATTCAAATGTCTAAAGCGGCGATGACTAAACTCACTAGGATATGGAAAGACCGCAATATATCCCGTAAAACCAAAGTGAGGCTGGTGCGTACGTTAGTCTTCTCAATCTTCTTTTACGGTGCCGAATCCTGGACGATAAGACAGAAGGAAAGAGCGAAAATCGACGCTTTTGAAATGTGGTGTTGGAGGCGGATGTTGCGAATACCATGGACCGCGCGCCGAACCAACGTATCCATTCTAACAGAGCTCAAAATATCCACAAGGCTGTCCGCTATCTGCTTCCAGCGGATACTCAATTACTTTGGACACATCGCTCGTAGAAACCCTGACAACTTAGAGAAGCTAATGGTAATTGGCCAGGTCGAGGGGAAAAGACCACGCGGTCGTTCACCTACCCGGTGGTCAGACCTAATCAAGACGATTACGGGCCTGCCAATTACCAGAGCCATTAAGACCGCCGAAGACAGAGCCACGTGGAAGAGCATAGTGCAACGATCTGTCAAATCAAACTAGACACGACCTTCAGTAATGAAGATGCCGACTAAGAAGAAGAAGAAGATATATAATATAATAAAAGACATACTCATTCTTTAAAATACAATGTCTGGTAGGATAGAAAATTAAATTACAATTAAAATAAGTATTATGTCATTACATTATATACTTAGATATTTTAAGATGTCCATTGTTTGTTTAATAGTTCGAATACAATGTAGAATTTTTTGTCATGAAAACATTGGAAAAGTTTAATTTTAAATTGTCTTAGTGCCAATTACTGTCGTTTGTCTTTGGGTGTCTTATTAAATATTCTCATTAACATGATATGACTCTGTTTTGTGCACGATTAGACTCCTTATTATCATCTAAACTAATATAATAAAGAGGAAAGATTTGATTGTGTTTGTTGGCATTGAATAGGATCTGAAACTACTGGACCGATAAGGATGAAATTTGGAATGGAAATAGTTGGAGACACGGGGAAAGACAAAGTATAGTTTTTATCCAACTGCGCAGAGAGGTTAATGGTTTTGCGCGATAACCCATCTACTGGACCGATTAGGATGAAATTTGGTATGGAAATAGTTTGAGACACGGGGAAGAACATCGAAGAGTTTTTATCCAACTGCGCTAAAAGATCATGTGTTCATGTTTTTGCGCGATAACCGATATACGCGAGGGCGGAGCCGCGGCCGGAAAGCTGGTAGCATATAAAGAAGCCCTTGGTTCCTGAACTAATATTAGTATCCTGTACTAATATAAAAATAAAATTGGCGCCAGGCAGCGGCCGATCTTGTGTCTGCATTATTAGCAGAGGTAAGCGAAGTCAATACATTCTACAATAATAAAGCTCTTGTGTTGCCCTTTGTGTATTTACAAAAAATAGTTTTGTTTCCACTCCACATAGGGGATAGGGAAGGATATAACAAAAACATCATCAATCGTTTGGAGGATGAAATATAAATATTGTTAGTTATTAAATAAATAAATTATTTCCATTTTCACAGTGTTCGTCTCGTTGCCGTTGAAATTATATATTGCCGATTAAGAATTTTGCTCAGGGACAAATATTTCGTCTTTCACTGTAAATTCACGAGGTAATAAATTTTCAGTGAAGAGTAGGCTATCGCTTTCGTTGCTGCAAATAAATGTTTAAAAGCTTGTAATTATTTTATGAGATTATAATAATGACATATTACTATTTTTTAAGCGCTCGTAGCGAAGTTTTCTTAGCCGACCTTAATTGATCAGGGCGGTCCCGGTTGTTGACTGCCAGTCATTACAGCATGGTGGTAGGCCCTAGCATTTTGTGAATGCATCCCTAGGCTAGTCAATGAAAAAATCGATTGTCAAGCACCTGACGATATGTTCTGGCAGATGTCCTTGATAGCCAGTAATTCTAGGTTGCCCGAGCAACATTTTCTATCTTATCATCTTACTCACCATAAGTTAACTCACCATCAGTTGAGATAGTGGTCAAAGGCTAGCTATAATAAAAAAATAGACAATTATCCTGTACAATGACCACCATTTATTACCAATTGCCTGATTTCTAGAAGAGTAGGCTGAGAATAATATTTCCACTCGCTTAAATCATGGCATATCTCCAAATTCTTCGCTTTCATTACATTCATCAAACACATATATCTGGTACTCGTAGGTGCACATCATATCCGTGATACATACAGTCATAAGGCACTCATAACCTGGACTTCAAATTCCACAACTGAAAAACTATCCAGAAAAACAAACGCTATTATTTCAAATATATATTTCATACCATGATCGTCTTTCACTACAGTTTGATCACGCAAACACTGCTGCCGCTGAATACATAGCAACTGTTTGGTTCATAACTGAAATCGAGAATATGCACTGTTTGCGCGTAAACAATTAGAACCGATTAACAGCCGCGCTTATAACATCTGCTACCTGTCAATTTCCTTCTTTGCTATAAACCCAAAATAACCTTTGCCTCAATAATTATCGACATAAGAAATATTGAATGAAATGTCAAGGCATTATTTTGTGATCAAGATGGTTTTATGTGTAAAATTCTAACCACAGCTACAAAAATCTCCTCATCTAGCTGTCAAAATTTGAGTATGACGTTTGTGCAGACACTGCACTACCACTTTTCTGTGAGCGTTGTTTGCAGCTGGAGGTGACGTCATAATGCTATCGTGGTGTCCGTTTAGCACGTTATGAACCGAACGTTTGCGTGAATACAGTGCAAATAGCGCATATTTGCATGACTTGAACCGCGATGTTTGAAATAATAATGCCCATACAGCAAAAGCTCTGAAGTTCCATGTTTCGGACGTGATTGGCAACCACGAATCTTTCCCTTGCGAATCCTTACGGGCACAAAACACGCATATGTACTGAAATTTGTATTTGTTCTGAAAACACTTTAATTATTCCAATCTTGGCTAATTCCGTTAAAATCCCCGCCTACGGCTTAGACATTAAAGCATTGTAATCTCTCGCCTACGTCTCAGGCATCCAATATCGTAGACTCTATTGTAAAATGATCTTTCCGCGCATTATCATAGTGTAGACACTTTTACTATTCGATGTGTATTAAAATGAAGCGGTATGTGTTACCATAAATTCCAGTCGTAGAAAACAAACGCTAATTAATACAGATCTTAAATGTGAGATATGCAGAAAAAATTACTGTATAAGTATCTGAATGTTTTTTTATTTGTAAAGAACCTGTATTTTTTCGGTCTACACACTAAGTATGCTCGTAACGAACATGCTTGCACTCGATAATTTTAATTATAAACACTAGAAATAATTAAAATGGTTTTCCCATCTTCAAAATAGCAAAAGGCAGAAAAAGTCCTGCTTAGGAGATTCTTTGCGATTTTATAATATAATTCTTATAGCTATTAGATTGCTCACAAAGAGAAATTTAAAGTGCATGTTTGAAAAAGTTAATATCAAAAGATAACTAGAGATTATTTCGACGACAGAGATGCTTGGTAAATTGCACTATTATGCCGAATGGTTTTAAGAAGGTGGAAATTTTCATGCCTCAACTTGTCCAAAAATGAATAAAATAATTACCATAGTAATAATTACTTCATGAAATATTTAATTCATGAACTTTCAAATATATGTTAAAATAAAAGCCTAATGGTTCTCTGTTATTCTCACAATAATGGCCCTTTTGCTGTACATGGTAGTAACAGTATCTTTAAAACAAATTTTGATATTTATCTTACTAAGTACGTAATAGAAGCCAAATTTAAATGAATCATTTTGACTTAGAAAAAGTTTAGTCACCTAGCGATGACTAGCAACCCATCGTGGCAATGACGTAGCACAAACATATTTCATCAAAGGTAAACAGTTGCGTTACAAAGATAACAGTGTACGTGGAAGTAACTGAACCCCTTAGCTCATAATGCACCATTAACGGCCGAAGAGGCGATCTAGTGTGAGTTATGGGTTTTCTACACCTAGCTTACGGGTATATAATACAATGTGTTTCGACAAGCGTTCACATTTATGTATCAAATGGAATCAAATGACAAATTTGGTTTCATTTATTTGGTTAAGTATACTGAAATGACAGTTTGCAATGATTGTTACTTTTATGGCTAATGTTGTCAGTACAATGTAGAATATTTCAATACAAAAAATTGTAATTGACCTTCATAAGAGCGTCGTAGACGCTTAAATTGACGAATTGCTTTCGACTTTTTGACTTACATGTCTGTATATTTTTAGTGTCTTAGGGTTTTATTTATAGTATTGTGACGGAACAAGCTCGAGGCCTACCTGATGTTAAGCCGACTTACCTCTGCCTATTACAGATGCATTTAATCACAAAACGCACATGAACGCAGTCACGAATTGCACTGTGTTGGATTATCACGTATTGTTAAGATAATTAAGTATCTAATCGTATTTGGCAGGTGATGGCAAAAGTCTTTGGCGGGAAATTCAAAATACCATTATTTGTTTTGGTTTGTTTCTAGATCTATATCTAACTATTGTATTTGATAACGTTAAACGCAAGTTTCAGATAAAAAAATTACAGCATTAATATTTTTTTTATATTCATGGAATTTATTAAATTTGTTACCGGTAAACGTATATTTCAATATTTTTGATGGTTTGAGGGGTAATTTATGGAATCATGTGCATTGTTAGCCAATACCTGTTCAAGATAATACGCGCAATATTATTGTTAACAAGCAAATACCATTATTTTATAGAATGGTTACGATACTTTGCTAAAATCGTGAATAAAATATCGAAATTATAAGAATTTCTAAAAGAATCCACCTTAAGCCTTAACCTTTAATTAAAAATAAAATTGTATACATTTTATTTTCTTTATGTTTTAAATTGAGAGTTTGGAGTTACAACCCTTTAGCTCATAAATACATAATGTTCCATTAACGGTCGAAGAAGCGATTGTGTTTTGACAAAAGCGTTCAAGGGCTATTATTTATTAATAGTATTGTTAAATTTACTTATTAAAAGAAACGGAATACTATTTGCATTTTTTTTAATTTTCATAGAAGTAAATTTTTTGATGTTGATTATGATAAAATTATGTGTATAAGAACGTATTATTTTTTGATAGAGAGGAAAAAGGCGTCAATTTCTTTTAGTCTTTTTTTTTTTTGGCCGTTCAGTTCTCCATTCAAACGTAGTAGGGTGATCAGGCTAGTTCAACCTTAAGAATGGCTCTTGGCACCGCAGACCACATCCTTACGCTCCGCCAGATTATAAAGAAGACTGAGGAGTATAATCGGCTATTATGTCTATGTTTGTGGCTATGATGTGGCTATGAACTAAGAAGAAGCATTATGTCTTTGTACCGAGTGATCCTGTTGATTAGACTAAAGAACAGGAGAACGCAACTGCAACAATGCGTAAATAACGATGGCCGAGCGGTAATAGCTATGGACTGCCGTGCCGCAGGTCCATGGTTCGATCCCTATAACGCCAGCTTGAGCGTCACCGCATGGTGGAAGGGCATTTTGCGAATGCTCGCCTGGTTATATACCACTTTCAAGTAGAAAATCTGTCGCCAAGCACCTAACAGTGTGTTGCGGCGGCAGTCCTTGAGAGCCAGTAAAATTACAGACACATAAGACTTAACAACTGTATGTCTCAGGGTGACTAGTGTAGTGTGATTGTGATGAAATGCATTTGTTGGCACAGGTTAGTCCGCAGTAAGACTATAGTACCAAAAGTAGCAATTGAAATTCAACGAATTTGGCATGCCTCGTCATAGGTCTTATCTAAATAACAAACACCTGTCGGTAAATATCTTCTATAACATAATCACTTGCATTTGACAACGACAGTGTCTTTGACATTAAACAATAGTTCCGTTAGCATTCATTCGTTGATCTATGTTGCTACAAAAAAAAAATAGAATACGGATACTAGACAAATTAATACAAAAATGTTATATTAAAATACTAGCTGTACCCGCGACTTCGTACGCGATTGGCGTACCTGCAAACTAATTATTCACATTTGAGCACTGTTTATCTCATATTAAGCAACGTTGTGGTCTGTGGTGAAGCACTCTTAGTAAAGCATAGCTCAGAAAGGAGCTTTTTACTTTGGGTTTGATAACTCCTGGCTCGTTTTTCCAGAAGACAGTAGTTAAGTAACTAAGAGAGTTCCTTCGCGGTTCGCACAATAAATGTTGAAGCAAAGTAGGTACTTTGTGCGTTTCTTTACAATTTCGATTATAAAACGATATCTTTTTGCCGAGGTTCTCCTTGTTTGGCGGTAGAACAAAAATATATTAGATTGTACACTTCCATTGCGCAGTCTCCAAAATGTATCCGGCAAAAGATAGATAGTTCACAAAATTGATTGTATTAATCAATTTTGTGAACTATCCAGGGATGGAAGGAATAGGAATGTTCCAGATTGTAGAGTTTGATCTTAGCAAGCTGGCAAATCTAAATAAGGATGCCGAGATGCCCGTGGAGTGCCGAGCTGCCCATGGGGTGCTGGGCTGCCCGTGGGGTGCCGGGGTGCCCGTGGGGTGTCGGGATGCCCGTGGGGTGTCGGGATGCCCGTGGGTGACGGGCTGCCCTTGGGGTGCCGGGTGGCCCGTGGGGTGCCGGGCTGCCCATGGGGTTCCTGGCTCACTCATCATTATTCTAACGAAAAAGAATAATTGAAATCGGACTACGCGTTAATAAATTACAACTAAGTGTACATTTTGACTTTCATCCCCTTTCCCGAGGGAACCGTGCTGAATTTCGGGATAAAAAGTATAAAATAACGTTCTTCGTGGTATGAACTCAAATCGTGTTAAATTTCATTGAATTTCATTCAGTAGCCCATGGGGTGCTGGGCTGCCCGTGGGGTGCCGGGCTGCCCATGGGGTTCCGGGCTCACTCATCACTATTCTAACAAAAAAGAATAATTAAAATCCGACTACGCGTTCATAAATTACAACTAAGTAACATTTTGAATTTCATCCCCTTTCCAGAGGGAACCGTGCTGAGTTTCGGGATAAAAAGTATACAATAACCTTCTTCGTAGTATGAACTCAAATCGTGTTAAGTTTCATTGAATTCCATTCAGTAGTTTTGGAGTGATGCGCGGCCGGGATACAGACAGACAGACAGACAGACAGACAGACAGAAAGACAGACAGACAGACAGACAGACAAAAATAAAAAAAAATACAGTTTTGACATCAGTATCAGCTACAGAGTGCTCTCAATTTTTTTTTGCAAAATATCTCTTATGTACAGAATTGGACTTGTTACAGTTTTATTATAAGTATAGAAAATAGTAGTATATGTGGGTACCGTCCGCGTCGTATAAAATATATCAGTTGTGTCGCTGACTTCGTGTTTTATTGTGCACGCTCCGCCCTTAGTTCTCTTAATATTTTACTGGCGACGTGTAAATATACTTGAAACTACGTGAATCGAGTGTTAACGGTGAATTAAAAGGCCAATCGGAACATTCAACAAACATTGCGACTTATCAAGTAAAAAGTGGTCATCTTATGTTAGACGCGTGGAACTGTTACCTTGGGGTGCGTACCATTTGAGTGAGATTCGCTAGTAACGCTAAAAACGATCAAAAAGTTTTCCACATGGGTCTTGGCGTTATTTTCGCCTTAAACGCTACATCTAATGTCAAAAGTAACAGAAGTGGCAACTTTTAGTGGCATTCTTAGCGTTCTTATCCAAAAATGGAACGGGGATGACAGTTACATACGATCACGTGATCACAACCATAGACGCAAATGTGATCAAAATTATCGAAAATAACGTTCTTAGCGACTAATGGAACATACCCTTGAACGAGATCAAACCGGAATTGCAAGTGGCTACCTTAGTAACGTTGGTTGGAGAAGCTACCTATGATTTAACGTGTGATTTGTGCGCTCCTATTCATCCAGAAGATAAAACGTTTGAGTACTTGGTGAAAATACTCGGCGACACAACCGATATATTTTATATGATAGTACCCACATATACTATAATAATAAAACAAAATATTTTATTTTCGATATTGCTAGGTATTACTCGTACTTGTAACTTATCTACTACTTCGTATTGCAACTACTGCGTTGAAATACACTCGAGAGCAATGAATCCGGGTCACTTAAAGAATCCTAAAAATCTCGGAAACTAAAAATGCTAGGTTAATGCAATAAATTGTATTTAATAGACAATGTAATACTCCTTAAATGAAGGTATTAAAACTTCTTAGTTATTGTAAAGTTATATCATAAAAAAATCAAATTTGAAAAAGGGCCACTTTCGAAGATGGAACTACGAAATTACAGCATTTGGTTTTGCTTTTGTTTGTAATCTGTCATTTATGTGGGTACATAAACCATGTTGATAGTGCTCTATATTCATTATTCAAGCTGAAATTATGTCGCTTACGCCTGAAGAATGCACCAGAATACTTACAATGCTGGAAACCGGCCGGAGTCAGCGCGATACAGCCAGGACTGTCGGTGTGTCGCTGTCAACAGTACAAAGAGTTCTCCGACGTTACGAAGAAACTGGTTCTAACCTACGCAGACCAGGAACGGGCAGAACCAGGTGTACCACAGCACGAGAAGACCGATACTTGGTGAACACCATGCTTCGAAATCGCTTTCTCACAGGAACTGAACTCACCAATCAGTTTCGACGCCTCGGAGGAAGTAACCCAAGTGCATGGACAGTAAGACGTCGGCTTGCTGAATCTAACTTAAAACCCCTTAGACCTGCAAACGGCCCTAAACTGGAGCGTGGGCATCGTATTTCGAGACTAAGATATGCCCAGAGCCACGTAAATTGGAGTATTGAAGATTGGTCAAAAGTTATGTTCTCCGACGAATCAAAATTTATGCTCTACAAGCACGATGGAAGACACAGAGTGTATCGAAGACCAGGGGAAAGATTCAAGCAAGCATGCATCGAAGAAAAAGTAGCCTACGGTGGTGGGTCTGTACTTGTGTGGGCCGGAATTTCTTCTGAAAGTCGCACAGAGCTGGTGATCATAGAAAACGGCTCTTTAACTAGCGTAAGATATGTGGAAGAAATCCTCAATGATCACGTTGGTCCATTTATGGTCAATTTAGGTGAGGATGCTATATTTATGCATGACAATGCCCGACCTCATACAGGTAGGATTGTGAATGACTACCTTCAAGAGATGAACATTACTCGTATGGAGTGGCCAGCGCGCAGCCCGGATATCAACCCGATCGAGCATGCTTGGGACGAGCTAGGCAGATGCGTAAAACAACGAAACCCTCCCCCAATCACGCTTCGTGAGCTCAAAATTGCTCTCACAGAGGAATGGGAGAATATTCCCCAAAATCGTATAAGGAACTTGGTGTACAGCATGCCAAACCGCGTAAACGCAGTAATGGAAGCACGAGGAGGCAATACGAAGTATTAAAATTCAAGAAAATCGTAATAAAGTTCAAAAATTTCATGTTTCCTATTTTTGTTTTAAGGAGAGATCAGCAGTTTTTTTCTTTATGTAATTTTGTGTTAATAAAATGTATGGTGACTCATATTTTTTTACTTTCATTTAAGGAGTATTACATTGTCTATTAAATACAATTTATTGCATTAACCTATCATTTTTAGTTTCCGAGATTTTTAACATTCTTTAAGTGACCCGGATTCATTGCTCTCGAGTGTAGATCGGTACTAGTTTATCTTTATAGTACTATAAAGTAGTATTTTTTATTTATATCTGAACGGCTAGCTAACCACTATCTCACCTGGTAAGTGATGGTGTGGTCAATGATGTGGTTCAGGCTGACCTAGAATTACTGGCTCTCAAGCTGGAACACACCGTTTGGTATTTGGCGACAGATTTTATACTTAAGGATGTAACTAGCGAGGCGGGCATTGGCAAAATGTCCTACCACCATGCAAATATACTTAAACGTAACCATTTCCTCTTTTAGAATATAAACTATATATGAAACCAACGTTAAGTAAAAGGAAATATGTATAATTTTATTCTAACCCTGCCCATTTTATGCCTTTTGTCAAATTGATATCAATAAACTCGTAAATGAAGATGAAATCCCGATAGACTCACCGAGCGATCAGTAAACCTGTGCCGAGATATAAATACCCCACAGGGTACTTCGGGGGACTAATTGCAGCCCTACCTGTATTGATGGCCACTACAACGGATCAGAGTAGATCTATCCTTAGCCACAGAATGCTATTAATGTGCTTTATTTTGTTTACCGGCTCATTAATAAGATATGTGGACAATCAAACCCCTAGTGGGGTTGATATGCTAAATCACGAGGAACAGTTTACTATCAACATTTTATTGATTCACTCACACATGTCGACTAAAACCAACAGATACATGTAAGCCACATTTCCAAAAATTGAATATTTTAACTTTACCTTCACTATACATCTTTGAATCGGCTATATTTGTAAAAGACAATTTAAAAGAATTTAGCACCTTGAAAAGTACCCGACATAAAAACGTGCTATGTATTCCGAAAAGCAAAAAAAGTCTGTATACTAAAAGTGTTTTTATAAGAGTGTCTAATAAACTACCGCTACTCGTAAAAGAAACAAATATACCTGACATTTTTAAATTTAGGTTAAAAAAGTTTCTCATAGATAAGACATATTATAGTATAGATGAGTTTTTAAATGATAAAATATAGGAAATTGTATGGACATGAATGATACTATGTAATTCAAATATTGTAAAAAAATAAGTAATGGAATTAAATAATATTATATTAATGTAATTGTATATTTTAAGACTAATGAAATAATTTTGTAATGTAATGTAATTTATATAGGTATTGATACCATAATTTGCACGCCTTGCAGGTTCAAATATAGAGTTACACATAATTTTAACATAATACCTGTTTAATATACCTATATCTAGCAAATAAATAATTTAGAATTTGAATTTGAATTTAGAATTTGAATGTATTAAATAATTATTAATGAATCAAAAGGAACACTGTTAAAAATTAAATCTAACATAGTTGGCGTTTGATATATTTACATTTTTCATTGATAGGTACCGCCCACTCGGCTAAGTGCTGTGCATAACGATTTTTTTATATTGTCCATAGAATAATCGGTTAAGAAAAAGAGAAAGTCAAGATATTTTGTTTTAAGGCCGACTCGCAGTTTACATGTATTATTTATTTGAATACTAGTGTTTAGACCAATTAACTGCTGAGTTTCCACAACTGTGTAGTGATCTTTACTGAAAATTATGAGCTTGACACTTAAAGCCGTAAATTTTCCATCTTGAGAAGTTTTCTGAGCGCCCGTTTATATTTGATAATTATTCCAGACTCGACTTTGCTTTTTAAATATTATTATACTGACTATTACACTACAGACCAGACATCTCAATGTTTGAATAAAGTGTTCAGCTAATTTTGTTTCTAATAGTGTTACTCGAGTTCTGTTTCATCTTGTTGTACAGACCCGCCAACTTATCTGTTCAGGTGGCAGAAAAAAGAACTACAACATTCCTTCAAATTGCGACAGTTTGTAGTTGATTTCCATGTTGATTTTTATAGAAAAACTTTTTTTTTAATATAGACAGTCACGCATATATATTTTCAAAAGAATAGGCCTCTGCCTCTGCCACCTCTTTGTATATAAGCCCATTATTTGCTGAACATGTTTTTGTCCCTCGTAATAGAAGACGAGCCTTTTGTCGTCTACCGGGTAAGTATTATTCCAGAATGCATATACTTAAGTACTGAAAATTCATTTTTCAGATAAACCCTATAACTGGTCAACTCAGGGATCGAACGCTAAATCCCTCCGTTCATTAGGTACTTCTTTGTAGAATATCACTCTTTGGATGGAAAATATAATGGGATAAGAATAGAAAGGGTACTTCAATAGGGGCGAGTCTATGACAATTATCCGCTACCGATAAAAATTTAATTTATTACAAATTAACTTCATCTAAAGTGTAATTTCAATACTGACCGTACCCTTTCCAGTGATTCTATTTTCAGCTTCATTTAATATGCTACAACTTGACAAAGTGTCATAGTAAATTGACAATCCGAAATACTATGAAACACGTTGGTCAGACTATTTATATATATATATTTAATTACGACGAACTTCACTGCGCCTGTTACACTGAGACATACAGTTGTTGAGTCTCGTCTCGAGTGCCTGTCATTTTAGTAGCTCTCAAGGCCTGCTGCCGGAACACACTGTAAGGTTCTTGGCGACAGATTGTCTACTTTATGGTCGTAGCTAGCCCGACGGGCATTCGCCCGCAGTCCATAGGTGGATTGGCCATCATTGCTTAAAATTTTGAGAACATTAATTAATGGACTAAAGCTGTTAAAATATCTTTTGATAAAATAAGGGCAATTTCTTCACTGTACTTTCCAAATAATCATAGTTTCGCCATTTTTTAAATATCAAGTGTTCAAACTCGATAACATTTTGCATGAAATCTTTGATTCTAAAATCTATGCTTCTGGTTTATCAGTTTTATAAGTGTTGCCCGTAAAGTTTACAAAGTTTGTATTGTTTAGTTTGTCACTTACTTCTTTTACTTAGATTTTTGTTTTTATTTTATTTGGTATTTTATTATTAATCATTAATAGTAATTGATAATTAATTAATCATTAAGAATAATTTGAAGCGCTCGTAGCGAAGTTTACTTAGCTGTTCTCAACCGATCAGCAAAGTTAAGCAACGTCGCGCGCGGTCAGGAGTTGGATGGGTGACGGCTAGTGACATTACTACTGAGCGTTTCCGTGCTTCGGAGGGCACGTTAAGCCGTCGGTCCCGGTTGTCGTCTTAGGATAGCAGTCGTTATAGCATGGTGGTAGGGCATTTTGCGAATGTCCGCCTGGCTAGCTACCACCCTCAAGTAGAAAGTCTGTCGCCAAGCACCTAACGGTGTGTTCCGGCAGCTGTCCTTGAGAGCCAGTACTTCTAGGTTAGCCTGAACAACATCTTCGACCACATCATCACTTACCATCAGGTGAGATAGTGGTCAAAGGCTAACCTATCAGGCATAAAATAAAAAAAAAATAGTTATAACGTCTGCCGTTGAACAAATATCTCCCCGACTAGGAGTGGTTTCCTATAACCATCACGCCTGACAGGCGTCTTGGAGATCACAGTGTAAAATGGGAGTTCTCGAGAAGGTGCATGCTCACTGGTATTTTTCCTTTAGTGTCTTCATAGCACTTTCTATACAAACGTAGTTTCGTCATATTTTAAATACCAAGTGTTCAAACTCTGTGAAATGTTGTGTGCATATCTACTCTTATGCCTCTGGTTTGCCAGTTTTTCCTAAAATTATGTTCTATCCAAATGATTCGAAAAAATTTATGTGGAAACTCTTATTTTCATATTAAGAGACAAAATATACGATAAAATGAAAAACTGGTAAATCAAAAGCGTAGATATTTTGCTCAAAGCAGGCATGCAGTTCATGCAAATTTTCAAGGAGTTGAATACTTTGAATTAAAAATATGACGAAACTACGTTCTACGGAAAGTGATATTAAGACACTAGCCTTAACAAATAAATGTAAATTATCAAGACTCAAAGTAGAAGACAGAAATTTAAAAACCCCCAAATTCCACATAAATATATACTTCCCACAAAGTGTATTAGCTTACAAAATACTAACGAAAAGAAAATTTTAAACCACAAGAGGGTTTCAAACTCGCGGTCTTCCGTCTCTGGAGCCGGGAATTGCTCTTCCGATTTGTGTAACCATGGTGAAGGTTGTAACCTCCCCCCATACTATTTTTTTTTAAATCTTATTTTAAAACCCCAAAATAATAAATGATTAAATTAGTAGTTATAAGATACGCAGAAACATTACTAATAAAATAATACACCTAAACACCTAAAATTGAAACTTAATTAAACTTTAGTTAAATTGATCCCAAAACTGATCCTATTTTTGTTTAAATTTAACGATCGTGCTTGACTAAAAATTCTGATCCCAAAATTTCAAAGTACTAAAGAAGCCTAACATAATGCATTAAATATATTTTTCTATATTCTAAAATTATTGTGATTTAAAATATGGCATGTGAATCGTCTAGTATAATGGTAGGACTTTAAGAAGTGACCTATTGTAGTAATCCATTTTCTTTTAAGGTACTTAAGAAATAATCTATCTAACCTAACAGATAATACTCCTAAATAGTATCTACTTACTGATAATTTGAAATCTATCAAGTTGAAATTTATAATAAAAATAAAAATCATAAAGTTACCTAAGTATTTATACTTTAGTAATTTTATAGAAAATTTATATCATTTCACTCTAATATAATTTAGTATATTATTTGTACACTTGATTATGTAAAGTTATGGAATTTGAATGTATTATTAAAATAACGTAAACATTCCGAATTAGTGAACAGAGAATAATAAAAATCTCATAAAATATTGGAATTAGGTATCTAAGACCAATAGTGAATATGAGGGATCCTGAAGTCTAAAATTAGGTAAATCATTGTTAAAGAAGTTACATAGAAGATAATTATATGTATATATTTTATACACCATAAATTCAAAGCAAAGCAATTATAAACGAAATACCATTAGGGTATTGAATCGTTAAAAATTAATTAAATCGTTAGGGTATAAAATCATTAAAAGCTAAATAATTTTTGTATGGGAGTAAATATGTTCTTTATAGAAATCTGTGAGAAATTACAATTTAAAACAACGATTATTTTTTTTCAAACAGATAAAAGTAGGTATTTGGAACCTAAAGTACAGAACCTAAATTTAAAACCACGTGTATAAATTAATATAGTAGATAATCCGAAATTACAAATAGACACCGGGAAAACCTGACGTAAAATCTAGATAAATAGGTAATATAGGATTCGGCTTAAAATAGCATAAGTAACTATGCATTGGCTTTTGTAAGAAAACAATATGAAACTAGAATTTACTTGAATGATGTACACATAATATATTGTCATGACTCCTAAGATTACCTAAGATTTCCTCAAAGATCGCAAATCATATTATAGTTAAATATTAAGAACCTATGGTGCTTAACTGCTTATCTAGTAAAGCAAGTGGAATGTATTTGATGATATTTCCTCTAAAGTACCTAACATAGAAAACTAGACCTTGACTCGTTATGTGAGAGAGACTGACAAGGGAAATATACCAAAAGGATAATCAACGAACTCCGTAATTACTTTATATTATATTTGACTTCAATCATTCAAAGATCTAAATAGGAAAGGTTAGACTAAAATTAATTTAATTAATATATTACTTAATCCGTGTTAGATTAACTAAAATAATAACTATACCTACACGAACTTATCAGATTCATCGAAAATATAAAGATAATTACAAAAAATTGAATATTGTTTTCCAAAGTACAATTTGTCCATTTACTTAGAACTTCCTCAAATTATATTCATAACGTCATAAAGTAAAATGAATATTAAAATAAGAAAATATATTGTACAAAATTATATGATGAATTTGGATTAAATTAAATTGTATTATTTTAAAGTTGGTCTAAACAAAAGAGTAGTAGAATGGACTAGACTGATAATTCCTAGTTTACTATGACTCTGGCTTCTACACTATTACATTTTGGAAGTATAACGTTTATTGGAAGTAAACTAGCAAATAGATATTTTATAGATATTGTTTTCGTAAGATTTGATTATTTGAGAAGTTACAACTTTGATAATTAGATGGATCCATCGTATTTTAGTTAGCAGTTATAAGGAAAGGTTCAGATTCTAAGTGCCAGGGACTTGCAACCCCTGGTGTACGTTTAAGAAGGCCTCCTTTACGGTGCACGACACCAATGCTCATCGGTTCACTTAGGTAAAGCCTTCTCCTTAAATCAAATACTGCTTAACTTCCTATTTTATCTCATTATTGGAAAATTCATAATATCCATTTAATGAGTGCCTTTTACAAAATTCGTAAATATAACATATCTTATTAGTTAATTTCATTGATATGATATTTCTCAGTTTGAAATAGAATGTGTTTCAGAGTATCATAATAATATAAATATTATAATTGATTTCAATGAAAAGTTTGGTTTTATATTTTAGGACTTACTTTGCCTAAGTTTTGTAAAATCACGTGTTTGTGATATCAAAAGTAAATTATACTTTTACTCAGACTCAAGTACTCAAATTTGAATATATATATAAGGTTAAGAGGAATTATCTTCCCTCTGATTTCCTCATGTCGAATATAACATCTTTCATCCTTACAGCAGAAAGACTTATAAGTGTGGTCGCATTTGCACCAATGTTCAACAATGTATTATCATGGTTGAATAGAATTTAAACTTCATATTGTTGTACGAGGACTTATATGCCTCATTCTTGTCGTCAATATATGTCAATCCTTCTTGGTTGAACAAACATAAAGCATTCATTATAATATCAATCCAAATACTTGAGTAGAATAATCGTATACCTTTATAAGTTAGCATTAGTACTTAGACAAAATAAATTCTCTCGAATTATGTTCATAAAACATTGGAATAGATTTGAACTCAAAATTTATATAATTTACTATAATGCATTAGATTTGAACTGAAAGGCCCAAGACTTAGCATTGGCATAAATTTGCATATTTGATTTTATATATCGGCTTGAACAGTTTTATGATAACTTTATTTTAAAACGTTGGTATTATTTTATGAATACGATGTTCTCAGGATAACTTTATTCTAGTAATTTCACCTCTGTAATTTGACATAGGAATGCGAATTCATGTAAGGAACAGTGCAGAATAATTCTAAGATACAGATTAATCTTTAAAATGAATTAAATACCTTTTATAAGATCAATTTCCCATGACAAATTTTTTACAAGATATCAATATTGAAAGGGTCTCTTGACCATGCAAAGGAAATTAAGTATCCGCATATTATATGAAAACATAAATTATATGAAAACATGTTGTTTCCCAAACGATATTAGATATAATTACGTTTTGCTTTGCTATGTTTCATTCATGTATATTACTAATCTACTCACCTTGTTGGTCACCTTTCCTTGTCGGAATTTAAACAACATTTCCTCTACATTGTGTGTACATAAGTTAATTGTAGTAAAAAAAGTAAAATATGTAAAGCACGAGAATTTACTATGACCAATTTTTTCTTTCGATTCCTGCCTTGTTGACAGATCCTCTAGATTGAATTTTATCGTATTCTTTTTTTCATAATATTCATTGCCTGTTATTATTTGAACATAAAATGAGATCCTGGAATCTCTTTACTGATTTAAGAATTCAATAAGGTTAGTAGTTAGGTTAGTTATACACAAATATTGTCTATTAAAACTTTTTACTAAGAATGAATAATTTATTTCTGATCTTTAGATTCTTTACCTATATTATTCGTCTTTAGTGACGGAACTTTCTTTCCAAGGTATGTTCCGTTACAAGGTGAGTCAGTTCAAATTTATCCTTTCGTTATTATAGCGACATCTGTATTCAAAGGGAACTGAACTCCAAACGATACTGTGTCAGCAGGATTGAACACTGCTGAATTGGCCTATTAAAGGGGATGTTTGCCATAATCCCCACGCTTCGCAGGCGTCTTGGCGATCGCAGTTAAAGAAATCAGTTACTCAGAAGGCGCTGCTCACCTTCTGGTATTTTACTATTAGTTACCTCTTACAAGATTTCTGTGATATTGTTTTATTCGCAGATGATACCTCTCTGATTTTTAAAGTAGACAGGAAAGACAGTGAACTGACGCATGTAAATAATGTATTATCTAAGATTTGTAAATGGTTCGCCGCTAATAATCTTCTCCTAAATTCAAAAAAGACGAAATGTTTAAAGTTTTCTTTACCAAATGTTCCTTATGTTGAACCAAACATAAAGCTTGGCCCAGATAAACTCCCTATTGACAAAGCGACAGTCTTCCTGGGAATCAAAATGGATTCCACTTTACAATGGGATCCACATATTCATGATCTCTCCGGAAGACTTAGTTCTGCAGCATATGCAGTTCTTAGGATAAGACAGTTAACAGACGTAGCTACTGCTCGCCTAGTTTATTTCGCGTACTTCCACAGTATTATGTCGTATGGCGTATTGCTGTGGGGAACTGCTGCTGAGATAGAGACAATCTTTATCATACAAAAGCGTGCAATTCGAGCCATATATAAAATGGGTCCTAGGGAATCTGTGAGGGATCTTTTTAAAGAAATTGATATTTTAACTTTACCAAGTCTGTATATATTTGAAAATATTATGTATGTTCGTAAAAATTTGAGTAAATTTAAATTAAACAGTGACAATCACGATTACAATACTAGGAATAAAGATAAAATAGTGGTGCCAGGATTTAGATTAGCAAAGACAAATAAAAGGTCCTTCTTAGGTCATTGTGTGCGGTTTTATAATAAAGTTCCTAAACATATTACAACGCTCACAGAAGGGAAATTCAAGTTGCATGTGAAAAACATATTGATTAAAAAATCCTACTACACAGTTTCTGATTACATAAACGACAAAAATGCCTGGACAATTCCGCCTCCGCCAAGCTATTGCCTGTCACCTACATAATTTAAACAAATATTGTAATAACTCTATTATATAGTATGTATGTAACACATTGTTAAAAGATGTTTAAAAGAATGGCCCCGAGTTTCTTGCCCGTTCTTCTCGCAGTGGCTCTATACACTTTATTTGCTGAACGTGGCAGTACAATGTAGAATATTTCAATACTAAAATTTGTAATTGACCTTCATAAGAGCGTCATAGACGCCTAAATTGAATAAATGATTTTGACTTTGACTTTGACAACACCCACAGGTAGCAATGGAGGAGTGAAATTCTGGCCTGGCACCGCATGGGGCACCAACTAGTCAACGATGACGCAATCGCATAATTCTAATATTGCAATTTTTGCGTCAACGCCTGTGAAGCGAATAAACATCGAAATACGAATAAACAAAATAACATCGAAAGACAAATTTGAACCAAGAGTTAGCCCATTCCATTGCCATCTCTTGGACAAATTTTATACTCCCGATAGACACAAATAATAAGTTGACAAAACCTAATGAGGTGGTGAATTAGTCCGACTCAAAGATTGTATCCAGTGATCTCAAGATTTCAAAGCGATGCGCCATTCCACAAATAGAGACGAGAATAATGTACGAAGTTTCCAAACCACTGACTCGTTTTATCGATAACTAAAAATGTAAGGGCAATTCAAAATCCTTATTTTATTCGTATCATATATATAAAACCTTCTTTTATGCGTATCATATATATTACCTTCTTTTACGCGTATCATATAGATGTTTTTTGGAGTTTCGTACCAAAAAACGGAACCCTATTACTAAGCGTCGGCTGTCCGTCCGGCCGTCTCATATAAAGGGCGGTGCCTTTACTACGGTAATAAGTGACCGATTGAAATTTTCGCAGAATATGTCACATTACGGCGGGTTGCGTGGTAAATAATATTAAATAACAAAAAGTAAAAATAGAAGGAGTCTTCATATTAGAAGCATGTTTTTTATTACAATGTTTTTTATGTTTCATCTACTTATTTGCTCTATCGTATATCGGTAATACACACACGCGTCAAACTTGGTATGATTTTAGACCAAACAAACAAAGATGGAGAATGTGAAAGTGATATAGAAAGGAGAGTGAACGTTGGAAACAATGTGAACGGAGCGTGGCACGCGTTTATGAACAGTCAGAAGGTGTCTAAGAAGGCTCGTCTGGCTGTTTGTTCATGGAGGAGTGTTGATTCCGACACTAACGTATGGTAGTGAGAGTTGGGTATGGCAGAAAAAGAATGAAAGTAGAATAAATACAGTGGAGATGAGAGCAATGAGAAGCGGTAAACAGAATGACAGGATAAAGAATTGTGTGATAAGGGAACGATGTAGTGTGAATGAGTTCATGCAGTGACAAAATCGAGAAAGGTATGTTAAGATGGTATGGACATGTGGAGAGAATGAATGAAATGAGAATTACTAAACAGTTATACTTGGGACAAGTTAACGGAAGTGTTTGAATGGGAAGATCTAGGCGAACGTTCAAAAATCAGATTGAAGACGTTCTGAAACAAGGCCAGGTCAGGAGTGCCTTTAACCGACGCTCATGTATGAAATGGTTGATGAGTGTAGCTGGCTTGTGCTTCACCGCATGGTGGAAAGGCATTTTGCAATTGCTGGCCTGCCTAGAAGTAGAAAATTTGTCGCCAAGCACCTAACGGTGTGTTCCATGCAATAATATTTAAAGAAGACCCGAACAAATAAGTAACTAAGCTTTCTACTATACTATATGGCATCTAATGGGCTTGCATTATATAAAAGCTAGCCTAACTATCACCACTACGATGACTAGAAAGCCTGACGACTACCACCTATACCACCTGATGGTGGTAGCGAGACAAGCTAGCTTTTTGAAAATGTCCTACCACCATGCTGCCATCCTAAGACAACAACCGGCACTGACGGCTTAACGTGCCCTACGAAACAGGGAAGCGCTAATTAGTAATGTCACTAGCGGTCACCCATCCAAGTCATGACCGCGGCGAACGTTGCTTAACTTAGCAGATCGGTAAAAAACTGCACTTTAAATATAATAATCCAGTTGTTTAAATAACACACACAAAATAGACCGTATATGAATGCGTCATAAGTTTATAAGCGCACGTTAGAAGTAGATACACAAAGCGTTACCTTACAAATACATACATTGAAATAATTGAGTATAAGCCTGATCCATTCGTTACTGAATTTTCAAGCAGTATTGATCGAGGTCAGTTCGGAGGCGTAATTAAAACTTTGTTCCATAAACTATGATTAAAAACTTCCACGCGAGCGGCCACATTTTTCTCGGAGGCAAACTTATGATCCTTCGAACGCCACCGACGGGGGAGATAACTGAATTAGTAACGAGAATTGGGCAAATAAAATTATTTAACTTATTCTGTAGTGAATCTGAAAACTTCGAAAAAACACTTACACATTATTGGAGTCCCGGGCGGGAATCGTCCTCCGATTTTGCCCTGGAAAACCACTCGGCCACTAGAATATACTCTTTTATCCCAAAATTACAAATTTACGAGAAAAAAAATTATAGTCATGTGCGGGATTCGAACCCGCGTCCATCCACCCTTTTAGCTGAGGTATGCTGTAACCAATTGAGCTAACATGACACAATGACTCATAACTCTAATTTTGGCTCTCGTTCTTTAACCATCGTATCGGGATGGAGCGACACCTATAGTTTAACTTGCGTTGTACTACAAATTCTTACTCTTTATACTCTTTGAAGTCAAAACTTTGTGCTCCAATGGTATTACTTTAATCGTCGTAGGGGACGGTCAGCGGTCATTATCTTATTCTTATTCTATTTGGGGGCGATATGTCCTGCATTGAGGTCCCGCTTGGGGTGTTTTGTGCATTTCCCCCGCCTGCTTCTACCCAAGCCATCCCAACTCCTTAACGTAGCGGAGAAGGACTTTGGGTCGCTGGCATAGCTACTCCAGTGAATTGTGTGATGGTGGTGAGGATGTCGTCGATGAGAATGACTCTTGTAGTCCGGTTGTAAATCGTATTTGTTCCGTGGCTTTGCAGTGCAATAGTACATGCTCCACGGTCTCATCTTTTAGCATACAGCCTCTACATAGAGGACTGTCTGTTGCTCCAGTTTTATGCAGAAAGTAATTCAGGTTACAATGACCTGTAATAAGGCCTGCTACAATGCGTAGTTCCTCACGCTTTAGTTTCAGCAGGTTGTTTTTTTTTTTTTTTTTTTTATGTGGTTTATTAGTTTTTCCACAGACTCCAGGGTCCGTGCCATTTTTTAGGTTAACTTAGAAATTTATTAATTTTTTACATTACTATGGGGAGCATTACATATTTAGCGGGGAACACAGTTATTAGGGATGCTAATCTTACATAACTATTATATATACTATTACAAATATTATATATACTATTACAAATATTATATATACTATTACAAATATTATATATACTATTACTATTACCAGAGAGAAAAGAGACAAACAGGTTTGCACAGGCATTCTGAACGGACCAGTGTCTTCAAGCAGCACTCGTACTGTGTGGTGGGTACTGGCTACTTTGTCAGTGCCTTGCTTTGATTCGGGGATTATTTTAGTGGCCTTGTCTAGTATTCTACAATGGTTTGTGATTTGTCCCGTGCCTATCCACTGGTTTGTTGACTTTATCCTTAGTGCTGCCGCCATCGCTTCTTGCTGTATATGAAAATGCAGTGGCGTCAGACCCAGGATGACATTAAGGGCAGCTGATGGTGTTGATATACAGCTGCTGATCAAAGAACAAGCCAGTCTTTGGGTTTGCTGCAGTTTCTTTATTGTAGTCACCAGACTTGTTCGTGGCCACCACACTACGCAGCCTGACTGTGTAGATCCATCGACAGAGCTTCGGTTTGAGACCCCAGTCTTTCCCTACTGCTCTTGTACTTTTTGATGCTACAAGTTAGGAGATAGGAAGATTGATGAAAAGTCTTGAGATATGTCACCTTATTGGGAATTGATTGAAGTTAGATAACTTTAGTCGCTTGTCTTAGAATTTTGAGATGTCATGGTGTGGCTTCTGTATACTTTTTAACTTGTTGATAAGGATGTTTTTTTAATGAAAACAGTTTGTACATATGCATAATTATTATTTTACTCAGACTCTGTTTTTTTAATAAAATTCAGCAAAACTTCTTCGTTCTCGCTTAAAAAAACCTAGTTAGTAGTTTTATAATTTTATAAATATACGTCTCGTTCGGTTTTGCTTCAGCAGGAGCACTTTTTATCGCGGCCATCTTAAACTCACCATTTTGAATTCTTGACGCATGTCAAACTTCTGCAGCCCCGTTTCTTTATGACGTTTGTTCTAACACCCCCTACGAACTCAATAACTTTTATCAAGAATCCATACTGAGCAAAGTTTCGCTGCAAAATCTGTGAAATATAATTGCTTTAAGAAACTAATTAACTACACGGTTTTTCGACAGATACGATTTGTTCACTTAGTGTTAAAGTTTAAACAATTATGAGTTATTGTGAAAATAAGAGTACTAGGCCAGAAAAAAGTTAGTTTTCTTAGTTAGTTCTTTATCACTAGTGGAAACCAGTGCATTTTATACACCGTGGGGTGCCGTTCTATAACTGCACGCTCCCTCCTCCATTCCTAAATTTGTTGAAATTTGTTTACCAAAGAATTGTACCGACTTCAACACTCAAATCTGTGAAATATCTTGTTTAAGTCGTTACCATGATGGTTCAAAAGTACCTATTATCACAATATTGTGCGCATGGTACCGACTTCGACAACTTATTTCACACATTTGAGAGTTAAAGTCGGTACAATTTTTTGGTAAAAACTTTTTTTTCTCTTTTTTACCCTTGCTACTTATGGGATCGATTGTCATTCAATGTCAATGACTTCATCATCAAGAGAAAATACTTTTCAGTTATTGGAGTGTTACTCAACGGTTTGACCGATTTTGAAAAAAAAAATGGGAGCACACGGCAAGCGTCAGCTTTCAAATAAGAAAATAATCATTAAAATCGACCCATTTAAAAGCTCTGAGGTAACAAACATAAAAAGAAATAATAACTTACGGACGAATTGAGTACCTCCTCCTTTTTTTGAAGTCAGTAAAAAATACTAGAAGGGGGATAGCAGGGTCTCCTGAAATACTAATATCTTTCACTGCAATCTCTTAGAAGCATACCGTGCTTGCCTATCATGCAAAAAAAAACAATCGTGGGCATTATGGCAAACCCTATAGTTAGGAGAGGAATTTGTTCAACGGTGATGTCGGGATTTAATTAAGAGCTGAAGAATCGACAAATAAGATCGATAGCTGATCAAATGTAATAAACCCTTAGTTGAACCGATTCCAAGTTCATCGTGGAATATATATAGTACTTATATAGTATAATAAAAAGTTTGCTACCAAAGCCTAGGCACTGGAGACACATTTATTAGTTCATAGAACTCCTCGCAATTAAACTAAACATGTCTGAAGAGACTTTGCAAATAGCAGGGTTTACATTGAAGTATAAGTAATTTTGAAGCAGTGATGGCTCAGTGGCATTGGCTATGGACTGCCGTGCAGCAGGTCCATGGTCCGAATCCCGCCGCGGGCTTGAGCTTCACCGCATGGTGGAAGGGCATTTTGTGGATCCGCCTGGCTAGCGACCACCCTCAAGTAGAAAATCTGTCGCCAAGCACCTAACAGCGTGTTCCGGCAGCAGTCCTTGAGAGCCAGAAAAATTACAGGCTAATGAGACCTAACAACAGGACGTCTCAGTGTGACGGGCTCAGTGCAATTCGTCGTTGACGAAATGCGTCTGTTATAGGCAGAGGTTAGTCCACTTAACATCAGGTGGGCCTCAGGTTTGTTCCATCAAAATAACATTTAAAAAAAATAAGGGTGAACTGGCCGGACACTTCGCCATACTAACGTCGAAGGGTGATCATATATAAGGTTTTTTTATGTTGCTGATAGGCTAGACTTTGACCACTATCTCACCTGATGGTAAGTAATGACGTGGTCGAAGATGTTGTTCAGGCTAAGCTGGAATTACTGGCTATCAAGGATAGCTGCCGGAACCACCGTTAGGTGCTTGGCAACAGATTCTCTAATTGAGGGTGGCAGCTAGCCAGGCGGGCATTCGCAAAATCCCCTACCACCATGCTAAAACGACTGCCATCCTAAGACAACAACCGGGACCGACGGCTTTACGTTCCCTCCGAAGCGCGGAAGCGATCAGTAGTAATGTCACTAGCGGTCTACCATCTAAGTTATGACCGCGGCGGACGTTGCTTTAACTTCACTACGAGCGCTTCAAATGTATAATGTTACGTCGAGCACCAAGTAAGATATCGATTTATCTCTTCTATATCTCTTATGGTAACACATTTTTTTTAACATTATTAATTTAAGGTTAAGAGCTCGAAACATTTTCATATAAATTTCTCGAAGCTCATAACTTTAAACTTAATTATCTTTGAATTCGTATCAATACAAGTCTAGATAATGATGAGATAAATCGATATCATGCTTATTTCTAGACTCAAAGCCTTCGGTAAGTGATCACCCTGCCACGTTTGTATGGAGAAGTGGCAGGCTTCAACCTTAAGGAAGAAACAGCTTAATATAAAATTTTAGGTAGGGGAAATTTGCCTAATTCGTACTTGTTCCTTAAACGTACCTTTAACGTATTCCAGAATGGAAATTAAGTAAAACTACAAAAAATACTGGTTTTGTAATACGTGTTAACAGAATAGAACAGAAGACATGATTCTGTGTACATCCATGTTAGGCTTGGAATCACGAGCTTTGCGCTGGTGTTGATAACAATAATCTGAATTATTTTAGTGATGATAGTAAATAATAAAACAAAAAAGGAATAAGATTGGCTCACCAAATTTAAAAGATAGCTAGTTAGTTAATTAATTAACATGATGACATTTTGAGACTGAAGTGTTGATTTAATCATTTTAAAATGACTATGATAACTTTATGATAACTAAAACTATAGTTTATATAGTTTAGCTTACCAAAAATTTTGCATAAATACCTTTTCCTGTCATTTTGAGACTGAAATTATAATACGATCTCTAAGTACGATTTAGGATAATTGCAGTACGAATTGAGACAAATGTTCTTAATTCGTACATTTTAAACTTTTTGGAAAAACTTTATTTTTGTAGAAACCTTTCATGTTAAAGGATAATAATAATAACATAAAACATTAAAGATTCAATGACACGAAATTAACCATGTCTATCATTTATAGATTTGGAAATACAAGCCTTTGTTCTTAAGGGGTACGAATTAAGCAAGTTTCCCCTATTTTCACCTAAAATTGGAGATTTTATGCCATAGTTGGCATAATATGTATACTCGTAATAGAGTCAAGTGCTACACATAAAGTTTTGAACGATCTTATTATTAAAGGATAGTAGTCCAAACTACTTTGACCAGGCCGCCTGCTTGTTATAGGATGCCATACTCGAAATCTGGACCCAATTACTAGGCATTTACTGTCCGCCCGTCTTTTTGTGAGGCTGTACCTTTAAACCAAGGGGTGGCTGGTAAAATTTCCTGTATGGTTATACAGGGTTATTGTTAAAATGCTAACAACCTCTTAGGGTTGACCTCTGCTAGTCCTAAGAAACATTTGGAGATGTTTCTTTTTTGTTTTGAGGTTTTTTTTTTAATTTATCTTAATATTTTTTATATTTTCTTTTGTTTTTTTTTATATGTTTTTGACTGAATAAGCACGAGGACCACCTGATGTCAAAAGTTTCTAGAGCCTGTAATGTATTATTTCATATATTTTTATTACTTTGCTCAATGAAAGTATTCAAAACTCTATTCAAAGAGACCACGGCGCGGTCCAGTGTTGCCGCGGCGAGCGCTCTAGGAGTATGCGTTAAAACATTAAAAAATTAAGAAAAAACTTTTTTTTCATAGCAGAAGTCGTAGCAGTAGTCAACCCTAAGAAGTTGTTAGCATTTTGTCAATAATTCTGTATAATATTCGCTTATATGTTATAATGGCGGATTGCCTAACAGTTAATGATAAATATAAAAATGAAATCCTTAAAGCCCTATTAAAAGAAATATGTTTATTTCTACTTTTTTTGTGACGGCATGATGTTTAAAAAAGTGTCAAATTTAGTATGAATATGGTACAAACTCTAAAGTAAATTTTGACGAGTATTATTTTATAAGAGCATTGACGCATTCTAAGCGAAAACATAGAAATTATTACGGATGGGAATAAAAAAATAGTTTCATCGATTTTGTATTCAGTGTTGAAAGTATATCAACCTACCAGCCCAAGTAAATAGTCCTCTGCTATTTGGGTAGATGTCGCCAACGCCAAAAAGACGTGCATTCAAACGGATGGACAATTTTCGACTGTCCAGCGCCCGCTTCCATAGCATAATAGGTAATGCACCAGGACAGCATGACAGCTTTATGTATGCCTACATAAAGTAAATTTGACCACTAATGCACTTTACACATTCAGTAAATAACCGCTTATCATACCTATAATCTGTACCTAAGCACCTAACGGTTTTTCAGCAGCTGTACTTGAGAGGCAGTTTCCTTTAATGGTTTTGCCTGATCAACACTTTCAACCACATTATCACTTATCACAATAGTAACAAATAAGTTAAATTTAAAAAAATTTATAGGTATTGCGATATTGTGTACATTTCCTTACCTTTCGATGTCCTTAGGAAGTGAGAAAAATGTGAGAACACGAAACACGGCGCGTTAGAGCGAGATAACGTGTGTTCCTGGCGGCGCGCGGCAACCTACTGTAGAGTAAACCCGTCTTGTCGCAGCCGCCGATGTACTTGTAGCTTTGAGCCTAACGTGCGGAGTGCGCCAGGCCTGGTGTAGGGTAACTTAAGTACGTATAAATGACAAAATGTCTAATGCTCAAAAATTCAAATCTATCGTGGAATGAGTTAAAATGTTGAATTGTCTATTCTATCATACATTCTGTGTGTTGATAAAAAGCTTCAGTATGCGAGTCTGGTTTAATTTGAATATATTTTATGAAACATGCAATACTCGCGTATATTTCTATTTAATTTTATTTTAAGTAACCTGAATCTCGGGTCCACTAACCCGCCATAAATCGAGTTCGACTCAGATTCGCAAGCCGCCGTAAATTGTTTAATAAATCGTTCGAACAACATGGAATGGATCTGTTCTGAACGATATCAAGTTATTATTTTGACGACAATCCGACCGAAAGTAATTTCAGATTTCTCGTTAGAAATGTTGTGGGTTGATAGATTTTGGTTAATTGAACCTTTTGGTAATAAGTAGAATTGATTTGTTTGTGAGAAAAGTTTGAATAGAATATGACTTGCTAGTACGAGTGTAAATGCTAATAGTACAGACAGTAAAACAATAAAATCCATACCAATATCATGAATGCAAAATTAACTCTGTCTGTCTGTCTATCTATCTGTCTGTCTTGCTTTCACGCCAAAACTACAACCGGATTTGGATGAAATTTGGTATGGAAATAGATGCGGGAAAGGAAGGGATACAAGGAACAGTTTTTATCTAACTGCGCAAAAATAAGTTAATATTTTTGTGCGATAACCGGCATACGCGCGGGCAGAGCGGCGGCCGGAAAGCTCGTATAAAATATGATCAATTTAATATGCAGTAGTAGTTGCGATTATACTCAAATAATATGGAGGAGCGCATTTTCGTTACTGGAAAGGTCGGATTCTTACCTAAGCAAGCACCTAGGATGACACAAACTGATGTATTAGTTTGGGCATTTGGAATCCTGAAAATACATGCGAAACTTTAATATTTTTGAAACCTCAAAACCTAGCGCTACCGGGCTATATCTAGTATGGGTATAAATGCATGTAAACCAGTAAAAAAATAAAATATTGTTTTTTTTTTATGCTTGATAGGTTAGCTTTTGACCACTATCTCACCTGATGGTAAGTGATGATGTGGTCGAAGATGTTGTTCAGGCTAACCTAGAAGTACTGGCTCTCAATGACAGCTGCCGGAACACACCTTTAAGTGCTTGGCGACAGATTTTCTACTTGAGGGACCGAAGGACGGAAACGCTCAGTAGTAATGTCACTAGCGGTCACCCATCCAACTCATGACCGCGCGCGACGCTGCTAAACTTTGGTGATCGGTTAAGAACAGCTAAGTAAACTTCGCTACGCAGCGCTTCATAAATTCTTCTTCACAATTGTATTGGATATGCAGTAAGAGTGTAGGCTCATCTTCGTGACGGCAAAAATCTGTAGCGTAACTAAATTCTATGATGAAACAGTTCATCACAGAATTTAGTTACGCAACATCCAAGTCAAGTGAAACACTTAGAAAGCATTTTGAAGCAATGATGGCTCAGTGGCATTAGCTATGGACTGCCACGCAGCAGGTCCATGCTTCGAATCCCGCCGCGGGCTTGCGCTTCACCGCATGGTGGAAGGTGGTTATTCCGCTTAACATAGGTGGGCCTCGAGCTTGTTCCGTCACAATAACATAGAAAAAAAAACTTAACATCCACCTGCCCTTATTTTTACTTTATTCAAAATCTAAAGTAAAGAAAGAAGTCGTGTTCCCTGTTTACGATATTTTTCATTTACATCGCACCGAGGTGACAAGTGACGGAGACAGGTAGAAAATTGTCCTCATGAGTAATGGAGTGGCGCACATGAGGTGACAACTTGTCACCTAGCGACGAACAGGGTTGCCCTTGTCAAGACAACCCGTTGCCCTGGAGCAACTTGCCCTGACATTTACATATACTTAACTTGTTCATCTGAATTAAATGAGATACAATATAAAAGGCAATCAGATACAATATTAAATCTAAAACGTATTATAATTAGAATTCAAAATCGTCAAGGTATAAGGCGGACTCGTAAACCGAGGGTTTTGTATCATCGGAAAATATATTTTTCGGGTAATATTATTTGAAAATCATTATTTTTTATTTTATTATTCAGTGTGTGATCTTATTCTAACATGTCCAGTTTCTTTTGCTTGTTGTTTGACCGTAGAATTTTCTTTATAAATACACCAATTTTGTCGTGTTATGTATGTATAATTAGATAGATCAAATGCAAAGAACAATTTATTTTTTATTTTAGCTCGAATTAATTTTTAGTATATTATTTTTTTCTTCAGAAGGACGGCCAGAAAGACAATGTACTTAGGTTAAGTAATAGCGTTTCGTTTTTAACGGCACCCTAAAATTTATTAAAAGTTGTTTGTAAGAAATTATAGTTAGAGAACTTTCAGTCTGTCTTCAGTTTCAAATGAATAGGTTCACGCCCTAACAAAGTTTTTACCCCTGCATGAAAATTGATATTTAGATGCAACAAATATTACTGTACTGTAACTGTCCTGTATCAGCCGAATCATCCACTGCTGAACACAGCCTCCCCTATTAGGGGGTATTTGTCATAATCCCCACGCTTGGCAGGCGGCTTGGGGATCGCAGAGTAAGATGGCAGTTTTTCAGAAGGCGCTGCTGCCCACCTTCCATTATTTTTCCCTTAGTCGCCTCTTACGACACCCACGGGATGATATAGGGAGGTGCAATTCTAACCTGGAACCCCACAGGGTACACTATTATACATATTAACCTCTTCATTTCTCATTAGTCATAGTGTTGTGTGTGCAGAGGGAGCGGTCGAGTCCAAGCTTACAGTTAAACCGCTGTACACATATTCATGTTATAATCATGTTTAAACAATATTTTTTGTAATAACAGGTTCAAATACCGCACATGACTATAATTTATCCTCTTGTAAATTAGTAACCTAAAGTCCTGAATATAACTAAGAATGAGATGCTATTTGTCTGCTACTAGGCATGGACGGCAAGTTTGAGTGGATTGAAACTCAAGAAAAAAACAATATCGTGTAGTTTCCGATGACTGTTTTAAAACATTAGTATTGAAACCTGTTAGGTTATGTTAGTAATTCTACTACGACCGGGGCAAGATGGTGACTGCTAAAGTGACCCTATCTTGCCCCATCTCGGCGGAGGACTGCTCACGGGGGGGTTTTTAGTGGTTTCAAGTCCCACACATCCCCCTCCACTACCTCCGTGAAAGTGCGAAGGCATTTCTCCCCTCAAAAAAATAAATAAAAGGTTAGTCATTCTAAATTAAACTGAATAACTTTATTAGTAAGGATTATCTGTGTTATTTCATTCATTTTCATTTGTTTCGAAGCAGTGATGGCTCAGTGGCATTGGCTATGGACTGCCGCGCAGCAGGTCCGTGGTTCGAATCGCCCAGAGCTTGAGCTTCACCGCATGGTGGAAGGGCATTTTGCGAATGCCCGTCTGGCTAGCGACCACCCTCAAGTAGAAAATCTGTCGCCAAGCACCTAACGGTGTGTTCCGGCAGCAGTCCTTGAGAACCAGTGAAATAACAGGCAAAATGAGACTTAACAGGTATGTCTCAAGGTGATGGGCGCAGTGCAGTTCGTCACTTAATGAAATGCATCTGTTATAGGCAGAGGATACCGTTTAACATCAGGTGGGCCTCGCGCTTGTTCCACCACAATAACATATAAAAAAAAAAGTTTTGTTGATTACCTACAGTTAATCTGTGGTTTCATTATATCGTGTGCTGATTCAGATTATAACCTGAAATTGTAAAAATGTTAACAAAATATTATTAAAATGTAATGTCATTTGAAAAATTTAGTCCATGTTTCTATACCCAAAGTTATTACGCCGACTGGCCGCAGTGAAACTTCGGACGCTGTGCCACGTCAGCAGCGAACGTAATTGAATCTAGAAACTTCTTAACACCTAAATAGAACATTGCATATGAAAGCGAACATTTTGACTTGATCTTAGAATAATTTGGTGAGTCATAAACACTCCTAGAGTACGACTGTAACATAAACAGGAAATGCGCATAAAAATGTAGTGCAGTTCAATTTACTCGAATGCTTGTGGAGCACTATGAAGCCTAACTATGAAGTACGCATCACACTGGGACTCGAAGTGTTTTTACCAATGAAATCCTCAGTATACGAGTAAACGTTCAAGCAGACAGCACAGTTACTATGTTGGCGACCCAAACTCTCCACCAGGTCTTTAAAGATTTGGGATAGTTTAAAAAGAAGCTATTAGGGGGAAATGCACTATAAATCCCTAATAGGACGTCAGTGCAGACCTTCGCCCACAACAAGGATAAAAATAAGAACATTCATAAAATATCTTGGGCAATGCACGAAGTTACAATTAGATAACAATTACAAACCACAAATGAAACTAAAAGTAGACTTCAAGTCATGCCCAACGCATTGCATTTGTTTCCAATGAAATATTTCGAAAGAAAATTTGAATCAAAAAGCTGAAAATCCATAGACTTCTCAAAGTGAGAATGACTTTGATATTTCCAAGTACAAATCAATTTTCAATCCGTCTGTTTCAATATAACTCAAATTATTAACATCGGGATCAAGCCTTATTTCCTTTGAGGTAACGTTTTTATTGCTTTGTTTTTCTTTATTTCAGATATTATTGTGACTTAAGCCTCAAGTGGCAAAGTTAGATCTTTTTCTTACATTTAAATATAATCCATTATTTCAAACTTAGTTTACCAATTATTTATTAGACTCTACATTTACATAAATATTTATTACACATGATCATTGAAGCTAGTTCCAAAAAAGTCATTTTTGGAATAATTGATATTATTATAGGAAACCAGATTTTTCATTGGCGAAAAGTAGGATACTAAATACATTACAGACATAAATTAGGAAATTCCGGAGCTAAGAAAAATTGAATTCTCCATTATACTTGCTTTTATATTATCCTACATTTGTGATACATTCTTTTTTTTTTATGATATTGTGACCAAACAAGCTCGCCCTACCTGATGTTTAGCGGACTAACCTCTGCCTATGACAGATGCATTTCGTCACAAGTCACGAATTGCACTGCGCCCGTTACCTTGAGACATAGTTGTACTTATATTTTATATATATATTATATATACTACTTGAGGGTAGTCGCTAGCCAGGCGGGCATTCTCAAAATGCCCTTCCACCGTGCAAAACTAATTATACTTGTGTTAAGTTTGTGTGTTTGCGTTTGTGAAAGAGGGTACGTGTCTTCGTGTGAGATTACGTTTGGTGACACTCACCTTTAAAAACCGGCGCAAATTTTATAAAACTCGCTGCTTGATTTTTCTTAGGTTTTGGACGAAGTCAGTCAAAATCATTTATAAAATTTCTAGGCGTCTACAACGTTCTTATGAAGGTCAATTTTTTTTTATATTTAAATATTCTACATGGTACAGTCCTGTCTAGCAAAAAAAAATTACAGAGCCACTGCGAGAAGAACCTGCAAGAAACTCGGGGCTATTTATTGAAACATCTTTTAAATATGTGTTACATGCTTTATTTTTTATTTTTTTTTATTCCTGATAGGTTAGCCTTTGACCACAATCTCACCTGATGGTAAGTGATGATGTGGTCGAAGATGTTGTTCAGGCTAACCTAGAAACCTAGAAGTACTGGCTCTCAAGGACAGCTGCCGGAACACACCGTTAGGTGCTTGGCGACAGATTTTCTACTTGAGGGTGGTAGCTAGACAGGCATTCGCAAAATGCCCTACCACCATGCAAAACAATTAAATATAACACAATTATTACAATATTTGTTTAACTTACGTAGGTGACAGGCGATAGCTTGGCAGAAACGGAATTGTCCAAGTCCAAATAAATGTCCAAGCATTTTTGTACTTTAAGTCTTTGTAGGATTTCTTAATCAAAATGTTTTTCACTTGCAACTTGAATTTTCCTTCTGAGAGCGTTGTAATATGTTTGGTAACTTTATTATAAAATCACACACAATTACCTAAGATGGTCCTTTTATTTGTCTTTGCTAATCTGAAACCTAGCACCGCTACTTTACCTATATTCCTGGTGTTGTGATCATGACTATCACTATAAATAATTTATGTTCACGTACTCTATTTACGAACATACATAATATATATTTTCAAATATAGACAGACTCCGTAAAGTTCAATGGGATACTTTTTTCTACAATTTCCTTAATAACTCCAAAAATAACGGTATAGAATAGATTTCACAGATTTAGAGCTACGATCGGAAAATAAAAGTTACTAATAACGTTACAATATATTGTATAAATATATACATATATATATATATACATACATCTCATTTGTAAAGTTGATACGAAACCACACATACAGATACTGTATAAGTTTTTATAGCAGGTTTTTTTTTTTATTTGAGCTAAACTATCATGCAATACTTATTTCAACACCCTTGCTCGTAAAGTGAGCTTTATTATATCGTTCTTAGGGCCATAAACCGAACTGTAACACCCTCGTGCATAATCATATTATACACTAGTGCGTAATAGAATTATGCCTACAAAGTTAAGTTAGACCTAACTGCAAATTATATGCGAGTTAACAGAGCATTTTCAATTTAACCGGGTAATACAGATTTGTAACATCAAAGAGGTTTATATGTAATCAACCATCAAACATTTGGCTTGCGCAAAAAAAAAACTTGCGCGTGTGAGATTTGTCAAGATAGAGAGCATTTATTTAATCTGTAATGTAGGCTTATTAAATTATAAGATGTTTTCAGGCGGTGATGCCATAATCTAGTCCTAGCTTAAGGTAAAGTAAATGAGTACTACTAGTTCAGTACTTAACTATCCCACTTACTAGGTTTTCTACACAAAAGGGAATCATAAGGATACTTCAAAAACACAACGTTTATAGGAACACATAGAACACTTTAATAAGAATAATACATCATTAGGGTCACATGGATTACTTCAAAGGTAATATTGTATAGTCACATTTCACAACGATAATACAATAAAAAGGGCGAATTCGGAAGCCAACTAACATAGACCCACACACAACACATGAATATCAGTTACGTTACATTAAATAATATAATACAGTACTTAACTCAATAAGTCTCGATGCAGCAGTCACTTGTGAAGAATAAAAGGAGCTCAGTAAGTTAAGCATTGGTTTTATAGCAATGACTGGCGCCAAGTGTCTGTCGCATATCCATTAAACTACCCGCCATATTTATCACAACCAATCAGAGACATGAGCGTTCCCGCCACAACGTATCAGCCAACCCGAAATAAGACAGGATGGTTCGTCATTGGCTAGTCTAGAATGAATACAGATCATAAAGGGTTTCAGTGTGGCGGTTATTAAAAATGACAAATATCAACAAGTTTTAGAATATTCTACCATTACATAATGAGTAACTTCTCGTAACTTATTTACTTAAGAGAATCTAAGCTTAACAAATATATGATTCTAACACGGCCATACTGACAGTACTTCGTCCACGAAGTACAAAATAACACCAGACAAACTTCACTTTAAAATAATTATGTATAACTTAGTGATAATAGTATATATGTAGGAAATATTGTTACCGTGTATGGCAACCCACAATTATTTGCACAAAGCTTGCTTGATGAAGAATTTATGTAATAAGTAATAAATAGAACACATAAACAGTATTTGGTTCGAAGTCACCAAAAAGAAAAACCGCTATTGATTATCTGTAAAATCATTATAAAATGTTCATAGTACATATTTGTGGACTACAATGTATATGTATTGGGCGTGGAGGGTAGATTATCCCTCTACGCGTTGACTGTTGTGATTTGCTATCTCTCGAAAGGAAAATAATATCATTGGAATGGAATCAAAATACATTCAATACATTTGTGAAAAAAATGTTGTACAAACCAACATTCCCATTTACGTTGTTATATAAGTGTCACGAATAAATATTATGTGCAAGTACATAATTCGTAAAGTATACCAGGTATATATATATGAAGTAAATACTGATACTAAGTTTCATAGATAGTATCCAGTTTCAACTACATATTTGATAACATATTAAGCAATAGGGAGTTTAAAATTTGATTAAAACGACTGTGGTAAATTTCTGCAATGCAACTTTAACTTGCTTAGTTATCAAGTTGACGTTTTATCGTCCACGCATTATTTAGACAATAACAAAATGTACCATTAAACCTTGGACATATTCCATTTGACAAAAAACGTCTGAACCTTTTGACTTCACGACATAAGTATTATCTATAAGGACAGAATTGGGTTTTCCTTTTATGATTTGGACGTTTTGACGTCAGGGCTTAAGTATTTTATGCAGAATAATAGGATCATCATTTGTACACGTAAAATAACTTTTCTGATAACAACAGGCAGTCTACCTACATGTACTTATGTAGCAGTAAAAATAACACTTTAAATTCTCATGAAAAACCCTACTCATTTTAATAATTACCAGTTACCTAGACACGATGATTACATTCACAAGCCGACATGTGAGACAACCATCGCCAAGTAAAAGGTCGACCGGCTTTTATCAAACAGTTTGCCATTTGAATAGACGTGCAGGTCGCATTCACTTACTGCTCGTGAGATCAACAAGCACCAATCAAATGGGTATGCAGTGTAATCAATTTAAACAGTAGTTGCCATTTGAATAGACATGCCGTTTGCATTCACACACTGCTCGTGAGATCAACCAGCACCAATCAAATAGGTAAGCAGTGTCTTTCTATTTAATATTTAATCTAGAGCATAAGTACATGTAGATATGAGTAATTTGATATTATCATTTTATGTGATGATAACTGATAATATAACATAAGTAGTTTATTTCTACAATATGTAGGGTAGCATGTCATATTAATATTCTTAACTGAAACGTACATAATTATCGTATTTCTTGTTTCAAAACAATAGGTACAATAATTAATTAAATTTTGTTCAAACACCCACTCTCGTGGCCAGTATCAATATATCCTTGTGAATTACAATATTTCATGATAAACCATCTATAGTCTACACCAATCAATAAACGCAGAGGTAAAACCCCTGTAAACTTCTGTATTGTTGCATAGATTGTTTGTTGAACATTCCAGAATCCGTTCGGCCAATCTGACAATTTATAGAACATTCTACCTAATATGGACATACCGTTCTATCTAACCGTTACTTCAAAGTGTTCCAGTAACAATCATATGTCTGTCAATTAGTAATTTCCAAAAAGGGATCGATTATGGTTTGAGCCAAAGTTTGCGTGACAGTCAGTAATGACTTCTGAAGGGATGCCAAGTGCTAACATTTGTCATAGGTTATCTTCGTATATATGTAGGATAAGACAACCTATGTATAAGAATTCAAAGTTTAAAGTGGATTTAATAAACAATACTTTGCGAAACCAACAATTAAAACATTTCTACCCATCGCCAGTTACTATATTATACAATCGATTCAAAATCCTATATTATACAATCGATTCAAAATGCTATATTATACAATCGAGTTGATTAGTGTGAAACAGTTAAGGAGTTTTCTTTATAGGATAAAATAACCCTTGCTTAGGACCCAAACTGCTTTTACAAATATCAAGCAAAAGCATAAGTAAATATACTATATGCTTTGTCATGACTACTTTTATAGAATTAGCAATCTGTAGTGAATTTATTTAATGCCCATAAGATCACTGAGCAAGTAATATTACATAAGATATTCTCAGATGTTCAAAAACATTTCATATGTCACTAAGTTTTAAGGATCGCTTTTAAATAAAATTAAGAAAATTTTAAGCACAAGGTAATAGCGACATTAGTTCAGATATGGTTGTAACTTTGCTATTTATTGTTCGATATGCGTTTCCACATTAAGGTTTCTAGGTTTATAGAAATGTATTCTCAATTAATACCAATAGTCACTATATAAAATGAGAACATAGTTTGACTTTGAAGAAATCTAATTACGTTCGTCGTTATAATATGTACTTATTAGTGTAAATAATATAAAAAAATACACAATGACATAACAAGTTTCATAAACTTCCATTACATATGCTAGCAAACACTAATTCAATAAGGTTCAGTAAAAGCACCTTTATCTTGAGGGATATATGCAGCAAGAACCGTCAGTTTCAGATTTAAACGTTATAACATTGGGAAAATTTTCGTCGAGGTTATTCTTCACATTGCCACTACACGGTTACAGCATTGTAATCATTATAAAACAGACCCTTTGGAGGGCTTTACCTGCTTTTGCCACTGTTATAGTACTTGTCCAGATGAATTATTTCGCCAATATACCGATGTCAGTGAATAAAAACTCGGTGCCACTGCCGCTAGTATTCGATAACTCGCAACACGGTGTCGTCATCCTGTTGCCAGGTTGCAGCGACGGCTTCGCAAACCGCGGCGTTCCACTGCCGCTAGTAGCAGATATGAAAACTGGGAACACGGTGTTGTCATCTTGTCGCCAGGTTGCAGCCACGGCTTCGCAACCCGCGGCGTCCAAGTCTTTGAGAGTAGTTGCATCGATTCTGAAACTAATAAAAGTGATTAAAAAAATGAAAGTAGGCAATCTGAGTGATCCCACTTCTGATGTGAGATTTGTCAAGATAGAGAGCATTTATTTAATCTGTAATGTAGGCTTATTAAATTATAAGATGTTTTCAGGCGGTGATGCCATAATCTAGTCCTAGCTTAAGGTAAAGTAAATGAGTACTACTAGTTCAGTACTTAACTATCCCACTTACTAGGTTTTCTTAGCTTAAGGTAAAGTAAATGAGTACTACTAGTTCAGTACTTAACTATCCCACTTACTAGGTTTTCTACACAAAAGGGAATCATAAGGATACTTCAAAAACACAACGTTTATAGGAACACATAGAACACTTAAATAAGAATAATACATCATTAGGGTCACATGGATTACTTCAAAGGTAATATTGTATAGTCACATTTCACAACGATAATACAATAAAAAGGGCGAATTCGGAAGCCAACAAACATAGACCCACACACAACACATGAATATCAGTTACGTTACATTAAATAATATAATACAGTACTTAACTCAATAAGTCTCGATGCAGCAGTCACTTGTGAAGAATAAAAGGAGCTCAGTAAGTTAAGCATTGGTTTTATAGCAATGACTGGCGCCAAGTGTCTGTCGCATATCCATTAAACTACCCGCCATATTTATCACAACCAATCAGAGACATGAGCGTTCCCGCCACAACGTATCAGCCAACCCGAAATAAGACAGGATGGTTCGTCATTGGCTAGTCTAGAATGAATACAGATCATAAAGGGTTTCAGTGTGGCGGTTATTAAAAATGACAAATATCAACAAGTTTTAGAATATTCTACCATTACATAATGAGTAACTTCTCGTAACTTATTTACTTAAGAGAATCTAAGCTTAACAAATATATGATTCTAACACGCGCTATTTTCCATAATTTTCCTATGTTGTTTTTTTATGGTATTGTGACGGAACAAGCTCGAAGGCCCACCTGATGTTAAGCGAACTAAGCCCTGCCTGTAACAGATGCATTTTATCATAAGTCACGAATTGCACTGCGCCCTTCACTTTGAGACATAGTTGATAAGTCTCATGTGTCTGTAATTTCACTGGCTGTCAAGGACTACTGCCGGAACAAACCGTTAGAAGCTTGGCGACAGATTTTCTACTTGAGGGTGGTAGCTAGCCAGGCGGGCAATAGCAAAATACCCTTCCACCATGCAAAATGTTTGTATCGCATTTGTGCAATATATATTTTTTTTCTCGCAAGGGAGTTAAAAAAGTGCGTATGAAACTCGTGAGCAACTTGCTCATTATACACTCTGCTGATTTACGCCCTCGCTTAAACGGCTCGGGCTGCAACACTAAGCCTCGTGTATAATAAGCAACTTAGCTCACTTGTATCATAATCTACTATTATTATACTACCTATATCATATCTCTTTGGTATGAAAAATTTGGTTAAGAGCATGGTATTTGAGTATTATGATACTGTGTTTATAGAACCTTATAAATAATCGGTGAAGGCGATGAGAACTGGACTTATTGATGTCAGAGAGTAAAGTGAAAAATCATTCTTAACACCTAATCTGGCGTATGATAGAAGTATGGCAACTTCGAATATTATACTCTCTTAAATTAACCGTACGGCAAGTTAAACGAGAACTATATGTTTCAGGTTATAAATATTGCTTATTAACGTTTTTAACAGGTACGAGACAGCTAAATTAAATTTAGAACTTATAATACGAGTAATTATTTATATAATCATATATAACTAGTTATATATATATATATGTATCTATGATAATTTTCACTTAAAACCTACGCACGTCGTAAATTACGGACTTGTCTTACATAATTTACGTTACTTATGCTGAAATATTACGTGTAATTTACTCAGACTTTTTGTTTCAGACAGGCGATGGATAGACACGTGTTTTCACCTTCAACAAAGGCAGTCTGGTGGCTGGCAACATTTTTTAGCGTTTTTGTCACAGGTGAGAGATATTTTGAGACCTATCTATGATAAAATTTAACACTTCGGTAAAATATGAAACTGCCGTTTTATATTAATCAATAGAAACACCATTATCAGCGAAGATACCATATTTTTTACTCTCGCGGCTGTCTATACATTCTACTCATATATTTAATACTTAAGTTTTTATTTTTTGTGATATAAAGTGAAGAGGCTGACTTTTTTATTGACAATCTCACCTGATGGTAAGTTATGATGTGGTCGAAGGTATTAACAGGCTTAACCTATAATGTATATCGAGCATATACAGAGACGAAGAAGGACAGCTGCCGGAGCACACTGTTAGGTGCTTGGCGACAGATTTTCTACTTGAGGGTAGTACCTAGCCAGGCGGGCATTGCCCTTCCACCATGTGGTGAAGCTCAAGCTCGCGGCGGGATTCAAACCATGGATCTGCTGCGGGGTAGTCCATAGCCAAAGCCACTGAGCCACTGCTTCAAAGACTAGTGCTTGCTTGATGGTAAGCGTCACCCCTGTTCACACCCACACCTCACCCGTTATAGTTGCGATCTCGTTCTGCGTGACACAATGCATGTCATTCAACAAGATATTTGTTCGTAAGTCACGTTCAACAGGTAATTTCACTTCCTACAAACTTCAAATTTAAAAAAGTAGTTCTAAGATTTAAAAAAAATCCCTTCATTTTAATTTTGTAAGCTGTAACAGGTAGTGTTTTCACACAAGGTCCTTCATTGTAACATAATTTCTGACAATGAGGTGGTTTCTAAAACGGACCTATAATCACTTATCATTTCCCTTCAAAATTTCCAGTTTTGATATTATTATATCGTACAAAAATACCTCTTCAATATTAACTTCGGCTTCATTCGTGCATTTTTAAAGTACTGGACATTAATCCAAATATAAAAAATAAGCATAACGCATTCAAACTGCCTAACATAAAACACACGATAGTATAATATTGTAATATATTTTTTAAATGTTTATTTTTTCTGTAAAACTACACTATACAGCGAACGGCTTTTAAGTTAACCTTAGCTAGATGCTCATTAAAAATTCTCGTGGTTCGATTTTCTCCCCGAGGGAGGTATCCAATTCTCGTAAGGAGTAAAAGCTGCTAGTTAAAATATCTACTTCTTTAAGACTACGTTTTTAAGATTTTATCGGCTAATGGAGAAAAATAGACTACTACTTTGAGGAAAACTTCTTGAGTAAAAAGCCGTTTGGATTAAGAGCCGACGTTTACTGAATCCACTAGCCAGTACTTCCATATATTTGTTAAAATAAATTACTAAATCCTTCTTATATATTTCTTACTGTATAATATCCTAAAATTAATTAACTTAAGTAAGCTCATCAAACACATCTTGCTTATCAAATGAACACATTTGTAAATAACAAAATTAGAAAAACACTAAAAACTATATTCAATGTTACAGCTACAACAACGAAAGCATTTAGGCAACCTAAATTTTGGCTATTGCTGGCCCACAGGTAGTCCAAATGCTCCTGCCAGAATTGCCCTGGTTTATTGCAATGATTATTAGTTGAGCCAAATACGTGTCAGCTTTTTCATCACGCCTCGCATTGACCAAGCACTCTAAAATTTTCGGAAAACAAATGGAGGGCCCCCACGGGCCCAAAGTCTCTACACAAAACTGCTCAAATTTTGTAACCATTACCGAAATTAGCATACTTGCGCCGTTTGAGTCGCTCCATGAAAGTAGCCGCGGCGCCAGCCCTCACGTTTGTTTCAGAAATATATTATGACAGCGCTAAAGTGTCAACGCTAGTAGCGTCCTACACCAGCCAAGAGCGCCCCCCGCGGCAACACTGGACTAGTGGTGGATAATATAGCATATAGCGCCATAGTATAGCGCGTTATTGCATTGTAGCGCATACAACCCGCTTAGTTATAATATACATATATATACGCATACAACTTCTCTTAGCGCTATAAATAGCGTAAATAAAATATATATAAATACTATAAATAGAATAAATATAATAGCGTCTAACGTCTGCTTGCGATCGCGGTAACACGCTTTGCGCATTTACGCGTTATGGGCCTACGCGCTATATACCTATTATTTGTTTGTGTAATGTTGTGTGTGACCACGCGCGATCTATTGACTCTTACCTATCATTTTAAGAAGAAGTAAAAGTAGTGAAGTTAATACATACAACCAACAAAAACAATATATATAAATTAAAAAAAAAATAACTTTAAAAATTCCTACTCGAAGAGTAAGAAAAAAAATATGTATTTGTACATATCTTAAATGAACTTTTAAATACACCTAAAATTGCACACATTTCATATTATGTCCAAGAAAATTATAGACAGTCCTAAGCCTGAGTAGTGTGAAGAAAAGTTAATTCCATTTATAACAATAAAACAATGTAATATTTAATTTTGTATGAGCTAGAATAATTCGTTACTCATTAGAGCCACGCTGCGCTAGTGTCGAACGATAACTACAGACAGCACGTTGCGCCTGACGCTATTGTGACAACACCTAGCACGATGCATGTAGCGCGGGCGCCTGGTTTCGTTATAACGATAGCGTATAATATAGCGCGTTATTCGAATATAGTTTACAGTCTCTAGCGCGTTGGTGCTATATAGCGGATTTGAACAATACTACACTGGACTGGACCGCGCTCCCTTTGAATAGAGTTTTGAATATTTACATCGACCTAACTTATAAAAAATATGAAATATAAATTTTCAGGCACAAGATATTGTTAACATCAAGTGGTCCTCGTGCTTATTCAGTCAAATACACATAAACAAACAAAAAAAACTATAAACTTTTTTGTTTAAACCCAAAATATTTTTTACAACTTGTAGAAGTCAACCCTAAGAGGTTGTTAGCATTTTACCAATAACCCTGTATGTGTTTATTATTAATGTGCAAAATACTTGTCCCGAATACTTAAAAAATCAAAACCGAGATTCGTATGACAATTGTGCCCTTGAGATAGTCATCAACTCTTATCATTGGGGAGGTGAGTTTCAGTGCCCCCAAGAAGTCACACCTTAGAAGTTACACCTTCTGAGGCTACCGAGCTTCTGATAGCGTTCACTTTCGTCCGGTGGAGCTTAAATTGCCGACAGCGGAATCCACAGCATACGTGAAGTGCATTACCTGCTACTAAAAGGATAATGATATGCAATTAATTGTTGCCTGTTTCCCATTTCCTAATACTTTGCAACTGAAAAGTGCCTAATATTCACACTTGCGGGAACTCCCATTGTTGGTAAACACCCACAATATGTAACAGATTTTTTTCTAACCTTCTGTAGCCTTTCTGATGCCTCAATAGACAGCTATTAGACATTAATTGCTGTCGTTGGATGCTGAGCTAGTATTTGCACTCTCACTTCTTCCCTCGGGAATGTATGTAAAGAAATAGTTTGAAATTACTCATCTCGAGTGGGAATCGAACCCATGTCCCCCGAAGGCACCCGGTTAGTAAAATTGGGGGACGTGGGTTTGATTCACACTCGATGTGAGAAATTTAGTATTTACTCTAAAAAAAATATGTGTGTGATCTTCGGTTAGCACGCGTTTGTGCTTGTGATTGTAACTATTTCCTCATATACCTATATATGTATTTTGTAGAGTATTATGTCCAAGAGGAGAAAACTGTAGGTTAAAACGCATTGTGTTGCCATACTGATTGTACACCATTTTAGCAATAAATAAGTTCAAATGATTCTGATTCTGCAAGAAATTTCGAAGCAGTGATGGGTCAGTGGTATTGGCTGCCGCGCAGCAGCTCCATGGTTTGAATCCTGCCGCGGGCTTGAGCTTTACCGCATGGTGGAATGGCATTTTGCGAATGCCCGCTTGGCTAGCAACCACCCTCAAGTAGAAAATCTGTCGCCATGCACCTAAAGGTGTGTTCCGGCAGCTGTCCTTGAGAGCCAGTAATTCTAGGTTAAGCCTGTTAAAACCTTCGACCACATCATCACTTACTATCAGGTGAGATTGTGGTCAAAGCCTATAAGAAAGTAATAAAAAAAAACATTATACAATAACTATTAAAAAAAATATTAGAACGTCAACGATAACGTCGACATACGAATTATATTAAATTACTAAGTACTATATTATGAACCAAACAATTTATAATGGATTAACTTTCTGCTCCATAATTTTACGTAAATCTTGAATATAACTTTGTTTCATAACTTTGGCCCAAATTTTATTGAAGTTATATTCTGTTGATTTCAAAGGTATATTCGAATGACTCGACAAAATTTAGGTTTGAATTGTTTAGAAACTCAAATAACTTGTAGCTCAATGACCACATTGACACTCATTCAACACCATAATTTTCCGTTTAATGAGTAATGTATATTTTGATATGGTTTTTGCAAACCATGGACCTGCTGCGCGGCAGACTATAGCCATTGCCACTGAGCCATCACTGCTTCCAATCAAAGGGTTCCTTCTATTCAATCCAATTTTTATTTAGTTAACAATTTCCCACTTTCCCACATCAACAGTCGTAACTTCGACCTTCGAATAAAAACGTCCATCTTTAAAAAAAATATTCTCCCTATACGGAGGTTACCATAATCTCCCCGCTTTGCAGGCGTCTTGGGTATCGCAGTGAAAGATAACGGTTCTTTTGAAGGCTCTGCTGCCCACCTGATATTTTTTTTTCCAATCCCACTGGTAGATATAGGGACTGGGTGCAATTCTAAGCCGGCACCTACGTGAAATACTATTATAAAAATAATGAATTGTCGCTACTGCTTTGCGAATGTCAGATTTCCTGCTTCCCAGTACATCAAGAAGCAAATCCAGGACGTCGAATTTTTATTTTTTAATTATAGGTCAGCCTATAAGCACTATCTCACCTGATTGATAATTGATGATGCAGTCGAAGATAATGTTCAGTGTAAACCATAATTACTGATTCTTATGTACAGCTGCCGGTACACACCTGTGTATAGATGTTTGGCTAAAGATTTTTCTACTTTAGGGTAGGTAACCAGGCGGTCGAAATTACCCTTTGCACATAATATATGCATTAAATAGATATATATATATATATATATATATACATATATATTACCATGCTAGTTCGCGGTTATTCAAACCTTGTAAAAAGAAAACAAAATGACCTTAGGTTTTTTATAACTTTACCCTTTGACCACCATCTCACATGTTGGTAAGTGATGATGTGGTCGAAAGTGTTGTTCAGGCTTACCAAAAATTACTGGCTCTCAAGGGCAGCTGCCGGAACATACTTTTAGGTGCTTGGCGACAGATGTTCTACTTTAGGGTGGTAGCTAGGTGGCATTCACAAAATTCCCTACTAACATGCTATAACGACTGCCATCCTAATACAACAACCGGGACCGACGGCTTAACGTGCCCTCCGAAGCACGGAAGCGCTCAGTAATGTCACTAGCAGTCACCCATCCCACTCATGACCGCGGCAGACGTTGCTTAAGTTTGCTGACCAATATACTCTTTATTATCTTTCAAGGCATATTCAGCTATTAAAAATACAGTAATCACTTTTATTTATTTATGTAGTTAATTCGCCAGCCTACATAATGAAACCTCTACAAAAAATAACAAATATCAACCACCTCTGGCTTAGAATTTGAAATCCATAATTTTCACTACTACTAGTCTACTCTTCTAATAACTTAGTTTTTGGGTTCCGTAACTCAAAAGGAAAAAACGGAACCCTTATAGGATCACTTTGTTGTCCGTCTGTCTGTCATGACCCTTTTTCTCAGGAACACGTGGAGCTATTAAGCTAAAATTCATTTCATAAATGTTTCCTGTTAGAATGTTGCATGTTCCCTATTTCTTGTTTCTAGAGTTAAATTAAACAAATGTCATAATTAAAAAAAAAGTCACGGACCCTGGAGCCTATGGACTGTAGTTTTATAAAAAAAAAGCTGAAGCCTTGGAGCTGTGAAAAAATCAAACTTAAAGCTTCATACTTTAAAAAAACCTAACGGAATCAAAAGATACAACCGTTTATGCCGGAAATTGTCGACACTCGCAAGGGAATCAAAACCTATAGAGTACTTCTCGTGAACTCGGAATCTTGAAATTTGGTACGAAGGAACGTCTTATAGCAAACAAAGAAAAATTGCGAAAAACTGTTTTTTTTATTACGCCCCATAAACATTTTTGACAATTTAAAAATGTTACGGATTTCATTTAGCAGTAAAAGTACCATAACTTTTGCTTAAACATATACCTCCAGGTTTGTACGGATCCCTCAGTTCGCGAGTCTGACTCGCTTTTTGCTGGTTTTTTTCTTCTTATAAAACACTTCATTAGTGTATATTAGTGTTTATAATAAGTCGAAAAGTAGTAGTTACCTAATATAAAAATACTAGGTAAAAATGCATTTGTCGCAAACGTCAAATACGCCTCGCTAGCAAATTAACTTTTCCTATCATAAATATTGTAGTACTATTGTAATTACGCTAAAGGGCAGATCGACGACTGAGTTGACTGAGAAGGAGAAACAAATACGCGCTTCAGAGAAATAGATTCAACACATAGACTCCCGCGCGGGCGCCTCTGCGACATAGACTATTTTTCAAGGGTAACTATAGTATGGAAGTGCGTGTGTATGGAAAGGGCTGCACATATTCATCTACAAGCGATGAACTTACTTGAAAAGTTTTTAAGAAAATTTGAGTATAAATAAGGCCTTCCAAAAAACTGCCCCAGCTTCTCATCCTACTACAGTAATGTTACCATAGTAGAGGGTACGTGCAGGGGGATACGTCTAACTATCGTTATCATTGGCTATTTTACATTTATATTTGGTAGTAATTGGACTTTAGAAAAAAACCTTTTAAAATCATTTGACTAGAGCCATTTAACTATATGTATCGTTATTATATATCGTTATATATTTTGAAGCGCTCGTAGCGAAGTTTGCTTAGCTATTCTTAATCGATCAGCAAAGTTAAGCAACCTCCGCCGCGGTCATGAGTTGGATGGGTGATCGCTAGTGACATTACTACTGAGCGCTTCCGTGCTTCGGAGGGCACGTTAAGCCGTCGGTCCCGGTTGTCGTCTTAGGATGGCAGTCGTTATAGAATGGTGGTAGGGCATTTTTCGAATGCTCGTTTGGCTAGCTACCACCCTTAAGTAGAAAATGTGTCGCCAAGCACCTTACGGTGTGTTCCGGCAGCTGTCCTTGAGAGCCAGTCATTCTAGGTTAGCCTGAATAACATCTTCGACTACATCATCACTTACCATCAGGTGAGATAGTGTTCAAAGGCTAGCCTATCAGCTGTAAAAAGTTATATTTCATTATTCATTAACTAATATACGTATTTATTGTTGAATTTCATTTTGTAAACTACAACTAAAAATAATTTTAATAGCCTATTGTGAAAATAATGGTGTATGAATTACTAATTATAATAATAGATTATTATCCTAAAAACTACGATAGCTTAGACTGTTACTTTATCAATGAATACTTTTGCTACTAATTTAGAGTTTGCTTCTTCTATTTCTAAACAACCCTCGACTCAATTTATCTTTAATACAAACTTCAAAATTACACCATTTTAAGCTCGTAGGTACTTCTTTGAAAGTTTGCCGAAAAAATAAGATACTGCCAAATCTCATAAAAGAAGTTATCTACAAACAACAACGCAAAAAGTAACATGATACCCTAGCAGCAAGAGACCTTTATATCATTCCCCTCTAAAAGCTTATTATATTCACCGAAAATTGGGAATAAAAAGCAATTTAAATCTCAATTTTAGTGTTTGAATTTAGAACACACCAATACATTCGGCCTCCATCTCATTGCTATACAACCTCCTTGCGCAAAAAATACTCGATCCAAACTCCTTATGCAAAGAATACTCGACATACAAACTCCAAGGAAATAAATATCGCTTCACAAGTTGACCATCGGAATAATAATAAGAAAATGTTTCCTAATTTCAGTAATTATTCCAATGTTAATTCATTTTAATTAACTTAACCTTCCATTTTCACTTCATTATTTAAATGTCTATTTGAGCTTAAATATTTTTTTTCTCGTAGTCATGGTTTAAAGTATAGTATGCAACTCTCGAATAAAACGGTTTAATATCGAGGGTCATGAAACACTCTCGCGTCAATCAGGATTCTTGAATCACTGCCTACGGTCGTGATTCAGTCATTAGAATCCTTCACTTGTTCATGGTTAATGTATGGGCCTCGCTTTAAATCCGTCCTTTATTCGCTAATTGCATAATATACTACTTATCTCTCGATCAAAAAATCAATATGTACTCATTTAGCTACGCATCTTTTCCAAGTAAGTTTTTAAAGTAACATATAATATACTTATAAAGCAAGGTCGTTTATCGTGTGTGGTTAAAATTACATAGCTTTTGTTTTTTTATTCCTTAAATCATTATAACAGTAATTAAATACGTAGTTAATTACCTGAAGTCCTTATAGACCCTCTTTATTACCACTTAATTTGCTAAGAGTCTCTATAGAGCTACATAAGGACCGTTTAATTGACTGAATGAGAATTTCTAAGAAAATATTATGAAGGTTTTCTGCCGTAAACGTCTAGTTAGAGAAATAGAAAAGATTATAATTAATAAAAATAATATTTTTTTTTACATTTCAAGACACTATCATACATATTAATCATACATTCTCTAACTACTAAACTAGGTTGTGTTGTAGTATTAAGTACTCTAATTAAACTACGAATAAAATATAATATATATAAATTTATAATTACTGGCAAATCTTACAATAATAAAATTTAATATTTATAAGCTTAGTGAATAATAACAATTATTTTTAAAATATTTTAAGAAAACGTCAAATTTATATTTTAATAAAACACTTAAAAAATAAAAATAAATTATATCTAGTGACAATTCCGCCTAATTTTCCTGTTAAGCAAACGTGACGTCACAAGCGCCACGCAGCCAAACCAGAAGAATTTTCGACTCGTTTCGATTCTACACGAAGCATCCTCAGGAGGTCTTGACTCTACGAGCGCACGATCTTGAATATATTTTTTAATTTTTTAAGTGTTTTATTAAAATACTAATTTGATGTTTTCCTAAAATATTTTAAAAATAATTGTTATTATTAGGTAAAACAGAAACTGTTATTTTCTTATGTTGAACAGATTCTCTGTCTCTTCGTACGTGATACTTTTTAGCCAGATTATTAGAGCAACCTTTAAGTTCTTAAGAGATAGAGAATAAATTCTTGCTGTTTTATTTGCGGCATTCTTTAGGCGAGTACTAAGTATACTTTAATGTCTGGAGGTTATTGTGATTCTATAAGAATCAACAGTACATAACCTATATCTTTTACGTTTTCTGAGATTAATGTTAGGATTGTAAAGATCAATTCACTGTCGTCTGTACTGTTTTGTTAGATAGTTCTATTGATTTAACAATAAAATTTGCCTCATTGTGTCATTCTTAAACGCGCTTATTTGTTACGTGTAGTATAAGTCTGATTTCGGTTCTGAGTCGGGATTTGTGGTTGGAATATATGAAAAATATACCGATGAAGTAAAAAGTAAATACTTATTTTTTTAGACTATACATAAAATATAATATCATTTCTTATAAAGCGTATGTTGAGAAGAGCTTTGTTTACTTACTTTGTTTGATTTAACAAACAAGCTTATAATTTTTTTCAAGTGTAGGTTTGTAGCTATGTTTAAGCTTTGTATGTGAACGGTTACATATCTAGAGAATAGTATGTATAAGGGCAGTACATTGCTATTAGCAAATATTCAGTATCAAATTACTGCCACTTTCTCAAAAAAATTAAAGCATTGATTTTGGTGCGTTACATTTCTAAAACTATTTGAATTCTTCACGTAAATTGTAAAATTATTTTAAATTTTGTATCTAAAATAATTTTAGTGTACTTAAAATAATCTGATTTGAAGACGTATTCTAGATGCACTTGATATAAAATCGAAACTGAGTACCTACGGCTATTAAGGACTTGAAATCTACGAATAAATAATATGATGTATTCGTAGCTGGAAATATATTTTACACCACACCCACTCAGAAAGTATCTCATTGCTCGTTCAAAAATGGGTATTAAAGTTCATCATATCTCCCATTTATATGTGCAGCGAGAAAAGACGAAAAAACAGAAATAGATCATTTCCTCCGCTCAGTGTATAATTTACTTTTGGAATACCTCATAATAATGATTTTGAAATCTGTTTTTAACGGATTTACTTGAAGGGTTAGATAATTTTTTTTCGTTCCCATGCTCATCAAAGCTACTCTAATTTTCTATAGTTTATTATGTTCAAGTCAAGATTTTCTGTCTGGAAATTAGATTATCTACTACTATATCAGCCGGACTGTCCACTGCAGAACACAGCCTTGCCCATAAGGAGGGGGTTTTCCATAGCCTCCACGTTTCGCAGGCGCCTTGAGGATCGTAATATAATACAGTAGTTCCTCAGAAGGCGCTGCTGCCTACTTTCCGGTATTTTACTTACTTAGTTGCCTCTGTCTAGATGACGGGGGGCGGTGACATTTTAGCCCGGCACCCCCAGGTTATTATATAGTGTATATTATTGAGGTGTGTACAAAATGACGGTATTGTAGAATTTATATATGTCGTCTATACTAAGTTTACCTTACGTATAACCAATTTTTTCAATCTTTTTAGGAGAAATGCCGATCCAAGCGGAACCGGATCCAGAGTTTCTTCAGGCGTTAGAGAATCACACAGTAACGCAGGGCCGAGATGTGCACTTCACTTGTGTCGTCAACCATCTCTCTAACTACAGGGTAAGAACTATTTAAATGATTCCAACTATTTCGATGTGGAAAAATTAATGGATGGTATGAAATATTGCAGAGGCTATAAAAACCGCAGCCACGAAGGTGAGGCTTCGCCCCGGATGTTATACCTGTCGAAAGCCAAAAATTTGTGAAAACGGATGGATGGAAGTAATTGATTTTTGTAGTTTAGCTTAAATTCCATAACTAATACGTTCAGGCGTTACTTTATGGAAATCAATATTTAATAATAACAAACATTTTATAGAACATGAAATTTATATTTAAGAAATCACTTAAAATATTTAAAAATATATCTAGTGACTATTCAACCTAATTTTCCTGTTAAGCCGATGTGACCTTGTCGAAGATCGGGACGAAGTTTCTCAATAGTTCTCTAAGATATAACACTTCCTGATGATGCGTTGGGTGGTAGCGAAACGTCGAAAATTGTCTGGTTTGGCTGCGGGTTGCTTAACAAGCGTGGACTTAACAGGAAAATTTGGCGAAATGATCACTACATATACTTTGATAATTTTTTAAGTGTGCTTCCAAAACTATTAATTGTTTTCTTAATATTTGGTTATTAGTAAGTACTTGTAAGTGGAAAAAAGTGTATCTGACAATATGCGTTACCGTAATGATCTAATGACCGCGCGATTGGTAACAGTCGAACATTTTTGTAAGTAAAATGCACTATCAACGCTGAATTTATTTATTTTTAGACGCCTGGCCCCACAAGACGTCTGTCAGGCGTGGGGATTATGGCAAACTCCCCTAAATTGAGTGGGCTGTGTTCAGCAGTAATTTCTTTAATGGGGAAATGGGCATGTTGTTTCTACACCGCGTGAGGTGGTCGGCTATAGTAGTAGCCATCGATATCTTCTGAGAGTCCTGAGAGAGAAAGTGAAGAAAAATGTCAGAAGGTAGGCAGCAGCGTCTACTCAAGAACTGGCATCTTCCATTGTGAATAACAGTGTCTTCAAAATTGAATAAATGATTTAGACTTTTTTGACTTTCAAGTGGATTTGGAGTGAAAAGGCTGTATAAATTATACAAACGACGCAAAACTAAAAATGAAAGCACTACATTGCTTTAGTTTTTTTTTATTCCTGTTAGATTAGCCTTTGACCACTATATCACTTGATGGTAAGTGATGATGTAGTCGAAGATGTTGTTCAGGCTAACCTAGAAGTAACCTAAAAGTAGCTAACCTAGAAGACAATAACTTAAGTAGATATATGGCAATACGAAAAGAACTAAAACGGGAGATAAAAGTCTACATTATTGTATGTATACTGGTTCATAGTTATGTAATAACTATTACTACTAAATTAACTAAATCGACTACAGAATTCAAAGAAAGGTGATGATTTTGACATATATATATACAGTCGCCTGCAATAAGAAGTATACACATTGTAATTTTCAAAATAGTATTGAGGGTTCTGTTTTTCTCGGCTCGGCTTAGGCTTGACGTTGTAAATCGTTTTTTTACGAGGTAGCTTAGAAAAGTTTTGATAAACCCGCAAAGTTTTTAAAAAATCCTTGCTAGTGCTTATATGCCTACACTCTATCAAAATAATACGCCTTCCAAATTTCATGTATTTAGGACCAGTGGTTAAGTTTGTGCGTTGATTTTTATATATTTCTTTCAAGACTTTGAATTTTGTATATATGGATAAGTATTACTACCCAACGCCTATTAATTATTCTCTAATCAGTCAATCAAGTCGCCGACATAGCTTTCAGAATTTGCAAGTTAAAGTGGCAATGGGCTTGAAAAAAACATTGCTCGACGAACTGATAACCGATGGGGAAGAAATGTACTCGAGCGGTTACCACATTACACCGGCAGACGTGGAACTCGTACTAGTCTGGAGTGGTAGTGACGTTCCGTTGAGAGGACTTTTGGGTCGTGGAGCTCAATCCAGTGATCAGGTCCTGAGTTTAGCAGATATTCTGCTATAGCAGACTTCTCCACCTGGCGATTTTTCACAGCTGCTATATGTTCTGTGTGGAAAATCGCCAGGTGGAGAAGTCTGCTATAGCAGAACACTCCAGACTAGTACGAGAAGCTATTGAGATAAGGAAATATCGTAATTTCAATAGAGAGGATGGTTTTAAGTTAGCTGCATCCTGGAATCCAGTGATTAGGAAATGCACCAAACGCGTTTTACCTTCCTTAAGACCTGTGGATGTTGTCAGAGTTGTGTGTATGATACATTTCTAAGTCAAATGAGGGTAGTTGGAGAAAATACCCGCCTTTCAAGACGTTGACACCCGCCTCTCCAGTCCGCTCGTGACCACGACCAATGCAACTTGGTCGAAACGTCGAGGTAAATAAATTTATAAATGTTTTTATCGCGATTAAGTCCCGTTAAATACATATAAATATGACTAATAACCGTTCTTTGTGGCGTTGAATGCGGGAGGCCTTTGTTCAGCAGTGGACGTCTTCCAGCTGATGATGATCAAGCAGTCAATATTATCCATTATACAAAACTGTGACTCCGTCTAAAATGAGGATACCGCTATAAGCTTTAGATTTGCTGTCTGTAATCTTCCTTCTGACTTTGATCGCGTAAATGCTAAAAGCAAGTTTCCCAGACAAACGGCTTAAAGCCATCATTAGCATGCAGAGCAGCACTGGCTTGTAAAATTCTCTCGATAGAGTGCTCCTGATAAAATTCCGAAGGTTGCTTAAAAGATTCCTTTTCTTATATTATTGGCTGTCAAGGTAGTCTTTAAGTGATTCAATTAGGTATTTGAGGTATACTTCTGATTGCTAATCGATTCCTTTCAGCAACCGATATGATTCGTTGCACTTTTCAAATCGTTTCTTTGTATAGCAGCAATATGGAACAGGATGTATGAATGCTGTGGCATTGTAAACATGAGAAATATATACGAATAGTCCAATATATTGCCAATGAAAGAACGTTCCGATTGCATTTGAAACCCATATTTCCCAGTAAAGAGACGCGGGTATAAAGGTCAGATATATTGATCGATGTTTACGTGAAGTGTACTCGGCGATTATGACAGGTAAAATGGAGTGGACGGCTGTTTGCGGCAGTCCTTGGATTAATTGTGCGAACAAAAGCTGTGTCGTGTTTGTGCTGCAGTAGAAAATGATAAATCCGAGGGAGCTTGCGCTGAGAATAATTAACGATAGTTTTGTACCAATTTTTTTTATCGTTGTGTCAAAATACAAATTCTGTTAAAACATAACAATATCCAGCTAAATGTTTTGGCATTGAAGCTAAATACATTATTAAATAAAATAAAATATAACATATTTATATTCCTATAACTATACAACTATAACTTACGAGTACACACATGATAGCCGAGCGGTAATAGCTATGGACTGCCGTGCCGCAGGTCCCTGGTTCGATTCCAACCGCCGCGCCAGCTTGAGCTTCACCGCAAGATGGAAGGGCATTTTGCGATTGCCCGCCTGGCTAGCTCCACGCTCAAGTAGAAAATCTGTCGCCAAGCTCCCAACGGTGTGATCCGGCAGCAGTCCTTGAGAGCGAGTGAAATTACAGGCGCATGAGACTTAACAACTAGTCTCAAAGTGACGGCCGCAGTGCAATTCGTGACTTGTGATGAAATGCATCTGTTATAGGCAGAGGTTAGTCCGCTTAACATCAGGTGGGCCTCGAGCTTGTTCCGTCACAATGATATAAAAAAAACTGAACAATCATAATTCGACGGAAACGGAATCCTCAACAAGAGAGCTATTCTCGTATATTAAGCGGTTTAATAACGGTCTTAACAGAAAAATAAAGTAATAAACAATGCAGATAAGGCTTAATGTTAAAGAGCATTACATTGGCATATTTTTTATAGTCCATTTAATTCTTACTGTACCGGCCGGATTGTCCACTGCTGAACACAGCCTTCCCCATTAAAGGGGGAGTTTAACATAATCCAACGCTTGGCAGGCGTCTTGGGGATCGCAGTTTAAGGGTGAACTGGCCGGGCCGTTCTCCATACAAACGCCGTAGGGTGATCACTGCCTTATTTTTGGATTTAGGTCCAAAACAAAGCATAATACCGATTGATTTCGTCATTACCTAGGCTTGTATGATGCCGAAATTTTAATAAGATATTTAACTTGAGAGTTATGAGCTTCGAAACATTTTCATATAACATTTTCACGGCTCATAACTTTCAACTTAATTATCTTTTTAAAATTTCGGCATCATACAAGCCTAGATTATGACGAGATCAATCGGTATTATGCTTAATTCTGGACCTAAAGTCTCAAATACGGGAGTGATCACCCTACGGCGTTTGTATGGAGAAGCGACCGGCCAGTTCAACCTTAAGATATCAGTTCCTCATAGGCGCTGCTGCCCACCTTCCGGTATTTTACCTTTAGTCACCTTTTACGACACCCACGGGTAACAATGGGGCGGTGACATTCTAGCCCGGCACCTCACGGGGCATTTATTCTTCATTATTATTTAGGAATACACTTCTAATTCCTAAATAATTATGAAGAAATAGTACCTACCTACTTATTTTTTTTTAATGACGCTTGCTACTTGGTTTTCATTACAAAATTCGAACGAGAGGAAAAATTATCACGCATATGACGATAAGCTTTTCTTTTCGTTGTAATTTTGTAAAATGCAGTACCTTTTTGAAGAATATTACTAATATACAACTAGGGCTGGATTTCCAATCCTAAAAATTAGTTCAACCAACAAAATAAGTTAATATCAAAATTAGTCACTTATTCACACAATAAGGTATTCAAAATTGAACATATAATGAGTATAAAAATGGCGAGTTGAAAGCTTTGTATCGAGTTAATTCAGGTTATATGTATTTCATTCATCAGTGCCGCTATATGTATGTGTTTTTATAGTTTACGTAACCGTTAATTTGTTAATATTTTTAATTTTCGTTATTATTCTTTTTTATTTGCTCTAATCCTCACATATATGTAGGTAGTGTGTGGCGGCAGCCGCGGATCCGGTCCGCATGCGGGTGATGGCACGCTCCTGGCCATACGCAGGACAAAGATTTCGTTTTCCGCTGCAGTGTTGTCGTGTCGCCTATATGCGTTCCATGCGCTTTCTGCCCGCGTGATAGGAAAACATATATGAAATTATAGGATGCCGGCAGCCCGCATGCGGGCAAGACCCGCACGCGGGTGGCTATCCGCGTGACAGGAAAAGCAGTTTAAGTCTAAAAAAAATTAGTTCAGTCTCGGGTTACATTTCTGTTACCTAGGGAATTTTAACAAAACAAAACCGACTTTAAACATAAAATAGGCATTATTAGGAATAACTCAAACACTACGCGTCAGATCTCACCGAAATTTAAGTGGGGCTACATGACAAGCACCAGCTTTAGAATATTAAAAAACAAAAAGTAACACACACAAAAAAAATACAGCCGAATTAAACCCCTCCTCCATTCCTAGTGGTCGGTTAAAAAGTAAAATTTTCTGAACAAATTTATTATAGATTTTATTTGATTTTAGGCGCCTTGAAAATCTAAGTGATCGCGCCTTGTGGCAGTTCTTCAAAAGACACTGCTGCCCATTTTCATGTATTTTCCTTTTATCCTCTTATGACACCCACAGGAAGATAAGAGTGGTTGTTACTCTAGTACGACATCCCACAGGGCTGATGTTAGAAAAAATAATAAAATACTTGTAACTGTATAATGTTAAGAAGTCGAAGTATAAAACTACCTGAGTTTTTCGAGAAGGTGGAAAATCCTAAAATAGATTTGTTTGGATTGAAATGGAGTACTACATTCGTGGAATTCGTCTTTAGAATTATGTTAAATTAATGACATTATAGGAATTCTATTAGTTTTAATTGATTACTAACATTCAGAGTAACATAAATCGAAAAGAAAACGGTCATATAGGTTTTTTAAGGTAAATTATGGGCATTTCCGTATTATTTGTCTAATATTGTAAGAGTTGAAAAGTTTATAGCATTTTTAGTATGTAATTCATACAAAATGACTTATTATGAGTCCTGAATGTTGAGACTGAAAAACTATATAAAAGTCGACAATTTGGAATATATTTTGCCATTTTTTGGTAATAGTTCGCAAGAAATCGTTCCACTGAGAAGCGAAAAATATGTTTTTTGTAATGCAACATTTAAAAAATACAACCGGGGTCATCAACAATCCAGATCCTCTTTACGTCACATATTACGAATCCGTCCTAAATATCTTTATTTCTGTACCAACGCACAAGACAAGTTTCACGCGCGCTGCTCTCTACATATCTGTCAAATAATGAAGCCACCATTTTTTTATTTACACTGCAAATTGAGTCAATATTGTGGGTATGCTAACTTCAAACCATGCCACTAATTCTTAGGTAGTCACGGATCGGCTTCCACCATTACCTATCGTCACATTCCTTGGTAGCTGGTCTTTCTTGTTATTCTTCAGGTTGAAGTTTCCACTACGGAAGCGGTTAAACCAATACCGTTTGGTGAGTTCGTTAGCCGAATCCTCAGCAAACACAGCATATTACGATCAGTGTATGCTGCGATTGTCTTACGTCAGAACTCGTATTCGAGTCTCACTCTGATTTTCGCTGTAAGTATTTCTGAAATGCTGAATGTACACAATTGAAATTCGAATGTCAAATATATTTTTTGTTTAAATTTAGAATGCTTTAGTTTTCCTGTGAACATGTGTATATCTGATAAGCCGGGTTAATGTTTATTCAAAGTGGCCAGTACGTTTTAACGGCAACTTCATGTTTAGTTTTTTAAGAACAGAATCGTAAATTAAGAGGGTACTTCACTGCCTTTGAAAGTGACCTCCTCTGAGGGTCGTTGTTATGATTTAGAAAACATGTATGCTGTGTACGGTCATTTTTGCAACAAACACGGTATTTTCATAACTGCTATAATTATTAATAGGTAGTAAAAGTATCGAAATGTAGCTGTTATGTAAATTATTTTTGGACCTCCTCCTTATAACGAACTTTCACATCAAATCCGTGCTGAAGTTTTTTTAATCAGACAACCACGTCTATATAAAAGGTATTATTTTCTCTATTTTTCGCGCTTTTTGGACAAACAAAAGGTCGCAGCTGCCATGCGCAGTGCAGCATTGAAATTGAACTTTATTCATATGTCTTTTATTTTTGATTACGACCTCCCAATTGATCTGTATCGCCCCTTTGAAGCAAACGTCTTTGGCAGGAAATTCAAAATTTTACTTGGTTTTTGTTTTGTTGCGAAGTAACTACATATAACTATTATACTTAATTAGGTAAAACACGAGGTTCGGAGAAGAGTTTTTACCAAATCTAATAATTTATATACATATTGAATTTATTACAGATAAGGTACGTTTGTACGTATTATATTTCTGAAAGACAAATAAAAGGACCGTTTTAGGTTTTTGTGTGCGGTTTTATAATAAAGTTCCCAAACATATTACAACACTCACAGAAGGAAAATTTAAGTTGCACGTGAAAAATATTTTGATTAAGAAATCCTACAACACAGTTTGTGAATACTTATGCGACTAAAATGCTTGGACAATTCTGCCTCTGCCAATCACCTGTCATATACGTACTTGAGCGTCTTCAAAATTTTTGTATTAGATTCATATTTGGTTTACGCAAATATATATATATATACAGATATATATATACAGGATACATAAATATTCGCGATCGTAGTTTACGATATTGTAGTATGGTAACGAAACCTACTAACGTAAAAACTGAATTGAAGATTTTTTTATTTTGCTGCCACAAACTTGAGTTTCTCTCTTAAACATCATGGTGTGGGAGTCATAAGAGACGACTAAGACAAAAATACCAAAATGTGAGCAGCAGCGCTGCTGATTAACTGTCATTTTATACTGTGAACCTCGAAACGCTTACCAAGCAAGGGATAATGGCAATATCCTATTAATGTGGGAGGCCTTTGTTCATTTGTGAACGTTATGGCTCTTGAAGTGATAATAATCGTAAATATTGCCCGTATCTTTCCAAAGTATTTTTTCACTGTAGCAGTATCTTACGACATATATATTGTAGACTAATTATGCCTGACTTTACATCAAATATTAGACTGCCTTTAAAGATTCAATCGCATCCACCTGTTTGTAAAATACATTTATTTAGCAAAGCGGTAAAGTTCTGAACAACGAGTAACAAGTGCACGGGCGATATTTTAACTTAAATCCAGGTTAATTGCAAAATATTTTACATAACAACGGAGCGCTACTCATTCCGGAATGTCATTATACAACGTTGATATACCACCTACGCGTGACTTGAAGAATATTCATTTACATAAAGATAATGTATTTCAACGCCTAAAAATACAATTACAATTGGGCTGCAAAGTGAATCTTCATAGTAGAAAGCTCAAATTTTGTGAACTTTGATCTTCTCTAATAAGCATTTCAATCCAACAGGGCAATGCTACCAGCATGCAGGGCACGCTGCCAACTGGTAGAAAGCTGGAGCATTTGGACTGCCTTTGAGCCTGCTGAGCTATTTTGTTAATATCTTTTAAATAAATGTCTTAAATTAGCTCTTTTTTCCGCTTGGCTCGCGTCCTTTTTCTCAGTTTAATGAACGCTCTTTCCATACAATTGTAGTTTCGTATTTTATATACCAAGTGTTTAAAATTCGTATGCATATTGCTGAGCCTAATATCAGTGCTTCTAGTTTGCTAGTTTTGTAGATTTGTTATTTATTTTATCCCTAAATGTCCAAATAACAATTCCCTTACAAAACAATTTATCAAATTGTTTTTAAAAGTACTTAAATTTACCGAAATCTGGCAAACCAGCAGAACAAGTACCGTAGTTACCGATCGCTAAATTTGACATTTAAAATCGTCTTAATTCGATAAAACGGGTTATATCGACGTTTTGTCGATGTTGCGAGTATGAAACCTACTTAAAGGATCAGTAACTAAATTCGTTAAACTTTAACGATAACCGTAGCATGGAACTTCGAAATGACGACTGAGATCGTCTATTTTGTAGATTTTAACAATGATTTTGTCAGGTTTAAAAAGAAGCGCGATATAACTGCGAAGAAGTTAAAAATTGACTTTTGGGCTCCTTTTGTTATTGATATAAGAGCGGTGGGCTATTATAAATAGCCAAATGCTACAGAGAAGAGCTTGACGAACTTCGGAGAGTGTTTCTTAGTTTCATTTCCGGAATCTATTCCGAATATCGAAAGAAATTGTACTCGCCCTCATGCAAGGTATAAAAAACGATATTAGAAGGACGTCATCTCACGGTCCTACCCGTCCACATTACAATAACTAAATAACTTAGTAGGTATAGTATCTTAAATTATATGGTATAGTATCTTATATTAAATATAATTATTGTATTGGCCTATGGTTAATTCCTATAAATGAATATTATAGACAGGTACTTAACTAAGTACTTACTCAAACTATGGTCCGTAACTAAATTGTTTGTTTGAATGTTTCCGCATTTTTTTTTTATTTTTACGTCTTTTTATTTTGTTATATAGGACCAGAACAATAATTTATAAGGTTTCACTCGCACTTTTAATTGTATTTGTTTATTCCTTCTACAGCGGGCAGGAAAATTTTTAGATGATTTATTGGTTTACGAACTGATAAACAAATATAATATCTAATGATTATCTCAAGAACCATTATTTATAAAAAAAAGATAACTGATGTCAGCTGTCATAATCATTATTTTAAGTTCAACTCGATACTGAGAGATTTTATACAAAAGTTAAAATTTTCTGTTTTAATCATCAAAAACATACTGTAATTTGATGTTATATTAAAAAAATGCTTTGATTATAAATATTTTCAGGAAATCTCATTTCCCCAGTGATGTACGATTTTAATAATCTGTGCAATCTAGTATCGATGTTGCCATTTCGTAATAATCAACATACTGTCAACAATTTCACGATCGTAAGCCGTCGATAAGAGTTATCAACAACAGTTCCATACTTGCAATTGGCGATACGATTCGCTAAATTTATCGATTCGATAATTTAACGAGCCATACTATGGTACTTGCAGTGCAGAAGCATAGATATTAGACTCAAGGAATTACATGCAAAGTTTCACCGAGTTTGAACACTACGTAATATGACGAAACTACGTATTTATGGAAAGAGCTCCGTGCACTCTGCTCCTTAAGTATTTGTTTGTTTAGATTCTTAATGTAACTTAAACGTTGTAGCGAATGTAAAACGCCACGTAAAGCTTGTAGTCTCACCCGCCCCGAGGAATGCAGGGCGCCTCGTCCGTGCCGCTCGAGCATTTTTCATGTGACATCGCGCTTTGTTGCGGTCGGGAAATAAATTAGTAACAATTTCATTGTTTGTGAAATTATTCACCAAGAGTGTGAGTGTAAAGCTGTTCTGGAGCTAGAGAAATGCTAGAGAAGTGTTTACGAATCGTGGGTTGTCATTTCGAATAAATGTTGTGTTTGGTTGGCTATGTTATTTTCAGTTATGGTCATGTTGGGATTTATTTATTCTACTTATTTTTGTATTATTGTAACTATAATTACGCTTGATAAAGGAAACAAGCTTTCAAATGATAACCCTTACACCTGTGACGAATATACACATTTTTTTAATACTTTATGCTTTAGGCAAGTTTACTTTCAATTTACGGACTATATACACAAGTGTGTCGTATTTAAATTGTGCCAAATTACCAAGAACCTTTATTTACTTAACTTCCTGTTCATTAATCATAGTAATACGTCCCTTATAATAAAATAATGACATATAAATAATATGAAGTAAGTAATAATAATATAAAGTTTTAAATAGAGTTGTTTGGTATTTAATATCTTACTTAGAGTTTGACGGGGCACACACGAAGCCCACTTTATGTTAAGCGGTAACCTCTGCCTATAACAGATGCATTTCGTCTCGTTAATCAATGTGAGAGTCCAGAAAAATTACAGGACTAGGACTGCTGCTAGAATACACTGCTAGGTGATTGGCCACAGATTTTCTTCTTGAGGGTAGTGGTATCCCGGCTACCATTCGCAAAATGCCCTTCCATCATGCGTTGAAGGTCAAGCCGGAGGTGGGAATCGTACCAAGGACCTGCGGCGCGGCAGTAAATAGCTTTCACTGCTCGGCTATCCTCAAAATTATTGTTTTTACTTAAAACGTATGGTACTTCTGTCAAAAACAGCATCATAATATCAACCCCATGTTTGAGATGCATATCCCTACGTAAAAACTACATCTTAAGATCGAACTTTGAGATAGCTTTATTAATACTAGTCTAGAAGGATAACAAGTCCTATAAAAAAATTAAATTCTGACTGCAAATTATTTACTTTCGATAAGCGTTTTATCGTTTCATTGATATCAAAACTGCAAGTGATATATATTTCTGAAATTGTTATTAAAAGCCCTTCATTTTGATACTACTCGAAGGGTTTCAAACATTTTTTTTCTTATCACAATATGGCGTATAAAGACCACAATTTTCTTTATGTACCTATAGTCAAGAATTGAGTTATCAAGACAAATCTAATGATATCTCATACATTAAAATCAGTTAAGCCTTTTAGAAGTAATGGTGGATTAAAGAAACTTACAAACATACATAATATATACTTGAACCCTGAAAACATATCACTCATTATTTGGGCAGTCGTGTAGAAATAGGTATATAACCTAGTTTCGCCAGACTTTGATAGTCGTCGGAAATGCCATCGGAGGTGAGCCTATTGCCACATACTGAACACAGTTTCATTCTCCGAATAATTACTTTTTTATACAAAAAATATGTTCGATGGTCTAATCAAACTAAGTATGAAACATAAGTACGAAAAGTGGCTCATATCAACACCACAGAAAAATATAATCAAACCTGAACTTTTTTCTTACAGGTAGCGTGGATAAAATCGGACTCAAAAGCTATCCTGGCAATTCACACAAACATGGTGGCCCTGAACCCTCGCCTGTCAGTCAGTTATAACAATCACAACACGTGGAAACTGCGCGTCAGCAACGTGCAAGCCAACGACTCCGGCACTTATATGTGCCAAGTCAACACAGACCCAATGAAAAGTCAGGTGAGCCTACTATCACTCTTATTTAATCCTGAAAATTCACATAAAAATGCTGGCACCAAATCTACTACGTTTGCGTATTTATTTATACATCAATTAATAGCACTTGAAAACTGCACGTTAGCAACGTGCTAGCAGAAAGCAAGTCAGTGTCAATTGCATGTAAAACCAACGATTATGACAAAAATCAGACGAGCCATATTTATTTACGTTAAAGCCCTAGATTCAGGGTTACTTTGCGGAAATCAATTTTAATAATAACAAATATTTTTAAAATATTTTACGAAAATATCAAATTAATATTTTAATAAAACACTTAAAAATACATCTAGTGACAATTCCGCCCAATTTTCCTGCTAAGCCGACGTGACGTCACAAACGCTACGTCGGCTTAGCAAGAAAAGGGCATAATAATAAAAAAATATTTGTTATTATTTTGCCCTTATAAGACCCTAACAGGTGGCTTGGTGCTTGGTGAAGCGACAATGCCTTACTGGTTTTATCATATATAAATATAATATCTTAGTTCTAAATTGATTAACCCTCAGGATAGCGCCAATATGCTGCAGAGCCCATCGTATCAGCTGCTTTCAGAGTTTTTAGCTCAACAGATCCCAGAGATGGCGTTAGCAGTATCGATTCGGTAGATATTTGGTGTTATAATCTACCTACAAAAGTCACACAAGTGGCTCGCAACAAATACTTTTATATAGAGGGTAATGTGTGGACTATTCATTCGTTTCTCCGCTTAAAAACGCACATTGCCGCTCCGTGTTAATTTTATTAATAATAATTGAACAATTGAAGACGCAACAAATAACCCTTGCTATACAAACAATATTGTATGAACGGCACAGTGCAGTGAGTGTAACATATTTTGGGCAAGACTTTCTCCCGATTATTTTAGTTCTTATTTTCGCCTTAAAGTGAGAAGAAACGGGTTTAGTGCCCATCCTGATAGCCCTGTCAAACTTATTCAAAATATTAAGTAGATATATGAAGCGCTCATAGTGGGTTTTGCCAAGGAATTCATACCTGATGAACTAGGTTATGTCTGTTTGCTGCGGTCATTACTTGCATAGGTGCTCGCTTGTAGAATTTACTATACTGACCGTTCCCGTGTTTTCAAATTACGTTATGCTATTGGATGTTGTGTTTAGTGATTGTTAGGCTATGTGGCAGGCCCTCGGATGGCCTGAAAAGTCTGGTTAGTGGTAGGACTATTTTCAATGCTTGAGAGTCCTAGCTAGCTGCCATCCTCAAGTAGAAGATTTGTCACGTAGCACACATTGATCTATTCTTGTAGCTGTCCTTGAAAACCAGGTCTCATTCTGGGTAAGGTAAGTTGGATTTTTTCCTCTTATACCGCTCTCTTCCTCGCATATCTCTGGTAGATACGCCGCCTATACCTAGTTTATACTATGATCGACCACATCATCACTTAATACCATTGGGTGGGAAATTGTGATTGTGGTCAAAGTCTAGCCTAACGGCTATAATAAGACCTATATTCCTATGGCTACATGGCACTGGCCGATGGCCAATAATTTAGTTCTCACAACCTCTATGGCTGGTATTTAATTAGACACATTTTTTTTTATGTTATTGTGACGGAACATGCTCGAGGCCCACCTGATGTTAACCGGACTAACCTCTGCCTGGAACAGATGCATTTCATCACAAGTAGCGAATTGCACTGCGCTCGTCACCTTGAGACATATTTTACTAGTTAACGTTAAGTCTCATGTACCTGTAATTTCACTGGCTCTCAAGGACTGCTGCCGGAACAGTACGTTAGGTGCTTGGCGACAGATTTTGTACCTGAGGATGGTAGCTAGCCAGGCGGGCAATCGTAAAATGCCCTTGAACCATGCGGTGAAGCTCAAACCGCCGGTATAGCCATAGCTTAATCTGAAAATATGCAATATAAATACTGTGGTTTAGCGGCCTAACATAGAACCGTGGCGGTCCCACTTCTTCATACTGAGAAGTCCAACTCACCGAACGAACGCTGTTCCTCAAGAAAATCTTGGGCTCTTTTTAAAGTCACCGTTGCAAGTTATCGTATTTCTTCTTCTTCTTCGTTTATTCTGTACAACCAATTTTTTTTAAACTAACTTTGATAAGTATTTTGTTTAAAACATTGGTTATACGGAATTTATGTCTATGCTAAATAAAGGTGCGGTATAATGCCCGTAACGTGTAAATTTTTGCAACATTTTCATCTCGAGCGAGAATCGGACCCACTTTTTATGCACCGAGCGCCTTGAAAAATCTTGAAAATTTTGAACTAAAAATTCGTAAATTAGAAATAATTTAAACCACTATGGCTTAGCATGCGATAGTGCCTTGATTGAAATCTTATTTTGAAATATAGGAACTATGCAAAATAATCTACGATTTAAGTGTTTGAAAAATAATTTTTTGGTCCAATGTATTACAGTACTATGGTCAATGACCGTACCGTTCCTCTGTGATGGTTAAAATAATAAAATTAAATCACGAAATTCACATCTCATCCAACAGCCTCAATGGTTCGAGCAGTCCAGGTACCCTTTGCATAAATCAGGCAGATGGGAGGATTCCATAACCGCTCAAAATGACTGCTCCAAAAACTTTACAACTATGTAAATGCATAATTATTTAATACTGCAAATATACTCGCAAAATTAACACTAGATAAGTACTATCAGTTAAGACTAAAAATAAGTAGGTACATAAAATAATGTATGACTTTAAAGTCAAGCTTACATTTGTATGTACAGCTCACAAGGTAATGCTTTTGTGCTCCCATTTCAACTAATGAAGTTGGTTTTGAATTCAGAATGTGGACTATTATGTAGCTTTCTTGGAAAAGCCTGGCCTTCATTTCTGCTTCGTATTGTACGTATACCGCCGTGATTATAAATAGGCATTTAAGAAATGTGTCAGAACTGAAAATTAGAAATTAAGTTGAACTACATATGAATAGAGGAGTTTATTATTAACTGTTTATAACAATATCTTTATCTTTGTTTGATATTTTTGACGTTAAGATGGCATTTGTTTTATCCTACTTCCTGGTATGTGAGAAAAAGTTTCTCTGCGAACAAATATGTATGGAATAAAAAGAACTTATTGCTAGGAATTTCTAAATAAAGTGTAATGTGATGAATGTTGAATTGACCTCTTAGGCGAAATTGAGTGGTGGCTCGAGTTGGGAATATAGTGTTTGTTATACAAGAAAGGTTCAGGGGAAAAATAGGGACCAATTTGAGCATAATATTAAAATCGATGTCAAATTCATTCAGTTTTTTAAATAAACAAGCTATGGACAATCCTACAAAATGATGCTAAAAAGATCCAAAGTCTATTTACCACCTTCGACCACATAATAACTCACCACTAGGTGAGATTGTGGTTAACTGGATAATCCACGTTAAAAGAAGTGTAGTTAAAAATAAGAAGTATAGGTTGTCGTGAGTTGATTAATATTAATTACTAACAACTACTGTATCAGCCGGATTGTCCACTGCTGAACATAGCCTCGCCCATTAAGGGGGGGTTTGTCATAACTCCACGATTGGCAGGCGTCTTGGGCATCGCTTACGAAACCCACACATACTAATAGTGGGGTTACGTTCTGGCCCGGCACCCCACGGGGCCAGCCCGCCACCCCACGGGTGCCTACTATTACTAAGGTCACTACTACTACTAAGGGTTCTAACAAAAGTTTGCAGTAGAATCTGTAAAACGTAGCTTCATTTCTTCATGACATTGTTTGAATGCCACAATTCTAATTCAAGTGAATAACATTGCAGTCACGGGAGCAAGACGAGTCCCTAATGAAATCAGACACAGAAAGCCATATCTCAAGCCGTTCAACGTCGAGGGTGGGAATGTATTGTGCGATGCATTGTAACAGTAATCGCTGTTTTATTGTGTTACTGTGATTTGAAAAGGGGAAGAGGCTTTATGGCGTGCTTTATGCGTGACTTAGAAATAACCTTATAAAATTTGATATTTACCAACTGACAGAAGCTATTTTGAAGGATATATCTTTCAAAACTGTATAAAGATGGTTAAGAGTGTTTAATGTACAAAAAATGTATAGATTCGGACTTTACCTAGTGTAAGTATAATATTCATGTACATATTAAAATAAAATAAGTCTTTTTAAAGACTTTTCGATTATTTCGTTTGTTTTGTTCCCATTTTTTAGGAGGTTCTCAAGTCGACGCGTTTATTTTTTTATGTATTACCACACATACTTTTTACAGATAAGTTCGATTTTGATAATTATTTTTTGTTTGTAAAGGTATATCTTCGAGGTAGGACCTTACAAATTTCATCAAAATCGGATGAGTAGTTCATAGTTTATAAGTTAATTAATGAATTTGCTGTTCTCAACGATGAAACTAATTTAGTCGAGTGAATCTTGTAAGCAGATTTCAGTTTTATCACTAAAAAGAGAAAACATTTTTTTTCAAAAGAAATGGATCCGATTTCCTATACTGAAAAGTAAGTAATAAATTTGTGAAAGTCGGACCGTGTTTATGTGAAGACGGTGTTTTAAATAAGCATGCTACCATAAGTTATTTCATATACTTCAGGATTGGAAATCGGCTCCGTTTTTTAAATATTTTAAGAAGGAGCCAGGTTATGGCCATCTGCTACCCAAACTTCCTAATTCCAGACTGCAAATGAAAATATCCTTGTCAGAAAAATCCAATAAGCGTCTGAATCGAAAATCAAACCCAGGTTCTCGAGATTCCAAAGCAGAACTTTCTGTCACTCTACCAACGAGCACCAAACTTCAATCCGTTTTGTTTATACCTATATATATTATTTGACTTGAACTAACCAGGGATTCAATGAAGTTATTTGTATTGCTCCAGATGGGTCACCTCTCAGTAGTCATACCACCAGACATCGTAGACACTATATCTGAAGGCAGCTCGGCGCAAGAAGGGGGCAGCATCAGGCTGACCTGCACTGCGACTGGAGTTCCACCACCTACGGTGTTGTGGAGAAGAGAGAACAACAAACCTATTGTCTTCCGGCACGAAGGTGGAAGAGAACGAAAAAGTAAGTCTTCTCACAGTAGTAATCCCAACAGCAATCGAAGATACCATATCTGATCGTGGAGCAGCTATAGACAGATGCAATGTAGTTTACAATGTCATTTTAGTGCAGAGATATCGCTCTAACACCTTAGCTAATGATTTTATACGTATGACCATGAATAGTAATTAAACAACTTTAAACCGTTTAAATCGCGTATATTTATCTTTTTTTTTATCCCGACGTTTCAAACACTTTGCAATGATCGTGGTCACGGGGTGACTCAGTTGTTTAATTACTATGTATGACAATCGCGCAAATCTAAGACAACAGTATGACCATGAAGTTTCAAAGCACTCGTACCGTGGTTCGCTTAGTAGTTTTTGATCAATCAGATAAGTTAAGAAACGTCCGCTGTTTCCGCGGTCATGGCTTGAATGGGTGGCATGGTCGGACAGAACTCGGGTAACTTTTACATTTACCCAGTGATTACTGAACGCGCCTGCAGAAATTGGAGTTTTTGGTATCATCATCATGTCAGAAGATTGACAAAACGTTAACCTGAAACAATTTTCTGTGAAATTTTGTAAAGACCTTAACAATATATACAAACATTTACAATAATAATATATACATATGGGGTGCCGGGCTAGAATGTCACCAATTGCTACCTGTGGGTGTCGTAAGAGGCGACTAAAGGTAAAATACCGGAAGGTGGGCAGCAGCTTCTGAAGAGATCTTAAACTGCGGTCCCCAAGACGCCTGCCAAGCGTGGGGATAATAGCAAACCCCCGCACGCACATACAGTTATTTACGCACATATAATTAGTTAGTTTAGTTAACGCACAAAAATGTATCTACTCTTATGGTTATTGGTTAGTAACTCATTATTATAAGTAGGTAGAACTATGTATACAATTTTATTATTACAAATGTTCTGTTCAAATCAATCATGATAATAATTTGTGGGTACATATACTAGCTATATTCCCAAAACTATACTTCTGTAATCATTTGTTATGTACTGTTTGTTGCCTCTAAAATGAAATAAAAAAAAACCCTTGATGGGGGAGGCTGTGTTCAGCAGAGGACAATCCGGCTGATACAGTACAGTACAAACTATTTAATTGATTAAATGGCAAATTGTAATATTAAATGACTTCATAGTTATTTAATCATCAAGAAACTGCAAACTATTTTGGGATATAAGTACCTAGCTTAACGAACCGCGTAGCAGGCGTTATTGCAAACATAAGAATATTAAAATACCTAGCTTAAGTTACTCTCCAGCTTTTACACCATACTCGTAACTGTGCCAAAAATCGCGTCGATCGGTTGCTCTTTTGCACCGTGATAAAATATCAAACCCACAAACTCATTTATGCATAAATGGGGATTGGCCCCTTAAAATCGACTGTGCATATAATATGTATAGACATGATATTAAAATTGTTTCAATTAATTATTAATTTTTGAAGCAATGATAGCTGAGCGGTAATAGCTATGGACTGCCGCGCCACAGTACCCTGGTTCGATTCCCACCGCCGGCTTGAGCTTCACCGCGTGGTGGAAGGGCATTTTGCGATTGCCCGCCCGGCTAGCTACCACCCTCAAGTAGAAAGTCTGTCGCGAAGCACCTAACGGTGTGTTCCGGCAGTAGTCCTTGAGAGCCAGTGAAATTACAGGCACAATTATACTTAACAACTATGTCTCAATGTGACGGACGCAGTGCAATTCGTGACTTGTGATGAAATGCATCTGTTACAGGCAGAGGTTAATCCACTTAACATCAGGTGGGCGTCGAGCTTGTTCGGTCACAATAACATAAAAAAAAACCAATCATGTCGCATTGCTTAGTTATGTATTTCTATTCTAACATGATAACAACAGAATTAAACACATAATATTATTAATTTATTATAATAATATACTTTAATAAGTTTTAAATTTGATAGCCCACCTGATTTCTACCATCTTTAGGAATTCTTATTCGTTATACGAAATATAATAGCGTTCATCTACAACTAGCTGTCATTAAAACAAGCTGTATCGTATAACCTAACAGCATCACATCAGTTATACGTCATCAAGAAAGATATAAATCATAGATAGTCCTGATTTTGAGTTAAAAAAGTTAGTTAATTTGACGATCACACTACGAGCTGGCTTAGTCTTTTTTTATGTTATTGTAACAGAACAAGCTCGAGGGCCACATTGTTAAGCAGACTAACCTCTGCCTATAACAGATGCATTGCATCACAAGTCACGAATTGCACTGCGCTTGTCACTTTGAGACATAGTTGATAAATCTCATGTGCCTGTAATTTCACTGGCTCTTAAGGACTGCTGCCGCAACACACTGTAAGGTGCTTGGTGACAGATTTTCTACTTCAGGGTGGTAGCTAGCCAGGTGGGCAAACGCAAATGGCCTACAATCACGCGGTGAAGCTCAAGCCGCCGGTGGGGATCGAACCAGGGACCTGCGGCACGCCATAGCTATTACATCAATACAGCCATGAATGCTTCAAAATTCGTTCTTATCCGATCAGCAAAGATAAGCATCTTCCGCTTGCTGTCATAACTTAGATAGGTAGCATTATTACTGTTTCTGTACTTTGATGGGAGTGTTTCAAGCCGTCTTCGGTCCCGATGATTGTCAGGATGGCAGTCGTTATAACATGGTGGTAGGGCTTATTCTGTGAATGCCCGTCTCAAGTAAAAAATCTGTCGCCAAGCATGTATATTCCGGCAGCTGTCCTTTAAAACCAGTTATTCTGGCTTAGCCTGAACAACACGTTCGACCATATCTACACTTACCATAAGGTGAGATAGCGGTCAAAGCCATCAGCTTTTAATATACAAAAACATAACAATACCTAACATTTTCTTTTCATCTGTAATTTCCTTTTGAAACAACAGTATTAAATCCACGTTTGTGAACTGAAACGGGCTAATTTATACGTTGAACTTCTTTTTTTTTAAATACTGAGAGAGGAAAACGAGTTATTATTTTAGGTAGAAAATAGTAGCAAGTAAAGAGTGAAAAAATAGGAGGCAAGTACTTGAATAATTAATTAATTGCGAGATACGCTATTTGCGTAAACTAACAAGGTTTATTTTAGAAATTACTTTTAAGGGCTACTTCTCGGCTTGTTTGGTTTTTAATTTGAATGGCGTGCGAACCGAGAATATTTTTTCTTAATTCATCGAGCGTATTATCAATTGGTCTAGTAGAATAAATGCGAAGTCAAAGTTTGCAATTTGTCTGGCAGGCCAACTACGGAGTAGGTATAAGTTAGCAGTTTGTCTGGCTGAACAAATTGAGATAAACCTTTTTGGATACGTCTATGACACAGATATCATCATCAACAGCCATTATATCCACCGCTACATAAAAGCCTCTCCAATATCGCAATTAAGATAATAGTTTTTTTCAGAAGTAGTTGCTGCCCACCTTCCGGTATTTGTTTTTATTGTATGTATTTCAGATAAAATCAGATAAAGTTGTAGGGTGCCGAGTTAGAATGCCACCCCATCTCAACCCGTAGGTGGTGTGGTAAGAGGCGACTAAACATATCAGAAGGTGGGCAGCAGCTCTTTCTGAGGAATTGATATCTCACACTGCGATCCCCAAGCCGCTTGCCAAGCATGGGAATTATGGCAAACTCCTTCGTATTGGGGAAGGCTGTGTTCAGCAGTGTATCCGGATGATACAGTTTCAAATAAATTGCGAACAAAAAGCAATAGTTAGTCTGGCAATATAATTAAGAATAAAGCACACAACATTAATAGTTGGTCTTGTCCTCAATTTGTCTTGAATTAAATGTCATACAAATTGGTAAGCAATAAACACACCGACGAAACAACAGACGAATTGGAGAAAACAGACAAATTGAGATCGGGATAAACCGAGAAGTAAGGAATAAAACTTAGAGATACTGACTAACCTGCTTATCCAAACAAGCATTTAAATCTACTACTGAGAAGTCAAACCACTGGTTTTACTATGATTCAACATTCAAGAAGAAACTATAATATAATAGTTATACAAGTTTATTGGAAATATGCTAATAACTTCTTAGGGTTGACTTCTGCTAGTCCTTACAAACAGCCTGTTATTTATTATTTCATATTTTTTAATACATTGCTCAAAACTCTATTCAAAGGGAATGCGGTGCGGTCCAGTGTTGCCGTGGCGGCATTGACCTATATATGGCGGGCACTATTGGCTTGAATTAGGCATTGTCTTTTACTACGAGACACAAAACCTAAAACATTAAGTTTTTCTAGTAATATCTGACATTTTTAAGTTCTATGTCTTACAATAAAAGAGTATGACTATATACTCGAGCTAAGAGCGCTCGCCGCGGCAACATGGTACGCGCCGCGCTCCCCTTGAATAGAGTTATGAATACTTATATCGAGCAATGTAATAAAAATATGAAATAATAAATTACAGGCAGAAGAGACTTTAGGTGGTCCACCTGCTTATTCCGTCAAAAACAACTAAAAAATAACAAAATAAAAATTCTAAAAAGAAATACACATCTTAAAATGTTTGTTATGGCATTAGCTTCTGCGTATGCCCTGCCGAATAAAATTATTCGGCAGGGCATACGTGTTTTATTTTAAATTTGCTTGTTTGAAATAAGTTCACATATTTTCATTATGCTCTTATTTTCCGGCCGCCTTAAAATCTTATTTGAAGACAGTATAAATGAAATAATATCTTACTAACTTCGTCTGAAGCTTTGCCTACCTGATTAAATGGTTGTATCGTCCTTATTAAGTGAAGTGTGCAAGTACCACTTTTGGTACATATAGTTTTGTTATATTTTAAATACCAAGATTTTAAACTCAGTGACATTTTACAAGCATGTCTTCAAACCTTTTGTTTAAAGACATGCCTGCATGCATTACTAATGCTTCAGGTTTGCCAGTTTCCACAAAATTACTAATAAATTATCTCATAAATCGTTCCGTATGGGAATTTTTATTTTAAAATTTGGGGATATAACAAATGGTAAATCGAAAAACTAGAAGCAATGATGGCCGAGCGGTTATAGCTATGGACTGCCGCGCCGCAGTACCCTGGTTCGATCCCCACCGCCGGCTTGAGCTTCACCACATGGTGGAAGGGCATTTTGCGATTGCCCGCCTGGCTAGCTACCACCCTCAAGTAGAAAATCTCTCGCCAAGCACCTAACGGTGTGTTCCGGTAGTAGTCCTTGAGAGCCAGTGAAATTACAGGCACATGAGACTTAACAACTATGTCTCAAGGTGACGGGCGCAGTGCAATTCGTGAAGGAAATGCATCTGTTATAGGCAGAGGTTATTCCGCCTAACATCAGGTGGGCCTCGAGTTTGTTCCGTCACAATAACATAAAAAAACTAGTGAACCAGAACCATAGGCTAAGTAAGGGATATCCGTGCAAAATTTGAGCACTTGGTTTTTAAATGATAAAACTAAGTTTGTATGGAAAGCCCTGCATGCTCACTAGCCTGCTGTTTTTGAAGTTGGTTAAAAAGTACTTATATTATTTCCGGGTTACATTAAGGAACAGTGAACCCATTTTACTACACAAGTTTCTATTTAAATTGTCAGTTCTTAGTTTATGAAACCAGACAGAGAAGATTAAATAAAATGTGCAGAGGTCTCGCGGTTCTCAGCAATCAACAGTGTGCTCTGTAGCTGTGCATAAATTAACAAAGCTACGGAACTACCACCACCCTATTTACAGAATTGAAATGATTATCATACGGTTTAAGTTAGGTTTTTGAAGCGCTCGTAGCATAGTTTGCTTACTATACTATACTATATCAGCCGGATTGTCCACTGCTAAACATAGCCTCCCCTATTAAGGGGGTATTTGCCGTAATCCCCACGCTTGGCAGGCGGCTTGGGGATCGTAGTGTAGGATAGCAGTTCTTGAGAAGGCGCTACTGCCCACCTTCCAGTATTTTTCCATTAGTCGCCTTTTACGACGCCCACGGAATGATATGGGGAGGTGCAATTCTAACCCGGCACCCCACGGGCAATAGTTTGCTTAGCCGTTACGAATTCGATCAGCTAAGTTAAGCAACGTCCGCCGTGCCGCGGTCAAGCTTCTGTGCTTCGGAGGGTAAGTCAAGCCGTCGGTTCCGGTTGTTGCCTTAGTATGGCAATCGTTAAGCATGGTGGTAGGGCAATATGTGGATGCTCGCCTGTATAGCCACCCACCTTAGAGTAGAAAATCTATCACGAAGCACCTAACGGGGTTTTACACCAGTTGTACTTGGAAGTCAGTAATTCTAGGTTAGCCTGAACAACATCTTCGACTACATCTTCACTTACCATTAGGTGAGATAGTGGTCAAAGGCTAGGCTATCTGCTATATAAAAATGACCATTGCTTTCACTTCTAGAGTTAGTAATATATACAGGGTTATCGGAAAAATTATGCAGAGTAATAAAAATACACATCGTATGCCCTGCCGAATAATTTTATTCGGCAGGGCATACGTAATGTATAGCCAATGTCACTGTCATGATGTAAGGATTCTAGATTCCTACATTATGACGCTCACACATTTGAACGTTATAGTAGAATAATGAAACTCACATATATACGTGAAACCTAATAATTTATGCTTTTGGGCAATCGTGTAATATGTAATCTAGACATTGTATACTTTATTAACGTGATGTTAAAGTTTGTTTTACAATATGCTTTATTTTTAATTATGCCAATAGATTGGACCTATGCATAAAGTATGCTACGAATGTAGTTGAACCACAGATAAATTGAGTTCATAAGGTTTTTATTAGAGAATATATGCCTACACGTTCATTTTTTGTCATATATATTCTTAAATTTTAATTCTTAACAATTATGTAAATAATTTTGCAAAAGAAGTTACTAAGCCGCTCAGAGCTATTGGTTCCGAAGTATCGAATGCAGAAAGCTGTTTCCCTTAAGTTTTATAGATAAAGTTGGTAGTTCAGTCTCCATCTCTTTATTCTGGAGTCTTTATTTTCCTACTTTACTTTTAAAAATACTGGACTAAAGAGAATGCAATTACGAGTACGTTATAAAAGAGCACACTGCAACTTTGTGCAGTTTTATTATTCGCCTAGTGGCGTCGTCGCTGGAACCTGACGGGCTTATCAATTAAAAAGCAATGCGTTTTATAGTCACGTGACTCTTTCTTTATCATCATTGCCGTAAGCTTTGCGGTTACCGAATATAAACTGTTCTATAACCTCCTTCGAAATCATAATAAGCGGTTTAGATAAAAAAATGCTCCTATGAAAACATCAAATTAATATTTTAATAAAAAACGTAAAAAATAAAAAAAAATATCTAGGGACAATTCCGCCTAATTTTCCTGTTAAGCCGACGTGACGTCACAAACGCCACGCAGCCAAACCAGAAGAATTTTCGATGCGTTTCGCTTCTTCACGAAGCATCCTCAGGAGGTCTTGACTCTACGAGCGCACGATCGAAAAATTTGATTCTCGTCACGACGTCACGTCGGCTTAACAGGAAAATTACGCGGAATTGTCCCTAGATATATTTTTTTATTTTTTACGTTTTTTATTAAAATATTAATTTGATGTTTCATAAAATATTTGTTATTATTAATAAATAAATCACTAAATTTATGTATCTCAAGTTTACAAATTCACAAGTTTAGTTCTAACATTAATACTTGGCACATATTTTATTGTATATTTATATTCGTGTTGTAGAAACCAATATATAATTGATTATCTCGTGTTGTAGGTATGCTATCCTTTCTAACGTCACACATTTATTTACAGAGTATTAGTTAAGATGTAATAAATTTTCAAATAACAAGAAAACAGTATTTTAAACAATATAAACTATTTATAATGTATTAATTATTTTAGCATGCAAGATTATAAATATGTTCTGTGTAAAAGTGTGTGTGTGTGTGTGTGTGTGTGAGTGTGTGTGTGTGTTGAATAAATCTGGCAATAAACCATATATTTGAATTCATAATTCATATTTTGTAGCCAGCAATGAATTGCCATCTACACTTATTTTGCCTTAAGGAAATAAGATTTGGAAGAACTTTTGCTACTTGATTATACAGAAATGGTCCCAAGAAACTTTGGTGCCAATTTGCCAGTGTTCTGTACCTTCCAAACGCCTTGAATACCCAAAACGTACCAAAGAGGGCATTCCCAAACAATAAAACCAGAACCGGAACTATTTTACAATTATTATCCCCTATATGTGGTCGATATCGTAACCGCGCCATATGTGTAGGATAAGGGTAGGATACCTTATCCTATGAGGATGGAGCGACACCTATAGTTCAACTTACGTGGTACTACAAACAAGACTAATTTTGCAATTAGCTTTAAACTTATTAATTATGACGCAACAATATAATTTTAATGTATTTATTTTTGCAATAACGTAATGCTCTTCGGCTAACATTAAAAATACAAATTTATAACCCGCGAGATTCAAACCAGCAAAAATTAAAATCTTAAAGCTAGTAGTGGGTTTTAAGTTACCAAGTCTCTTAAAATCAAGTTGTGGGTGTTAGTTGAAGTATAGCTACGACATTCATACTTACATGACTTCTTTTATATACCTGACGACTCATATATGCTCTTTTTATGACAAAGACAGGTCACATTTTATATGCATCTACGATATTTTTTACATTTAATAGATAGACTTTGACCACTCCTCATATATCCTGATGTGTTCGATGACTCATCTATAATTACTGGCTCTTAAGGACAGCCGCCGATACACACCGTTAGGAGCTTGGCGACAGATTTTCTGCATGAGCGTAATTGCTAGGCAAGTGGGCAATCGCTAAATGCCCTACCACCATGCTACCATCTAGTTGACAACGACTGTGCAAGCTCTACTACGAGCGTTTCAAAAAATTGGGTAAAGGTTACATAATTTATGTCAAAAATAATGAAACAAGTATATTTTGCAGTAAGTAGTAAAACAGAATGCCCCCTAACATTGTTTGTAGTAGTTTGTAGAGTACATAAACATTCAGCCGCAATCCTCATACATTGTAATAATTCTATCATCAAATCTGAGTTGAGCCTCTTTGCGACAAAGAGGTGCCATCTCCGGACACTGTTCTCATTGTTAACCCTTTAGAACGAGTTCCCGGGGGCGCCGAAAGCCGCCATTTCACTCGAGTCTTTTTTCCAATTCAATCTACTTTGCATTGTCCTCGGCACTCGCATGAGGCATTACACCTAGACTATATAGATATAAACAGTACCAAAGCTACCGCGAACAGAAAGACAACTATATCTCACGATTTTTTAAATTCAAAAATGTAAGATTATATTTAGAAGTAAGCTTAACTTCCTACAGAAATAGCTGATAGATTGTCATGTATGGAAATAAAACATGATTATTTTTAGATAAATTTTCCATGGTGATTTATAAAATGAGACTTAAGTATATGAATTATAAAATTACAACAAGATGATTTTATAGTCATGTGCGAGTGAATATTTTTTCTGTAGTAATTTTGTAATGTAATCAGAGGGGCATGCGTTATAGCAAAAAAAATAATAATATAAACTTTACAAACGAAATTGTGTGTGGATACTTATTTGTAAGTATGTTTATGACCAATGACCCCCGTATAACCACATCAGTCAAAAGTAGTCTACCTTTCACCTCGATTCAGGAAAGTGTATTCCTTCAACATTGGCGGTTGCGAATATGCATAGTATTACAATGAATTTGTTATGTTTCAATTATTTTCTCTTGTTTCAATTTATTTATTTATATTATTTTGTTTAAATTAATCTCTTTTGTTTAAATTAATTACCGATTTTGATAGTTCACCAAATCACACACGGTTGAAATGACAACCTGGATTTTGAGAAGTTATAAGTTATGAGGGTAAACATTTTTGCGTCATTATACTTTTTTATTGATAGTATGTAAGTCTAATATTCAGCACGCGTAGTTACCTGCCACATTGTCGCAATATTCAAAACCCCATTCGAGAATGACAACTTTTCGAAGCATGTTCACTGTAACTGCTTGCATTGGTTCCCTTGCACTTGCTCCCGACCACTTCTCTCTCCGATAGATTTTATTTACGCAAGAGAAAGCAAGCTTTAATACATATACCGCGCGAGACAATAAGGCGCTACAGAACGAGATATAAAAGCTTTGAGTTAGTCTCGAGTTCCTTTTAGTAGGATTCCTTTGAAATGAATCGAATAATTCGCGCAGTTCATGCTTAAGGATGCTTTTTATATCAGTATTTGTTACGTGAAAATAATGATCGTCACATGGGCTCGAACCAGTATCATTAAATTGGAAACTAGGTAGTATTAGACTTTCTTTAACAATATATAAATAAATATTTACTAAATATACCGGCTACCAGTTACGGTGTTTGGTCGTAATCTCCGACCGGTGTTCGAGCAGTAAAGATGCTCATTCTCAAGGAATGCTTCGAGGGCTGCTAGACGAGCACTCTAGCAGCTATGTTCAGTGCGTGTCGGAGATTTCGATCAGCCGGTATATTTAGTAAATAATTATGTCAACTTACGTTAGTTTTTAATAAAATATAAATAAATATATTATTTTATGTACTACCTTTGTTTTTTTATTGTATTATTATTGAAATAACGCATGATCAGTGGATTACATTACAAAATTACAAGGGGAAAAAATATAGTCATGTGCGGGATTCAAACCCATGCCATACATCCCTATAGGTGTATATATATATAGGCCGTTTTCACCCATTTTTATACACTCTACAAATTTCGACCAGCGGTTTAGGCTGTGCGTTGTCTGTCAGCCAGTGAGTCAGGAGTTTGATTTTTATGTATATAACGATATATCTTGAACAAATAACATTTCTTCCTTGTCTATTTAAAAAAAAAACATTTCTGTTTTCAATTCTTTCTTAGCAATTCCCATTTTGAACTGACTGAACTAGCGGAAGCAGAATGGTTGATGAAGCAAAGACTACGTCATGTCACAATCAAGCCACGTGTTTATTTATTCTGATATCATCATTATCATCACCTCAACTGAAACGTCCACCATTGAACAAGGTCTTCCCCTTGGTGGGATTTGCCATAGTCCCCACGCTTGGCAGGCGTCTTGGAGATCGCAGTAAAAGTTGTCATTTCCTCAGCGCTGCTTCCCACCTTTATTTTAATCGTATCTTACGACACCTACGGAAAGAAATGGGTAGATGACATTCTAACCCGGCACCCCACGGGGATTCTGACAATGCATCTAAAATTATTCGCATTGTGGTAAAATTTTATATATAAAATTTCAAAGTAATATTAAAAAAATCACAATTAAATACAGACCTATATAATTAAACATAAGGAAATGATTTAGATAGTCTTATTTAAAAGCAATATACCCGCATGCTGAAGATTTTTAAAACTTGTTATTAAATAAAAAGACTACATTGTGTACTATCCCATTATGTTACAAGTTCAATGTAGAATGTAATTTATGTAGGTAAGTAGTAATTTTCCGTAACTTAAATCGACTTCCCCAAACAAGTTTCAGCCGAGCTCTTTTTCTTCGGCCGGTCGCAAGACGACCAAAAAGGACAGCGCTCTCTCCAACTGAATTTTTATGAACTTTTTGTTGGCCTTTTAAGACGAAATGTAAAGTTATAACATCGCTGCTACCGGTCTCTGAAAGGGCATTGCATTTAAAAAGGAAACTGTGGAGTAAGTAAATTTCTTTTGAACAGTCTCTTTTGATAGACGTCACAATGCAAAATACAGAAGTTTTTAATCATAATATTTTCGAAACTTTTACTTCTCATCACGAAGAAGAAAGTTACATCTTTAAAATTTGGTACGAGTACCTAATCGCAATGTGTAATAATGTCCTGATTTTTATGCGGCAATTACTTTTGTTTTATGAAGTAGGTAGAGATATATTTTTCTGGGATGCTTACGTTATCTAAATAACATGAAAGTTCTCGTAGAAATGAATAATAAAAGAAGATTATACACCCAATGAGGTGTAGGTATTGTCTTTTTCTTTCTTTTTTTCTAAATTTATCGTATAATTTCACGAATACGACAATCGGCTTTTAACAACTTCCTAACTCCATTTCCAGACGATTGCTACTTACGAAAGCAATATCATTACTTTTCTTAGATTTCGTGTTGTTCGAAGGATAACGACAAAACTTTATTATTTAGTTTGGGAATATTTGCAATGAGTTTTACCTAACAAGACATAGTAAATGCCGAATTAATACTAGGCATCTATGAAACATCTAGGTACCAGAACGATTTTTATCACATCACTGCTAGAATAAAAGATATTATAGTCCATATAAATATTTGTAAGTTCCTATCAAAACTAATATCATATAAGGAAATTGGAAAAGCCGTGAAGGCATAATACCGACGTTACGTTAAACATTACTAGCAATGGACCGATATAATCCTTAATACGTTGTGTTTCGGTAATATTTTATGCGAAGGAAAAGGCATCCTTGCGTTTGGTTTAACAAGGTAGGTACTATTAAACCTTAGTAACAAATAGTTAAAGAATTTGACAGGACTTATGTTGTGAACATATTTTTTTATATTATGTAAATAACATGACGTTTATTACTGAATTTTAGTCAAGGTTGAGATTTTTTAATACCAACATAACTTTCTCAAAGTTTTATATATAGGACTTGGGATTACCGCCAATAGGTTTGAGGAGTGGGGAAGAAATTTCTATGTATTTACTTGTTCGTAAAAAAATCAGAGGACTCTGGTGGACAGTTTTTTTTATAAATTTTGATATTTATAATGTACTAGTAACCAAACGCTCCTCCTCGTTTCGTTCATTGTATAGACTAGTCAATAGAAATGAAACAAAAATAGGTGCCCAATTTTCAAAAATATATCTCTCACAATATATATCGATGCAATGCGTGACCAGAATGCTGGCATCTATTTGGCTCAACGAAAAAGCATTGGGATTCAACGGGGCAATGCTGCCAGCATGCTGGGCACGCTGCCAACTGGTAGTGGGCTGAAGCAGTTGGACTGCCCACAGGCAGTAAGCAGCATTAAGATAACCTATAAGTCATTGCAGACTCACAAGTCTGCAATGACAGTCCAACTGCTTCAGCCCACTACCAGTTGGCAGCGTGCCCAGCATGCTGGCAGCATTGCCCCGCATGCTGGCAGCATTGCCCCGTTGAATCACAATGCTTTTTCGTTGAGCCAAATAGATGCCAGCATTCTGGTCTTTTTCGCTGTAGTATTATAATATATAGCTCGTAACATTTTGTTGATAAAGGCATACCTTTGGTAATTTGATACGGATTTACCTTCAGTTCATCGTTATTTGCCTTGGTGCTTGGTCCTCTTTCAGATCATAATTTATTCTTCAAGCCGTTGTTACCGCGTTACGGTTTAAAATTACTCACGTTGCGTTTGTTTCAACTCATTTCCTTCATCCTCTCCAAATATAGCATTGACATTACGTGCAGTTTCTGCAGCATTTGTCCTAAGTCGAAACTCATATTCGAATATTTGACATTGATTCTATCTGTATCCATCTTAACGTTATTAGCTGAATGTAAAAAATAACTAAAAGCCGAACATCTAATGTTAATTTTTTTATTTACATAAATTTAATATGTCATGGTTTTAAGGTGAAACAATTGTATTACGTGAAATCTAATTTTTTGATTATTTTTGATACATATAAATTTTCCTTTAAGTCATTCAAAATTTTTATTATTTCAGTTTTATTTTTCATTATTTATAACGTAGCTGATATGACCTGTAAGCTTTACAAGCTCTCGAATTTGGGCATTTATGAATGAAATTCAATCGTCATCATTATTTATAATACGCATGGATTAATTCTACGAATTTGAAGGTTCTTTTTAAAAATGTTAACGCTTTAACTTCTAAAAACCTACTTGTTCACATGCGAAGCTAGCTGTTCGATTATATCTCTCAATGTCAACGACCACTCGATTGCAACGACCGATCGTTACGATTTTGTAGACGATTGAACTTAACTTCAAATTATACGAATACAATTTTTCAAGTTTTGAAACTATAAGTATTAGCAGCTGTTATGTAGACTATCCGAGTCGAAAATCCGTTGCCTAGCACCGGCTGTTTCAGCAGCTTTATTGCGTTATTCCGGAGTCTCGAGTCTGGAACTGTGACCGGTAGATGGCAATAAGTTCAACCCCTATTGCATGGGACCAAACATGCATATCAGTGGAAAGTGGGAATATAAACGCCTCGTTTGAGGATATCCAGGCGTGATGGTATATTATTTTTATGTTAGCTACGAATACGTTAAGTATGTTTCTTGAGATAGTGGTCAAAAGCTGGCCTATCAGATATAAAAAGACAGAAATTGGAGTTATAGTCCAACCCGATATTTTAGTCTCGTAAAATACAACACTTTTCTAACACCAACATCATTTATACAACATCTGAACCATTGTTTTCACACGTTTAAGAAGCTAGACGGGAGAAAATGTCTGGAATTTTCAATTTAAAAAATTAAATAGCTCTAAAGGGTTGGAATGGACATCCGGCCACTATTAAATATCCGTCCACTTGGCTATTTTAGTGAACCAGACCGGATGCATACTGACTATCGACTTAGGCCACTTACTGGCACAGCGCGCGGTGGAATTGACGTAATGGCATTGAAATAGTTGCGTTATAGCTGACTAATACTGTCACGTACAGATTTAGTTTAATTCACTAACATAGGAGAAATATATTTGTAGATTAGAAGTATTTTTGAACGGTAAATGATATCAACCATAACTGTTATAAATTACAGGTCCCTTACAAAAAAAAAACATTTTTTATGTTCAATTTGTAACGTATCAGCCGGATTTACCATTACTCAGAAACACAGCCTCCCCCCCTTAAATGAGGGTTTGGTTTATACCTCTCCCTTGGCAAGCGTCTTGGGGAGCGCAGTGTGAGATATCAGTTCCTCAGAAAGCGCTGTTGTCCACTTTCGGGTGTGTTACCCTTAGTCGCCTTACGACACCCACGGGTAGAGCTTGGGAGGTGACATTTTAGGCCGGCACTCCACGGGCATTTCATTTCATTTTGTAATCCAACGTATTTTTGATAGGTTTTTATTTAGATATAAAAACAGTTTTATTATATTTTGTTGCCTTTTAAGCACTATCTCACTAGTTGGTGGGTGTTGATGTCATTGAAAATGTAGGTATGCTAGTTCTACAATAGACCAGGACACGTCGTTAAGTGCTTGGAAACAAATTTTCTTATTGAGCGTAGTACCTAGCAAGCAAGCATATGAAAAATGTAAATCTTTCAGTGAATGCCCGCAATATGATTCGAATCAGATCAGCCACACTTGAAAGCTGGTATTCACTACCTTGAAACTATCATCTACCATTTGCTCTAATATAGTAATTTAATGTATTGTTTTGTCCCTAATTATCAATAACATGCCTTTATTAATTATATTTTCGTAAAATATATGAATGCTAATATCAAATTACCTTATATTTTGACCTATCTTGACATTTTGGAATCACATACTAAATACTGTAGGTGAAATGCATAAACGGAACGTATACTATGCAGATTGTGACGACTTAAATTTAATTTGATATTGTGCTTTTGCCTAGTCTTATAAAACTTTTATATAATAAACAACAAGAATGGAAACAGTTTGTTGAAAAACTGTTGAAATCAATGTTGTGAATCAGTAGTTAAGGACAAAAGTAATTAATGCATAGTATTGTGAGTAGTTTTCATTTTTTTGTATGACCACATATAGCTTCAAATCGTAGCCTAGATGAGTCAAGACCTCCTGATGTTGCTTCGTGAACAATCAAAACGCGTCAAAATTCTTCCGGTTTCGTGGCTTTTATAATCTCACGTCGGCTTAGCATAATAATTGTCACTAAACATGTTTTTTCAATGATTTTTTTATATATTCTAAAAATGTCTGTAATTATTAGTTTTAATTGAACCTTATTTGACTTACGGTGCTGTTATTGAAGTTCATTGCAACAGCTTACTCACTGGACGGAAAATTTAAGTAACCGATAAAATTAGTCGTTAATGCACGTAATCCAAATTTAATAGTACCTATACTTTCCTTATATAAGGAGACACTGATGTTGTTTTTCTAATTTTTTATGCGATAACTTCGCAAACCTGGTTAATTAAGTGTTGGTTAGAAGGTTATCAGTCATATCTTCGACATTTATTAAAATAAATAATAATAATAAAAATAGGTTTTCCTAATATAGTGTACCTAATTACACTATTTTGAAGTAAAATAGCGTTGTTACAAATAAAATGAAAAGCAAATTCAACCAAAAAACTATATAACTGCACAATACTACCTAACATTCAATACTTTATTTTTATATTGTTTTGAAATCCCTATGGTACAAGGCCGGTTAAATCGGTATGGAAGTAAATTTTTAAACGATTGACGTCAGTAAAAAATTACATGCTTCGTTCACGCTTGTAACACTACCAAAGTAATAAAACCTCGCATAAACTGGCTCATACAATAAAAATAAATTAGATAAAAGAGCGCAATGAAACTTTACCCATTACTCCGCAGGCGTAAAACATACAATTTCATGGGTTCGTAGGATTTAATTATAACAAATACTTGTTCTTTGCGCTAAAGCTCCGAACCTTTAGCATAATCTGATATTTGTAGGCTTAGTGCTAAATTTATGTAGTTCTAGCTTAAATGTTCTCTATTTGAACCACTTAGGATTCGGTGTAGTTTAAAGGTGGATTAAATGAAAATATTGAATGTGAAATATATTAGGTATATTTGCCACACTCTGGAAGGCCATTTGGAGAACACAGTACTGGAGTCAATACAAGTACTGTGATCATCGGTCTTTGCAGATAAAGTTGCTGTGTTTGTTTTTTCGTATATATTAGGTCCTTACATATGAAATTGGCGTTTTGTATGGGAGGAACAAAAAGTCGAATATTTTTTAATATAATATATTTAATTAATCAAAGTATGAACCATTATTTTCTATGCACTTTTGCCATCTCATAGGTAGTTCATTGATCCCTTTACTAAAAAAACCAGTCGGACGGGAATCAATAAAATCTTTGAAGGCGATTTGGACTGCCCCATCGGAGTTGAATTTTTTCCCTTGCAAGAAGTTATCCAAATTTCGAAAAAAATGGTAATCTGTTGGAGCAAGGTCCGGGGAGTACGGAGGATGTCTTAGACTTTCCAATTGAAGCTCTTCTAATTTAGTAGCCGTCTGTAGCGCAGTGTGTGGTCTAGCGTTGTCGTGAAGCAGCAGTGGCGTGGAGCGATTGACCAGCCTAGGTTGTTTAGCCGCTAGCTTTTCCATCATGGTTTGCAATTCCTGACAATAGACATCAGCCGTAATAGTCTGGCCAGATTTGAAAAAACTGTAATGAACAATACCGGCACTAGTCCACCAAACGCTTACAAGTAACTTTTTTGGGGTTAATTTTCGCTTGGGGCAGGATTTGGCTGGCTGGCCAGGATCTAACCATTGCGCTGAGCGCTTCCGATTATCGTAAAGAACCCATTTTTCATCACAGGTAATGATTCGGTTTAAAATACCTTCATTATTGTGCCGGTTTAGTAATGTAACGCAGCAGTCGACGCGCGTTTGCCGGTTTGTTTCAGTCAATTCGTGAGGTACCCACCTTTCAAGCTTTTTAATCTTCCCAATTTGCTTCAAGTGAATTAAAACAGTTTTATCACTAACACCGCAGCCTGCAGCTAACTCGGACGTGGTTTGCGATGGATCCGCTTCCACAATAGCCTTCAACTCTTCATTATCAACTTGAGTCTCAGGCCGTCCACGGGGCTTGTTCTGCAGGTCGAAATTTCCAGAACGAAAACGTTGGAACCAAAAACGAACTGTGTTTTCTTTTGCAACACGACCGCCATACACATCATTCACCCTTCGAGTTGTTTCCGCAGCACTAGTGCCACGGCGGAACTCGTACTCGTAAATAATGCGATATTTAAGGTTTTCCATTTTGTAAAATGAGTGACGCAAACAGAAAAAAACAGAAGAAAAAAAACAAATGAATGACGATCATCGAAGCACAAATACATGAGTCTATAGCTGTACAAATTTGAATTTGGAATTCCTTACCAAAGAGGAGAAATTCGTGATTAAAGTGGCCAGTACGAAAAACGCCAATTTCTTATGTAAGGACCTACTATTAATATGACACATTACAATAAAAATTAATCGTACGTGTGTGTGTTTGTTGCCAAACACTTCCAAAGCCGCTGAATATAATTTGATGATAACAAGTATGTATGTTTGTTGAATCCGGAGGTCTTTCCAATATTAGGACTTGAGATACTTTTAATCTGACCTACTGCGGAGTTGTCAAGGTAGCATGGTATAACTAATTTCACTATAGCGAAGACGCGGGTGGTTGCAAATATTTTGTATACCTATTTTACTGTATATTTAGGATGAGGATGAGCCTTTGAAACGTCTGAAAAAATATCTGACGCGTAGCTTTGGTAGCTTAGGGTCGCATTTTGGTTTTGTAGTAGGTTCGCGTTTGATGTAGCTCTATTGGGCAGAAATGGCAGGCTTGAACGGTGTGGCGATCCATAGAAGGTGTTAAGGGGCGATTTCCTGGTTTGAGGTTATTAGAAGGTGAAGTCTTCTTTAGATGATCATTGTTTAGACTAGGAAATACAGTTAGGAAGGAATATTACATGTTTTAAATGGACTTTTTGGCATCAAATTCGTACTGAAGTATATATGATTTCTGCTTGATTTTTAAGTGTTTAAATCAGAAGTGCAGCTATTTTAAAATTACATTTTGGAATTCCTCAATGATTTAAAATATTTTCATCTAACTTTAGCTAATATAAACCAATTATTTCCTCAACTAATCTTGGATGAGAGTAATAAGGTTATTAAAGCTAAAGTAGTATATTGTAGGAACTTATTGGTATATAAATAGAGTCATCATTCACTACACATATTTTAATAAGAAACTAATAAGGTGTTACCTTGATGAAACGAGTTCTTTTTTCTTTATTCAATAATTAAATTGGCTAAAAGTAAGTCAAACTGGCGTGAAAAAGGGCTCCGTAAGTCTAATACCTAGTTTGTAGAAAAAAGGATTTGACCGATAGACAGACGGACAGATAAAAGAACCTACCAGAGTACTGAATCGGTATCATATAAACAGGAGTACGAAATCTACACAAAATATTAACTTCCTAGAATTTATATATGCTACATTTTGTACCAATAAAAATGAGACAAAAACTTAGCTATGTACATTACTTAAGAGACCTTTTATATTATGCAGCACTCTCACTCGCACTTTTAAAGATAATTTTAAATAGCAACAATATGGTTAATTTTTTTTTTAATGTGGTCAATCATTATTTCGCTGCATGCAAATATAGATGTTCTCTACTAATTTTCATTTTGATATCTGTAATGGGGGATCCAAAACGCGTAATTTAGTTATTTTAAATTTTGGGCCTCTAATTCTAATTGGACTCAACATGTAACAAAGTAAAAATATGTAGAGAACATCTATAGTTGCATGCAGCGAAATAATGATTGAACACGATTAAAAAATATAAACCATATTGTTGCTATTTGAAATTATCTTTAAAAGTGCGAGTGAGAGGGCTGCATAATGTAAAAGGCCTCTTAATACAGTTTGTTATTACGATACATTTTCAAAAATAAGTACATAACAACATCAGTCCGTAGCTTTGCAGTAATAAACAGTGTATTTTAAATTGTAAATGGCAACAATTTGTAGATCATAGCCGCGGTGGCGAGGGGAGGTGGGCGCGGCGAAGCTCAAAATTACCGCAATAAAGGTAATTGCAATTTGCCCCGGAACTACCGACCGTCTTCTCTCTTCCGGTCTAATGTTGATGTAGGTGCATTGCTTTGTTTTCCACATAAATGCTTGAGCGCCGTGACTGAACTGAACTCATTTGTAATATTAAAATTTGTATGTGCGAAATTCTTGTTGGAGAGTTGAAGCGCTTGTAACGAAGTTTGCTTAGCCGTTCAGCGATCAGCTAAGTTAAGCAACGTTCACTGCGGTCAGAAGTTGGATGGGTGACCACTAGTGACATTATTACTGAGCGCTTTCGTGCTTCCGAGGGCACATTAAGCTGTCAGTCCCGATTGTTGTTTTACGATAGCAATCGTTACAGCGTGGTGGTAGGGTATTTTGCGAATGCCCGCCTGGCTAGCTACCACCCTCAAGTAGAAAGTCTGTCGCCAAGCACTTAACGGTGTCTTCCGGCAGCTGTCCTTCAGAGCCAGTAATTCTAGGCTAGCCTGATCAACAGCTTCATTCCATCTTCACCACATCATCATTTACCATCAGGTGAGATAGTGGTCAAAATATAGACTATCAACTATAAAAATAAAATAAAAAAAAGAGTAGTATTGTCTTGTCGCATGTGTTCTTTTAGGATATGTAAACTTCAATGGTTTCAGTCTTAAAAGTAAAGAAAACTTAATTTTAAGAATTTAGTTGAAACCAGAATAGTATGCTTAGGTCTGCCCATACATATTATCATAAAATCTCTTAAAGCGTAAGTTTCTCGGTATTTTATAAAAAAACATCTTAAACTTTGATGTAAAATTCTATTATGAAGTTTTTCGAGCGCATCTTTTTTACTCCCGACGGTAAAAATAGGGAACCGGTTGTAATACTGTTTTTTTATAACAAACTATATGAAAGCGGGCAAATGTGGTTATTAAGTAAAGAAAAACTTATCACCTATTTTTCAATACACTTTCCAAATAAACTTTAAACTCACCATGTAAGAATGTTGTTTTGATGTCAATTATATATGTCAATTATATCGCAATCTGAACCCTTATTTAGCATTAGAATACATAGGACTACAATAAAAAATATTACAAATAAATTTACCCCTGCATATTTGTTTAATAATATTGTGAAATTCGGGACTACGTTAGTTTATGAATAAAACACCAGTGAGATTAAAAACAAAGTTTCTCTGCTGAATAGAGACACACACATTTTAATGGGTATTTTAAATTTAGTTTTCGTTTTAATATACTAACTTTGCATGTTAGATTGTTTAACAAAACTACGCGTGTGTCGTTGTAGTTTAATACATTTTGCGTATTTAGGGTTTGTACCATAGTGACACCAAGTTAGAAACCGTTTTTACTATGGAACAACAAGTATAAATAAATTAAAAAGTAAAAAAACCCGACTGCATGTTATTTATTTTCGTTTCACGTTATACCGTACCATTGGAATTAAAACTACAAGTTATATATATTTATGGCATTAGTTATTAAAACGCTTTATTTTGATACACCTCTCAGTGTGTTTGGAAGAAGAAGAAAAAAGGCATAATATGGCAACTAAAATCCGTCAGTTTATTTTTTCTAATTTGTATGTACAGTCGCCTGCAATAATAAGTATACACAATGTAATTTTCAAAATTGTGGCAAAAACTTATGTGTCGCTCTATGTACACAGAAGTATCTTAAAACCAAAGAATAATTTGAATTGTATCACTTATGTGTATAATAACTTTAATCACTAGGAGTTTAGTGACATCACATTATTATGAAAATAACGAAGTGTATACTTATTATTGCAGGCGACTGTACCTAGTGTCACTTGCACTATCAAAACAAATCTAACGATGTCTTATACAATAAAATCGGTTAAGCCATTTAAAAGTTATGTCTGAATAAAGAAACTCACAAACATACATAAACCCTGAAGACAGGACTCTTTTTTTAGTTTGTCACCAAAGTGGGTATGCTGCCAACGAGTGGGCTGGACGCCTGCCTGTGAGCCTACAATGGCTTTTAGGTTAGGTTGCCTAAATGCTTAATCCTTTATTGTTTTATATAGCGTACTGCTGTTTAAGAAAGACTTTTTAGGTACAAGCTTATATTTATATGTAGAACTAAACAGCTTAAAACAATACCAACTAAAAAGAAGAAAACAAGAAAATATGTAGCTACGTAACAACAAGCTTTTCGGTCACAGGAAAGTAATGAGGTCATCGTACATATAAATGTGAATTTCCGCGTCATATAACTTCAGTATTAGAGAATTGTTTTATTACACAATGTGAGTGCACGGTCGAGGATCTTTCTAGATTGAAAGCTCGAAGAGTCAAAACGATCTAAGGACGCTACTTGTAGAAGCGAATGCGTCGTAAGTTTTTCCTGTTTGGCTACGTTCCGTTTATGACGTCACGTCTTCTTTACAGGAAAATTAGGCGGAATTGTTACTAGAATATATATTACTTATATTTATTAAATGTTTTCTAAAATTATAGTTCAATGTTATCTTAAAATACTGTTAAAATATTAGTTATTATTAAATATGAAATAACGCCTGAATTTATTAATTGTTTCATTGTTTATAGTACCTATACAAAAAAAAACATAATTTTAATTTATTCAATATTTAAAATACAATATAGACTAATTCGGTACAAAATAAATGAAAAATAACTGTTGATTATTTTTGACTATTCAAGAGATTTCGTGTAATTAATCAATTTATTCCATAACTAGCTTTCCTGTCGCGGCTCCACCCGCGTATGTCGGTTATCGCGCAAAACCATTAACCTCTTGTGCAGTTGGATAAAACCTATCATATGTCTATCTTATAATATTTCCTTATCAAATTTCATCCAAATCGGTCTAGTAGTTTTTAAGTTTATTCGTTGCATACAAAAATCAAAAAATACAAATATTTATGTGTAAAACAAATTATACGTAATCAGAATAACAGCAACCTAAAAGAAGAGAAAAATTATGATGACGTTTTAAATTCAAATCTTATATTTGTTTTAAGTTTTGTTGCATACAAGATAGGTTTGAATCTTTGAAGCGCTCGTAGCGAAGTTTACTTAGCTGTTCTCAATCGATCAGCAAAGTTAAGCAACGTCGCCCGCGGTCATGAGTTGCATGGGTGACCGCTAGTGACATAACTACTGAGCGTTTCCGTGCTTCGGAGGGCACGTTAAGCCGTCGGTCCCGGTTGTCGTCTTAGGATGGCAGTCATTATAGCATGGTGGTAGGGCATTTTACGAATGTCCGCCCGGCTAGCTACCACCCTCAAGTAGAAAATCTGTCGCCAAGCACCTAACGGTGTGTTCCGGCAGCTGTCCTTGAGAGCCAGTACTTCTAGGTTAGCCTGAACAGCATCTTCGACCACATCATCACTTACCATCAGGTGAAATAGTGGTCAAAGGCAATCCTATCAAGCATAAAAAAAACAAAAAAAAAAATAGGTCTTAATAACAAAGTCATAGGTCCAGAATACTCAGACTGAAAAAGACGAGACATGTAACGTAAAATTGTGAAATTTCTTATTTAATACAATAAATGTCCAACATAATTTTCATTCTAACTTTTCTCCTAAAGGTCTCCTACGGAGTAAAATACATTTTCGGCCAGCCACAATTTTAGCTTCCTTACAAATTTAACTCCAGGAAGATTTTTGATACAATTTGGCAGGGCATTGTGATATTGACCATGTTTGAGTGCAAACTGTTCGATTTATGTAATATTAGAATATCCAGATAAGTAACCTTGACAGATTAATAACTTATTTTATTTGGTTTTACTCATCAAAGATCATGATTAACGTATTGTTTTTTAAGAGATTGTGACGGAAAATGCATCAGGCCCATCTAATGTTAAGTGGTAACCTATGCCTATAACAAATGCATTTCTTCAGATGTGACGAAGCGCTTTGCACCGATCATTCTGATACATTTAGTTATCAAGTCTCATGAGTCTGTATTAAACAATTACATTGGTGCTTGGCGGAGAATTTTCTACTTAAGGGTGGTAGCTAGCCAAGCGAGCATTCGCAAAATGCCTTTCATGATTGGGTGAAGCTCAAGCTGGCAGTTGGGTTCGAACCGTGGACCTGCGGCACGGCAGTCTAAACTAATACCGCTCGGCTATCACTGCTTCCAAATTAATGGAATAAATTGGCGTCTGAAGTGTGAATCAAATCCGAGGACGACGAGCACACTAGTTTACCTACTACATAATACCTACCAAGTTATACTCGTATATCGTTATTTAATTATTTTAAGCCGTTTTCATAACAAAAATATTATCTTTGACAATCGTTACTGTTATAAATTGGAGATTATGGCGCCACTGCATACTCCTTTGGAATATTTTTGTATCCCCAAGGAGTTGGCAGTGGTAGGATATACTGGATATTTTTTCAAGTTGCAATACGTTGCAACTCCCTTTCTGAATAGAAACTTGCTCAACAAAGGGTGTTTATTCACATATATTGTAAACAAATAACAACATTCGATTTTGAGTTAACACTAATTTCCTTTAAACGTATTCGGAATTTAATTATAAATAGGGTTTAAGGTGGCCAACAGTGTCCCATAAAAGCTTCTATTAAACATATTTCAAATTAGTATAATTCACGAAATTTAAATATCAACACAATAACATAAATTAAATAAATATAACTCTCGATAGAGTTGACAGTGTGATCACTGAGTGTGATTGAATCATGCTTGCTTGTTCGTCCGTGAAAAGAGTAGCACAAGCATAAACTTATATTATCGATAAACAATTTCTCTATGTGATTTCAAAAAGTTCAAGGAAAAGACTGTCACTACGGTTAAAATCATGCCAACACGTCTGTCGTTGAATAAAATACAAACGCTTGGTTCATAATAGAAATACTGAAATATGCACCATAAATTAGAGAAATTTCTGTGTTTGTTAACTTCAATCCGATTAGTAGCTACGCTTATGACATCTTTCAACTCTTAATGAACTTTTTTGCGACTTACCCAAAATAACCTTCACTTCAATTATCGACATTAGTAGGATTACATTTCAAGCATAATTTTGCGAGTAAGATTGTTTTGTGTATAAAATTTTAACCACATCAACCAAAATCCTACATCTATCGAAATATAATAATTGAGTTTGACGTTTGTACACATGCTGCTCTATCTGTTTTATGTGAACCTCATAATATGCAGCCGGATGTGACGTCATAGATGACATTATATTTGATCTCGTGGTGAAAGCTTCTTTTTTTTTATGCCTTATTGGTTAGCCTTTGACCACTATCTCACCTGATGGTAAGTGATGATGTGGTCGAAGATGTTGTTCAGGCTAACCTAGAAGAACTGGCTCTCAAGGACAGCTGCCGGAACACACCGTTAGGTGCTTGCCTACAGATTTTCTACTTGAGGGTAGCTAGCCAGGCGGGCATTCGCAAAATGCCCTACCACCATGCTATAACGACTGCCATCCTAAGACAACAACCGGGACCGACGGCTTAACGTGCCCTCCGAAGCACGGAAACGCTCAGTAGTAATGTCACTAGCGGTCACCCATCCAACTCCTGACCGCACGCGACATTGCTTAACTTTGCTGATCGATTGAGAACAGCTAAGTAAACTTCGCTACGAGCGCTTCACTAGCTTAACACATTATGAACCAAACGTTTGCGTGCAAACAAAGCAAATAGCACACATTTGCGTGACTTGAAAAGCGGGGTTTAAGGCAAACCACCAACACAGTAACAAAAAAAAATTAAAGGCGCGCTTGATAAATACTAGATGAGAATTGTACAAAAATTAAAATAAAATCGTAACAAAACTAACTTTAGCTGAATATGGCTTAATTGGACAGACAGTTCGATTTTAAATGTACAATCAATATAACAGTATATAACTGTTCTATTTCCACATAAAAGCAGACAGAGCTTGTTAACAGTTCTGAGGAAATAAAATTATTTCCTACGTGTATTTCAATTGAATGCACTCGAGTGGGCCGAGGCACGGAGAATAGAGCTGATTTTTATTAAATTCAAATCAAGGATAACAAGACTAAGTTGGTTGAGTAAACGCTTCAGTTTTCATTGATAACAAGCTTTCCGGGATTTTGCAGGATGTTCGAAGAAGATGGTTTTTTCATATTCTAAATATTTTATGAATTTTTTTTATATTGTTATGATTGCAATAACGCCTGCTAAGCGGATTACATTACAAAATTACAAATATACGATAGGAAAAAAAATTCCATCCCAATACGATGGTTAATGAACTATAGGAAAAATGCGAGTTATGACGTCATGTCATGTTAGCTCAATTGGTTAGAGCATGCCCCGGCTAAAGGGGCGGATGGACGCGGTTTCGAATCCCGCACATGCCTTAAATTTTTCCTATCGTATATTTGTAATTTTGTAATATTTTATGCATGTTTTGTTCTTAAAGAATATGCCACCTTTACTGCTAAACAGGATACTTACATGTATTATTATTTGTAAACTACTTCTTGCCCAGTACTAGGTGTCTTTAAGACTACCTGTTTATAGGTCCTAAAACTTTCTGGCTTCTTCGGAGTCAGGCTGCGACAGTTTTCCGTTGCACCCGCCTACCTGCCAGAAAGCATGGCTAAAACAAATAATCGCCGGTGAAAACTCTTTAATCAATTGAACCATATCAACGTGTTTTGATGTTGTGCGTCTAAAATATATGTGCAGATTATATTTTTATTTTTGAAGCGCTCGCAGCAAAGTTTACTTAGCTGTTCTCAACCGCTCAGCAAAGTTAAGCAACGTCGCCAGCGGTCATGAGTTGGATGGGTCATGAGTGACATTACTACTGGGCGTTTCCGTGCTTCGGAGGGCACGTTAAGCCGTCGATCCCGGTTGTTGTCTTAGGATGGCAGTAGTTATAGCATGGTAGTAGGGATATTTTGCGAATGCCCGCCCGGCTAGCTACCACCCTCAAGTAGAAAATTTGTCGCCAAGGACCTAATGGTGTGTTCCGGCAGCTGTTCTTGAGAGCCAGTACTTCTAGGTTAGCCTGAGCAACATCTTCGACCACATCATCACATACCATCAGGTGAGATAGTGGTCAAAGGCTAACCTATCAGCCATTAAAAAAAAGAATCGCTGTGACATAGAGACGCTTACATTGACGTATCACTGAGGGTAACACTCAAGTCAAGTTCAATTTTGTTTGTTTATTAATATTGTGCCGACTTTACGTACTATGTCATATTTTTATAATTAAAAAGGAAGATCTTATATGTTTTAACAGCTTAATGAATAAAAAATGTATATAGAAAACATTATTATACCTAGGATGAACTGTCTTTATAACGCACTTACAATGCGATTAAGATAAGAATAGGATCGGCCTAGCGCCATGTTGTGACGTCAAAACTAGAACATGGTACAGTGTGCAAAAAAAGAAATGATAAAAAAATTATAAATTAATTAAAAAAAAAACCCGACTGCAAATAAATTATTTTTGTTAAGTGTTTTATCGATCAATTGAAATTAAAACTGCCAGTTAATATATTTATGGAATCTTTTTTTAACGCCAATCATTTTGAACCCAACACGATGGCTTTGGAAGAAAAAATAAAATGTTTTTTTCCCTATATGGCGTCTAAAATCCACCAGTTTGTATTTCATTTTCTTATGTACGTAGTGTCACTTGAACTATCAAGATAAATCTCACGATATATATATTCAAATCAGTTAAGAAGAAGTTATGAATAGAAGAAAAATAAACTCACAAACATACATACATGAACCCTGAAAACTTAATACACGTTTATGTGGGCAGTCGTGAAAAAAAACAAGCAGTCGTAGGTAGGTAAACGAAGTTGTGGGTGACTGTATGTACAGCTAACACAGAAATAATTTGAACTGATTTTATTTCTTGGCAATATTTTGTATTTAGGTATCTTAATTTGAACCGCTTAGCTCTTCGATGCCGCATGTCCTGATGGTCAACTGAGTTAGACTCATCGTTATCATCGTAAAGTGTAATAAAAACAAATATAACAATCACCAAAAACAAATGAAACCAATCCAAGACGTTTCCGAGTACTTATTGTACTCGGAAACGTCGCGGCGTCCTAAGTGTCGCGTAGTAGTACACTGTCGGAGAAATAAGACCCTGACGCCCGCGTTGTCATCAAACCAAGATGGCGTCTGTGCTGTGAACCTTAAAAATTAGAATTTATTAAGTTAACAATTTCGGGTCACTCATTTAAAATTACGTATAAATATATGGCACGGCTCTTTTTTTAAGTTTGTTCTGCTGATCGTACTTATTAGAGTGAATATGAGTGAAGTTAGCCGAGAGCCCGTCCTATTCTTATTTTAATCGCATTGTATATTTAAATTTTACTTCATTGTTTTTCATAAAATCTACAACTGATGTATATTTTCACATTATAATATGTGTGTGTTATTATACCCAATCTTGGCAGGCGTTTAAGGGATCGGAGTGTAAGGTATTCTTCAGAAGGCACTGCTTTCTGGTCCTTCAACTTCTGGTATTTTCCCTTCGTCGTCTTTACAATTCCCACAGGAAGATGTGGGGGGGCGCCATCCTAACCCTACACCCCATGCATGGGGCTACCTTGTCTCATTGGTAATATAATAATATATATATTATTATAGGATTTTTTATTAGCGGAAAGACTTAAATGACTCGGCGGAGGTGAAAGGCAAATAACGTGTACCACAAATTATCTGTTTTTCATTACCACAAATAACCTTGACGTAATTCAATTTATCATCACGAAATTATTTTTCATATACTCATATACATATACTATTATATTAACTACCTTCCTCTGAGAATACAATATCTAAAGAAAAGAGAGCAACATCAAGGTCTCGTAATTCACGAGTATTTTCCAGAACCACTTCTGCAAAAGAAATAAAAACGGTAGACAAAGTAATTGCAATTATTGTGAGAATAATATGAGAGTTAGCAACCACTGGCTTATATTACGGTGGACAGAAAAATATGGGTATTTATTAAAGACAAGTGAAGGGTTTGGCGTTCGTGGAAAACTTATATCGACAAATTTAGATATATCTACATATCTATATATACCACTACACATCTGCGTCTTCCGTCCTATACTGGGATTTGTTGAGTCGCTGAGCTCGCTGGGGAACTACCTGCCAATCTGAATATAAAGTATACAAATTCTGTGTTATACACGCTTCGTGACTTATTTGGTGTATATTAGTTTAGTTGTTTGGATGTGAGGATGTGACTAAACGACAGAAAAATTCAAAGATATATATCACCATATTTTACACCATCATAAACAGAATAACAAAAAAAATACTGCTACAGCAGTACATAAGTCACAATGCACAATAGGCGATCTTATCACTAAGGAAAGTTCTCTCCCATAAAAACTGGATGTAGAAGAAATAATATACCTATAAAATCAAAGTCAAAGTCTCACCACACACATATACACACACACACACACACACACACACACAAGCGCGCGCGCACACACACCTTTCACTTACACTACAAACTTTTATATGCAGTATTTGAAATCAATCTTATTTTTACTTTTTCACAACAATTGATATATTTTTATTTGTTTGTTTAATTGTATCTGTTTTTAGCCGTTAATATATATTGCCATGTTTAGTTTACTTTATTTTTCTATTATTATAATGTGTAATGATGTGGCCTACTTGGTGACTGTCGTCGTATTATATAAGTCAAGACTACAAAAATTGAATCTGTTATTGGCTGTAAGATATATATATATAAGTTGTATCTATCTATAACAAAAGCTGTATTTTCTGTATAAATAAATAAAAAAAAAACCGAAATTAAAAAAAAAAAAAAAAAAAACGAAGAATTCCGGCTTGAAAGAATACACGTGTGTGAGACGGCTTCGTTGGTCCAGTGGCGTGAAGTAGGTAGGTGGTAATAACTTCGCCATCTTTTGATTGATGAGTGACCAAAAATAGTAAAACATGAGTGTTTAAACACCACTGCCAACTCCGTCGGGGATATATATGTAATGATAACTCTATGTTTATTTACGGGAATGTGAAAAATCTTGTCTGTTCACCATCAGCTTCAGAATTAATCTTAACATTCAAATTGACAAAAATAATTGAATTATTACTGCTAAATATGGAAATACTTTACGAATGAATCTTGGAGAAGTCGGCACATTCCTTGTGTCCTAAAAGCTTTTTCTTATACTGACAGAAAAAGATTACAATATAAGAACTTTATAATCGTATACAAAATACGATTACAAAGTTCTTAATTACAAACTCACAAACATACATAAATAAATACATGAACCCTGAAACTCTCTTTTTTTTGGACAGTCGTGTAAAAAACCATCGACATAGCATTTGCCATCACTATAAGCTTGACCGTCGGTTAAGCTCTCCGTCCGGAAAGTGCAAATAGAGAACGCAGTAATAATGGCGCTGTAACTACTGCCCGAGCGTTAAATTTATATTAAAAGCGGCTACGGCTACTCTATTGTGTTATTGCATTCCCCGTAAAAATACTGTAATTACTTAGTTAGAAGAATGTACTGTAATTACTAGGAAATAGAGACCATTATGTACGGCACAGTTTTCCGGTCACCATGACATTCTTGGCGCAAGAGATATGTCATATAATACTCGTATATTATAATAGAGTGACGAACACGATACATTCAGGCCGTACAGGTAATGTTCGTGTTTTTGTATCCTACTTAATAATGGTGGAAGTTCAATTCTGTATCAGCTGGATTGTCCACTGCTGAACACAGCCTCCCCTATTACGGGGGTATTTGCCATAATCCCCAAGCTTGGCAGGCGGCTTGGGGATCGCAGTGTAAGATAGTAGTTCTTTAGAAGGCGCTGCTGCCCACGTTCCAGTATAATTATTCCCTTAGTCGCCTTTTACGACACCCACGGGATGATATGGGGAGGTGCAATTCTAACCCGGCACCCCACGGGGGAAGTTCAATTCAATACACTTATTTTAAATTTAAATTATCTGTTATTCGATTTGGATGATTCTATCTTTACCCGTTAGTGCACGCTAAGAATGGTCCCGAAAAAAAATCGAAAATCAAACTCGTGATTGAAAAATAGAATAGAAAAAAAGCAATGAGCATACCTACACATAGACTTTTTAACGTCTGATATTCGTGAAAACCTCCCTTTTATAACAAATACATTAGCAATTCGCACCGCGGTCCGAATCGTCCAAGTGTAAAAAAACCGTGGGCAATTAAGAGTAGAGTGCACGCAGCGCTTTCCATACAAACGCAGTTTCGTCATAATTTAAATACCAAGTGTTCAAACTCGGTGAAATATTGTATGCATATTGCTGAACCTAATATCTATACTTCTGAAAAATATTTTTTTATAGGCCCACCTGATGTTAAGTGGACTAACCTTTGCCTATAATAACGGATGCATAACATCACAAGTGATGAGTTGTACTGCGCCTGTCACATTGAGATATACTGTTGTTAAGTCTGATGTGTCTGTAATTTTACTGACTCTCAAGGACTGCTGCTGGACACCATTAGGTTGGTGACAGATTTTCTACTTGACAGTGGTAGCTAGACAGGCGAGCATTCGCAAAATGCCCTACCACCATGCTATCACAACTGCCATCCTTAAACAACAACCGGGACCGACGGCTTAACGTGCCTTCCGAAGCACGGAAGCGCTCAGTAGTAATGTCACTAGCGGTCACCTATCCAACTCATGACCGCGGGCGACGTTGCTTAACTTTGCTGATCGGTTAAGAACAGCTAAGTAAACTTCACTATGAGCGCTTCATAGAGTGTTAAGTCTCATTTGTCTGTAATTTTACTGGCTCTCAAGGGCTGCTGCCGAAACACACTCTTAGGTGCTGGGCTACGGGTTTTAGGTGGTAGCTAACCAGGCGAGCATCCGTAAAATACCAGCCACGGCAGTCCAGTAGGCAGTACCAGTATAAAAGCAGCGCCGTCAGTTGCAATATGGACTGCCATGCAGGTGCTGGTATAAGGACATTTTATGAATGCTTGCCTGGATAGCTCCTACCCTAAAGTAGAATATCTGTTGCCACACGTTGTGTTCCGACAGCTGTCATTTGAAGCCATTGATTTTACCGTGAAGCCATTCTTAACCACTTCATTACTTACCAACTGGTTAGATAGTGGTTAATTTTGTTTCCCTTATCGGTCGACTAAACTAACTTTTAGTGGTGACAGCTCATTAGATAAGATATCTGTCGATTTCAAAATATGATTTCATTACTATACATTATACATTTAGAGATATTTTCACCATTATGATAATAAAATGATAGCATCAAAATTGTATGTGACGTTACAGTGAGAAATCATATTTATTAAATGATGTTTTATTATAAAAAGTAACGACGTGCCTGTTTGGAAATGTTCATATATGTAGTTAATTTTCATAAATCCTTTAAAAAATATATAATGACATTTGAATCCCAATGTGTACCAATGTGCCGTGCTAGAATGTCACCATTTTTCCTTGGGTGTCGTGAGAGGCGACCCAAGATAAAATACCAGAAGGTGGGCAGCAGGGCCTTCTGAGGAACTGATATCTTACAATTCGATCCCTAAGCCTGCCAAGCGCGGGATTATGATAAAACTCTTAGTGGAAGAGGTTGTGTTCAGCCGTGGATGATCCGGCTGAAACAGTTACATAATCTCATGGCATATTTTTTTTTGATGGGTTTAGCTAGCTAGGTAGAGCTTTTGTATTTATTTTAAATGGGGGGTTTTCACAAATATTAAACGATCAAAAACCTATGTGTAGGTATGCTCAATGGTAATTTTTTTTATGTTTATTCAATCACGAGTTTGTTTTCTCATAATCAATGTTAGAAAACAAATCCCTATTAATTAATTATGATAGCGATACGTCTACTATCAGTGATTATTAAGCAAATTGAAAGGAAGTAATGGCACATAAAAATTTAATAATTATTTAAATAAAATGTACATATATTATATCGGTAAAATTGTTAAATATAATCAAATAGTATATGTATATAAATGAATATTATAAATTGTTAATATTGTATGCTCGAAATGGGCAAACTGACAATTAGGTAATCATTGCAATAAGACAGATCTTCTTTGTATTCGTAGATTCTTGTTTGTATTCGTTTCCTCGATCGTTGGATCACAACGCTTCTTACAGATTTATGAGAACTTAGAATTAGAAAAATGTATTCTGATTCTGATCAGAATACATGTTTCTAATTCTGATTTTGAACGTAACGCAGGGTCATACAAAGATTTTCAAGTACATATGCAAGTTCTACAGCGAAATATCTAAACAAACTTCATAATTGTCGCAATTCTTCATTAGGACCGTTCTCATAAATCTGTAAGAAGCGTTTCGATCTAACGATCAAGGAAACGAATACAAACAAGAATAATCACACCAATTACTGTAACTATACCAACAAGCGTATCAGTAACTCAGGATTTAGTTTATGAGGATGGCAACCCACAGTCCCCAAATTGGTCTCTGCCCCAACTAATTTCATGGGTGTCTGAATTAAGAACTATAGACCAGATTGTGATTACATGCTACCTTTTGCTGATAAGGCGCTTTTGAAGTGCTCGTAGCGAAGTTTACTTAGCTGTTCTTAACCGATCAGCAAAGTTAAGCAACGTCGCCCGCGGTCATGAGTTGGATGGGTGACCGCTAGTGACATTACTACTTAGCGCTTCCGTGCTTCGGAGGGCACGTTAAGCCGTCGGTCCCGGTTGTTATCTTAGGATGGCAGTCGTTATAGCATGGTGGTAGGGCGAATGCCCGCCTTGCTAGCTACCACCCTCAAGTAGAAAATCTGTCGCCAAACACCTAACGGTGTGTTCCGGCAGCTGTCCTTGAGAGCCAGTAACTCTAGGTTACTCTGAAAAACATCTTTGACCACATCATCACTTACCATCAGATGAGATAGTGATCAAAGATTAAGCTATCAAGCATAAAAAAAAAGAAAAACAAAAGGAAACTGTAGTGATAATATTATTTGTAATTTTGCAGTTTTGTTGACCTCAACAAACGTGATAAATTACGTAGATACAGTTTATGTAGCAATGATAGACGAGCGGTAATAGCTATGGACTGCCGTGCAGCAGGTCTATGGTTCGATCCCCACCGCCGGCTTGAGTTTCATCGCATGGTGGAAAGGCATTTTGCGATTGCTCGCCTGGCTAGTTACCATCCTCAAGTAGAAAATCTGTCGCCAAGCACCTAGCAGTGAGTTCCGGCAGCAGTTCTTGAGAGCCAATAAAATGACAGGCGCATGCAACTTTCCAACTATTGCTCAGGGTGAAGGGCGCAGTGCAATTCGTGCGTAACGAAATGCGTATGTTATATGCAGAGGTTAGTCTACTTAACATCAGGTGGGCCTCGTGTTTGTTCCATCACAATAACATAAAAAAGTGTTAACGGAGATGTCTATTTATGGAAAACTTTATTTTGATATTCCGTTATACTAAGTAACTGCGTACAACATAACAATATCAGTTAAAATGTTTACCAAGAACGTTATAAAAAGTTTGTTTTTCTTGACGTCAAAGCCTTAAAACTCGAGGCTCTTTTCGGAGAATTTAACGTTTTTCTCACATTTTATTGGTTATTTCACAAGAATATCTTCGTAAATTATTATTGTCAAGTTTACGAAGAAGCCCGAGTATAAGCGAAACCTTTCAAACTCGATTCCTGTAAATAAATATAAATCAGCAGCTGTAGCACAAAGCAATACTTTCACAGTTACAAAATAAGGTTTCAATCACAATTTCACGGTATTTTTACGCGTTTTAGGGTTACGTACCGAAAGGGTAGAAACGGGACCCTATTATTGAGACTTTGCTGTCCGTCCGTCCGTCCGTCTGTCACCAGGCTGTATCTCAAGAACGGTGATAGCTAGATGGATAGACAGTTGAAATGTTCACAGATGATGTATTTCTATTGCCGCTATAATAACAAATACTAAAAATAAAATAAATATTCAAGGCTCCCATACAACAAACTTGATTTTTTACCATTTCTTGTTCGATACTAACGGTGACAGGAAGACGCTTTAACTATTCACAGAATATTTAGTTACGGAACCCTTCGTGCGCGAGTTTTATTTAAAATTATACTAAATGGCCTATGCTTTTTTATCAAGTCCCCGGCTTGGTGACCAAAGCAGCTTCTCTCTCAAAATAATGGCGTGCAAATACTTTTTTTATTTTGTTTAGACGTAAGGGCACTGGTAGTATGTGAAATGACTGGGCGAACGTGACGAAGAACAGCGTCTCGGAGTTACGAGTGCAGTACAGTGACGCAAAAAAACTCAGGTAAGGCGTAACGCGTCTCGTAACTTTCTTCTATGTTAATACTTAGTCAAAAGTAAGATCCATCAAGTTTTCATTAATTCACAATACATTTTTTTATACTAAGGCCGTTTTCTGACTTGTCGGTGCGGGAGCGGTGCGGATTCGTTTCGCTCGGTATACACGGTACCGAAAGCTTGCCGAGCGCCTATGTTTTAATGCGCGTCTTCTGATTGGCGCGGTGTGTGCGGGCGCGGGGAGGGATTGTTTCGTTTTACCGCGTCTCGGGATGCGTGTCCAGGCGCCGCTCGACATTTACCGCGCGAGGTCGTGCTTTCATCAGCAGACACACATTCTCTAAACCTTGTATTTTGCTTTGTTAATACTGTAGTCAACAAGTTCAAAAGCTCTTTGTAAGTATTTTTTGACATTCTATACATCAATAAAAAAATTTCGTCATCTTGGGAAAGTTCTTTAGCCGCAACAAAAAATCGGCAATTAATATTATTTTCGATATAAGGATGACGCCAATAACGTTTTCTTTTTTTACGTAGGCGATAAACATAATAACACGCCAAAATATCGTCATCACTAGAAGACGACATCTTCGGTACTGCAGAATTTTATACCGAGAATATACCGATAGGTGAGTAGGTGAAGGCAACGCGGTATCGTTTCGGTACAGACCTTACAGATCCCGCACCGCTCCCACACCGACAAGTCAGAAAACGGCCTAAGATTACAAATATACGATAAGAAAAATTTAAGTCATGTGTGGGATTCGAACCCGCGTCCATCCACCCCATGAGCCGGGGTATGCTCTAACCAATTGAGCTAACATGACATGACATCATAACTCAAATCTTTCCTATCGTTCTTTAACCATCGTATTGGGATGGAGCCTCCTAGTGTCTATAATAGTCTTAGTTCCTACTGGTAAGGGCACTGCCATGCCCACAGATCTAAGTCTGGAGTTATCATATTCTTAACCGTTATTGTGCTGTAATTAAAAATAATCAGTATTACAAAATTACAAATATACGATGGAAATAATTTAAGTCGTGTGCTGGACTTATATTTTTCTTTCGTATATTTGTCATTTTGTAATGTAATCCGCATAGCAGGCGTTATTGCAAACATAACAATATTCAAATTTAAACTACAATATTTAAGTTTAAACGAATCTATTTATGAATGTTTTCAAATTAAATAAATCAAAAAGAGTACAAAGAAATCTTTGAGTACAATCTTTTTGCACTTGTAGGCAATAAATATTTAATTGAACTACACGCATCTGTAGCTAAAATATGAATTAAAATGTGATATTATAATCGAATTTAAAACTGAATTAACTAATGTTATTTGGCGTCAATGAAACAATTATAATATTTATTGTTATAGGGTTGTTGTGATCTTTGATTGAGCCATTAAGTTGATTGCTGTACTTTAGAAATTTAGTACTGAAAGTTGGGCAAAGCGATTTAATTAACGTCTCAGCTCTCAGTGCCAGCGAAGTACCGTGGAGTTTACGAATTAACTGCTATATCCGCTTGAAACTCTACACAGTTGATTATATTAATGTTTTATTCAGTTTTAGTGAACATAAAGTTCCGGATTGTATCAGTATAAATTTTACTAAAGTTATTACAAAGTGGTGACATCATGTCGCTTATTATGTACATTTATATACTTGAGAAGATACTGGAGAACATAAGAAGGCTTGAGTCATCACTCTTATAGGGCCGTGGAGGGCCACCTAATATAGACAAAAAGTCTAATTGGTTATTATAGCGAAATAAATAAATAAAGAAAACAATAGATAACCACTACTCGTACCTGTATATTTTTTTTATTTTATATTAGGTACTTGCTATTATCATTTTTTGCACCCTTATTAACCTATTATTAGTAAGTAGTGGCTAACATACGAAAATTTCCCAAAAACAGTTGTGTGTATTATTCAAAATTTGCCGGCCATAAAACGAAAGACCTTATATATATTTTTTTTTGTACATGACTCTAACATAAGTATATTTTTTATGATAGTTTTACATTATTCTGGGTTATTGGTAAAATGCTAACAATCTCTTAAGGTTGACTTCTGCTAGTCCAACAAACATTTCGAGATTTTTTTTTATATATTTTGTGTATTTGACTGATTAATCACGAGAACCACCTGACTTTAAATGTCTCTTGTGCCTGTAATTTAATATTTCATATTTTTTATTACTTAGCTCGATGTAAATATTCAAAACTCTATTCAAAGGGAGCGCGGCGTGGTCCAGTGTTGCCGCAGCGGGCGCTCTTGGCTTGGAGAGACTCAAAACTTAGAACAATAAGTTTTTCTAGTACTGTCTGACACTTTTATGTTCTTTGTCTCGTAGTAAAAGACAATGCCTACTCCTGGCTAAGAGCACCTGCTGCGGCAACACTGGATCGCGTCACACTCACTTTGAATAGAGTTTTGAATAATTACATCGAGCTACGTAATAAAAAATATGAAATATTAAATTACAGGCACAAGAGACTTTTAACATCAGGTAGTCCTCGTGTTTATTTCGTAAAAAAAAAGATGTCAAAATGTTTGTTAGCAGTGGCAGAAGTCAACCCTAAGAGGTTGTTAGCATTTTAGTAATAACCATGTATAATGTAAATGATACTTACAAAGCAAGAAAAAGTATTGTTGGACTTTGATGATGCCTGGCATCAGTCAACACAGAAACGAGATAATTGAAAATTGGGGTGCAGAATAACTAAGTGGAGGGAAAATCTATAGTAGGCCAGCAAAAGAAAAACGGACAATCATAGAGTAAACTAGCATTGCAATTTGCGTTAATACCTACTAATCTGAGGTACTCGGTTACATAATCGCAAACCACTTAAGCTATTACAAAATATAACCTTACTTACAGTTAAGTTCACATGCACTGACAATATGTGTCGCTTAAGACAGATTCAAACTATAAGTCATAGGGCACCACCATAGGGCAGTTTACACGAGTTTATTTTGGTCTTTATTGTCATTCGCAGGGTCAAATTTTCCTCATGTTTTGTTGTGATTTTGTAAACCATGGATTAAAAACTAATAATTAATGTATATAAGTCCCGTTTTTTATATAAAAATCAAAAACTAACTCTATTTAAACTAGCTCCTGACACAGTCCCTGGCACCACCCAACACGAGCTAAAGTCATGTAAATCGACTAAGCTCCGACATTCGCCCAATTATTTCTTTTTCTTTAGCAAGGATTCACAGACAAAGGGTATCCATGTCAAACGAAAACGGATCCTTGCAAAGGCTTAATTGTAGGAATCGTGTAACATCCGAATGGTACATTTATTTGATAAAAGCACACCCCGACGTGACGGGAATGTAATAATGCTAGCCTTAATGTAGCGGTGCCAATCATGGTTCAGTATTATATATTATGGGAATTCTATATACACGAGTTCTGTATACACGTGTGGGATATGTTATGAGGGATAATTCATTTGGTTGTTCTTGAGTGAATAGAATAAGCAACAAAGATATAAAATGTGCACTTCGAATTCTTTAATTTAAACTTAGTAAGCAAAGTCCGCTGCGATAATGACTTGGATGGGTGACCGCTAGTGGAATTGGTTTCGTCCTTCGGAGGGCACGTTAAGCCTTCGGTCCCGATTCTTGTCTTAAGATGGCAGTAGTCACAGCGTATTGGTAGGACATTTTGTATTTGCCCGCTTGGCCATCCAATCACAGCATAGTGGTAGGACATTTTGTAAATGCTCGCCTGGTCATTCGCAAGTAAAAAATCAGTCGCCAAGCACGTAATGGTGTGTTTCGGTAGCTGTTCTTGTGTTCCAGTAACTATGTTAGCCTGCAGGCTAGTCCAGTCAGTAGACAGTCAGCAGTCCCATGGGACAAAATCATCGACCACATTGTCACTTAGCATCGGGTGAGATAGTGGCCAAAGGCTAGATTTTCATATATACAAAAGGTAATAAGCGACAGATGTTACCCCTGAGTAGACAAACATGAAAATGATTCCCATGGCTGCACTGTGTTGGTCAAGTTATAAAGAACATATTGACACCTGTTTTGTGATATTAAGTTTTGTAATTGTATACAAAAACTGACCATTTACAGCACTTCCCAAAAGAGGAGGAAGGTCCTCAAATGTAGGTGCATGAAGCATAACTTTTTATAAGATCATTCTATTTGTAATGATTATTTTTTTTGTCGGGTAAAGTATAGCATCAGAGGAACATAAACCATCTACTTGCACTTATTGCATAGTAGTAGGACATTCTGCGCATGCTGGGCAGGCTATAGTTACTAATCTCTAGTAAAAAATATTTCGCTAAGCACCTAATTGTTTGTTCAGATCCTTTGGAAATAGTAATTCTAAGTTAGCATGAACCACTTCTTAGACCTTATCATCACTTACCATCAAGTAAGATAGTAGTCAATAACTAGCATATCAGAAATTTCAAAAAAAAGAAAAAAATATGTATCAGAATGTTCAGGTGACTTCTAAAAACGAGCGTCAACTATACCTCAACCAAGCTTAGAGCACTACAAGTGGCAGAATGACTGACACCTTTGACGGAAGGTAAATTTTTTTACGTGCAGTATTCGCTCTGGCATACAAGAGGCAGACCATCCCGGCAATTTCATTCTTTTACCGTTTTTGATACCTTTTCAGCTCGGCACCACACGTGGTTTTTGTCAAGGACCTACTGAAATACACTGGTTCCATTACTTCCATAAGTTACGAAATAAAACCTAGTAAACTGAAGTAATTTAAGTATCATTAAAATGATAAATGTACAATTGTATGAAAAAAATCGTAAAGTAACAAAAACCTTAAAACATACTTTTGCAAAACCTGAAAAGTGTTTATCTCAAAACATTGACAAATTCCTGATTAAATTTACCTTAGTTTGAAATATTAGCGTATAACGTTGAGTGGAATGACATAGTGAATGACGTGCAATGAGCAGAGACGCGAAACTAAGATGGATGTGTGGAAAACCCAAAATGAACAGGATACGGAATGAGTTTATCAAAGGAAGCTTGAAAGTAACATCAGTGACACAAAAGTGGAACAATGATAGACGAGCGTGGTATGGAGATGTCTTAGAAGGAATGAAGAACTTTTATCAAAAACAGTATTGAGTTTGAATGTGAACGAATGTAGGGCGAAAGGTCTGCGTAGTCTGAACAACAAAGCAGAAGAGAGAGAAAATATACAATGAATATATATTCATTGTATATCTATTCATTGTATATTTCTCTCTCTCAGGCGTTACTTTTCAGAAATCCATATTTAATAATAACAAATATTTTATGCACACCTCAGGGGGTCTTGACTTTCTTTAGGCTCGATCGTGAGCTCGAAGAGCCAAGACCTCCCGAGGATGGTTCGTGTAGAAACGAAACGTATCGAAAATTCTTCCGGTTTGCCTGGGTGCCGTTTGTGACGTCACGTCGGTTTAACCGGAAAATTTGGCGAAATTGTCACTAGATTTATTTTTAAAGTATTTTATGAAAATATTAATTTTTTGATATCTTATAATTTTTTTCAAATATTTGTTATTAGAAAATATACTCGTACATTATGCTGACACCAATCAGCGTAGAGTATAGATGGAGAAAATATATTTAATTTTGGCAAATAAATAAACAAGTATTGATAATAACAATACATTTAAACCTAAAAATAAACTACCGTAAATCCGGAATAGCGTTAAACTGGACTACCGTAAAAGCCGTGCTACCGTATAAATCGGACTACCGTTAAAAATTGACACCATAAAAACTGGACTGCCGTAAAAAAACGTAATACGCACAAATGTCAAACTTAGTGAAATGTGTACATAATTAATACACTGTTATGTAAATTAATAAGTGGATCTGTGTATATATTTATATCTGTATATACCACAGACCTAGGATTTTTTCGCTACAAGCCTATGGTATATACTATGAAGTTTGAACTATAAAACAACTGAAATATGAAATACATACATAATTTATTGTGTGTTGATTTGGAGCCCGCGGTTTGCGACTCTATCTAATACTAAGCAATTGATTTATAAATCAAAAACAAAATAATTGATTGCTGAGTAATAAAACTGATAAACAATTTAAAGTTGACTATTAAAATAGCGACCGAATCGAGCACCGAGCAGCAGCCAGCTAACCGTTGTACCTGCCCGTAAAACAAAGCTGCCACATTTTATCGACTTTTTAGTTAATCCAATCAATCAAGACTTAATGGACCAGGCACGTTTATATACGTTTTATCGACTGCTCGTAATTAGTCCCGTACGGCCGCCCAAATTATTTTCGTCCCCAATATACACAATTGTACAACTTCGAAGTTTCCACCAAACTAACTTTGGGTTACTTAAAATAAACGCCGGCGAAAATAATCTTCTTTTACGTTACATTTCGATGTTGAGAAAATAACGTAAGCTAGATTATTATGGATAATGAAACATAGTGTTTCACAATGTAACGGTAGCGCTCTTAGATGGTTATAGGCAAGCGGTATCCTGGCTGGAGTTCAATTTTGTAGAATAATTTACTTAGAGAAAGCGTTGCGGTATTTTTACGAAGGGGATGTGGAAACATAAGCCTAATGGATTTAGCGTGTAAGTTGCATTTAGGGGACTTGCTTTATGCAGAATAATCGCAAAGACTGGGTGCTTAGTGGGCACGTTATCGCGCCATATGCTTGCAAAAAACTGAAGCACATGATATAACTCTTTGTACGTATTTAGGCCGCCGTGGTCTTGGATATATTTTACACTCTTTGCACTTTTTCTGGTAGTGAAATGGTAGTTACTAAAAGCTTGGTTAAGTGAAACAAAATTAAAACGACAACGTTTTAGAAATGACCTTGCTTCAGAGGTGCATAGTGTCACTTTTGGATTCGTTCTATGTCTGGGTCGGACAATTATAGGGATTATCTGACCAATACATTATGTTTGGTAATCCAAAGTTTGGATCTGTGCTCAGTGATGGCAATAAACTCGCCCCTTAAAAATTACAGTGAAACGTGGTTGATTAGACACTTCTTTCTATATTTTCGGTCCTATACAAACGTGAAGAAGCTTTTCCTTAACGATAGCAATGGTGGACAAGGTAATGTCTTGCAAATCTTCGACTACATCACAGAGTGACGATCATTTTCCAATCAAGTTAGCAAAGTACTACAGCTAATGAAGTTTTCATATACTAGATTGAAATAACTAGAAAAAATTTAACTAGGTACCAACAGTTAAATTGATGAACATTCTAATTAATGTGATCAATATAGTTACATTAAATACAGATGCCATGCGATTTAATAAGTAGCAGAAATAACTATCTGCTGAAACTTATTTCGATGTCTAAGATTACAGAAATATCACACTTACTTAATACTTTTGTAGCAGTGATGGCTCAGTGACATTGGCTATTGACTGCCGCACAGCAGGTCCATGGTTCGAATCCCACCGCGGGCTTAAACTTCACTGCATGGTGAAAGGGCATTTTGCGAATGCCCGCCTGGCTAGGGACCACCCTCAAGTAGAAAATCTGTCGCCAAGCACCTAATGGTGTATTCCGGCAGCTGTCCTTGAGAGCCGTGCAATGCGAGTAATGCCTACCCCGTGAGGTGTCGTGCTAGAATTGCACCCTTCCCCCGTATATTCTGGCAGTCGTAAGAGGCTAAGAGGCTTTGAAACGAAAAATTACAGGTGGGCAGCAGTGCCTCCTAAAGATCTTTCTTACACTGCGAACACCAATCCGCGTGGGGATCATGGCAAAACCTCCGCATAATGGAGGAGGTTGTGTTCAGCACTGGACGATCAGGCTGATACGGTACAGTTACGAGTACAAATCGAAACACGCTCTTTTTTGGCTACGAGCTATAAACTCTTTTTATTATAAATTCTATTCTAATTATTGCAGGTATTTCGGTTGATATTCTATTATTACAGTTCACCACATTGGATACAAAATCGCATTTGCTTGTAACCACATGGACTTGATCGAAGCTCACCGAGTGAGCGGTAATTATGGAAATTGGCATCTGAACGTGCGGTCACGCGACCGATTTTTGCACTTTGCGGTGTCTTTTATAAAACATTTCATGGTAGCTTAGTAAGCAAGAATAATATCTGTATATTTTAAAATATATGTAATATAGTATATATATTTATTTACTTAATAGGAAAACCAACAGCTTTTTATGCTAAGCATGTACGATAAACTAGGACTAGAAAGCCAATTACAGGTTCTCACGACTAGTGTATATGCAGAATATATTCTTTCATCATCATCATCAGCCGGAAGACGTCCACTGCTGAACAAATCCCTCCCCCATAGAATACCACAAAGAACGGCTATAAGCCACTTGTAACCACTGGCTACCCGCGACTTTCACGATGTCGTCAGTCCACCTGGTGGGGGGCCTACCAACTCATATTTTATTTGAGACAATAACCATATTATATACTTGATTGAAGCTCACCGTGAGAGCGATAATTATAAAAATTGTGAACTTTTTTTCTTTATATTCCTGATAGGTAGGCTTTTGACCACTATCTCACCTGATGATGATGTGGTCGTAGGTATTTTTCAGGCTTACCTAGAATTACTGGCTCTCAAGGACAGCTGCCGGAATACACCGTTAGGTGCTTGGCGATAGATTTTCTACTAGACAGTGGTAGCTAGCCAAGCAAGCATTTGCAAAATGTCCTTCCACCATGCTGTGACGACTGCCATCCTAATACAACAACCGGAACCGACGGCTTAACGTGCCTCCGAAGCAAGGAAGCGCTCAGTAGTAATGTTACTAGCGGTTTCCCATCCAACTCATGACCGCGGCGGACGTTGCTTAACTTTGCTGATCGTTTGATACAGCTAAGCAAACTTCGCTACGAGCGTTTGGAACTGAACATCTTCTACAAATGATACTCAATTAGACATGCTCTATGTTGGCTTATTGACACTCTAGCATAAGTTTACTAACTTAAATTCAAAGTTGTAGGAAAATATGTATTGTATAAAGTAAATCAAGGGTCAATAGCCCTAAGAAAACCCCGCCGGCACCCAATCGGGTAAATCAACGGATGCGCTTTCAAAGCGTTCATTAGCATAATTTATTCGCACCCGTCAAAGCCGTTCTTAAATTTGTGGAGGGCCATTTTTCAACAGGGTAACATTGTGTAAAACGGTCACGTATTTTTTAGCGTCAGTAGATCCTAACGGTTGCAATATACATGATGCGTGCAGTACATTTGCTCGCTTCTTTATAGGATTCATGTGACGCTTGTGAAAAATTCGCTTATCATAAACCGGGGTTCCGGTTGCGATGGATAACAGTCCAGCCGGGATCATGGTTGCGGCAGAGTAGGGGGTTTATCCTCGAACGGCCAGCTCAACAAGCAATAACTACAACAATAAACTTTAGGATCCCCTGTAGTGCCGGCAAATATGAGAACGTTTATGGTCTCTATTCGCACATAATTAATATGATTTTAGCATCATTATTTTCTTCTTTTAAAACATATTATATACAATACAATACGAGGCAAACGTGTGATGATTTTGACACATTGGTTCATTTGTTTCGACGCGGTAATAGCCCTGTGGTAACCGATACTGAATGTATTCTATCTAATCTACAGAATTATATAAACGTATCCGATTATTGGTTCGTCGTCTTGTCAAAAACCAACCAATAGTAAAAAAATATAAAACCAATAAGGTGTGTCTTTCGAAATAATATGGTGATGGGGATATAATACCAACAATTTCTGCCCTGTGCAACGTCTGGTCAATCAAAAATGATAATATAATTGAAAATCTCTAAATATATATAAAATCACCAACTGTTCATTATAGTTTATTTGGATTATTGTGCATATATCGATGATGAGTTCTATTCACGAAGTATAGATGGGAGAGAGGAGTAGTAATTTTTATGTCGGCCTTGTCTCCATCAAGTCGGCCGTGACGCCAATGGTAAGGGCATGGTTCAGCTTAGTTTTCTCTGGGCGCTTGCATGTAAACTCCGTTTGAAAATATCGTGAATAGAAATTCATTTTCGTCGAATTCACTTTGCAAAGATATTGTTTGCATTTTGTGTTGCAGAAATAGTTCTGATCATCAGAGAAAGGCAGCCGATGGCAATACATTTTTTTATGCCTTATGGGTTAGCCTTTGACCACTATTTCACCTGATGGTAAGGGATGATGTGGTCGAAGATTTTGTTCAGGCTAACCTAGAAGTACTGGCTCTCAAGGATAGCTGCCGAAACACACCGTTTTAGGTGCTTGGCGACAGATTTTCACTTGAGGGTGGTAGCTAGCCAGGCGGGCATTTGCAAAATGCCCTACCACCATGCTAGGTATAGTACTGGCATATAACTTTTCCCTATGGTATAGCTATCAATGGTGTATTATTTTCCTATATGGTGTAGCTCAAAAATTTCGCTACTATATACAAGATGTCGTCAGCTTTTGGAACTCATCATACCGCCGTATTTGCAGATTAAATAACTTATAACCACATATAACTACCAACTTTACGTATTGATTATTTTATAAGATATTAGGTCCTTACATATGAAATTGGCGTTTTTCGTACTGGCCACTTTAATCACGAATTTCTCCTCTTTGGTAAGGAATTCCAAATTCAAATTTGTACAGCTACAGACTCATGTATTTGTGCTTCGATGATCGTCACTCATTTGTTTTTTTTTCTTCTGTTTTTTTCTGTTTGCGTCACTCATTTTACAAAATGGAAAACCTTAAATATCGCATTATTTACGAGTACGAGTTCCGCCGTGGCACTAGTGCTGCGGAAACAACTCGAAGGGTGAATGATGTGTATGGCGGTCGTGTTGCAAAAGAAAACACAGTTCGTTTTTGGTTCCAACGTTTTCGTTCTGGAAATTTCGACCTGCAGAACAAGCCCCGTGGACGGCCTGAGACTCAAGTTGATAATGAAGAGTTGAAGGCTATTGTGGAAGCGGATCCATCGCAAACCACGTCCGAGTTAGCTGCAGGCTGCGATGTTAGTGATAAAACTGTTTTAATTCACTTGAAGCAAATTGGGAAGATTAAAAAGCTTGAAAGGTGGGTACCTCACGAATTAACTGAAACAAACCGGCAAACGCGCGTCGACTGCTGCGTTACATTACTAAACCGGCACAATAATGAAGGTATTTTAAACCGAATCATTACCTGTGATGAAAAATGGGTTCTTTACGATAATCGGAAGCGCTCAGCGCAATGGTTAGATCCTGGCCAGCCAGCCAAATCCTGCCCCAAGTGAAAATTAACCCCAAAAAAGTTACTTGTAAGCGTTTGGTGGACTAGTGCCGGTATTGTTCATTACAGTTTTTTCAAATCTGGCCAGACTATTACGGCTGATGTCTATTGTCAGGAATTGCAAACCATGATGGAAAAGCTAGCGGCTAAACAACCTAGCTTCACGACAACGCTAGACCACACACTGCGCTACAGACGGCTACTAAATTAGAAGAGCTTCAATTGGAAAGTCTAAGACATCCTCCGTACTCCCCGGACCTTGCTCCAACAGATTACCATTTTTTTCGAAATTTGGATAACTTCTTGCAAGGGAAAAAATTCAACTCCGATGGGGCAGTCCAAATCGCCTTCAAAGATTTTATTGATTCCCGTCCGACTGGTTTTTTTAGTAAAGGGATCAATGAACTACCTATGAGATGGCAAAAGTGCATAGAAAATAATGGTTCATACTTTGATTAATTAAATATATTATATTAAAATATATTCGACTTTTTGTTCCTCCCATACAAAACGCCAATTTCATATGTAAGGACCTAATATATTTGTATTTTTTGACAACAAATGACTAGTCATTTCAGTCAGTAGATTTTTAGATTATATATTGATATGATCTAAAAATTAAACCAAGCTGCAAGAAATGGCGCACTTTTAAAATATTGATTTTAAAAGTGCGCCATTTCTTGCCGAGTGACTATTCTATTTGCACAAAAACATTTATCCGTATTTATCGCAGTTGAGGGCGGTATTCGAAACTATTAACTATTCACCGTCAGATGGTTTTAGGAATAAGGTGGGACAATGCCAGCTTTCCACCCTCCCTCACTACGCAAACTAGCGACACGTTTCATCACGGGAGGTGCTCGGACTCTCCTCTGCCTTCCATACTTCATGGTTGAGTTTAAGAGAATCTTGAACTGACATATTATTTAATGATTTTGCACGGGTTATGCTCTTGTATTGGTAAAATGCATTTTTATGTCGTAAATGCAAAACATTGGCTCTCTATAATACATTTTATCATAGTATATCAGTATTACATTGGGAGTGAACAAAAAATATTTAATTTTATTCTTGATCAAATTTGTTGTTTTCGGTTTGACGACAAATCAAATCGAATGAATCATAGGACTTTCTGATGAAAAACACTCTATATTCAAGATACCAATAAGTGATTTTACTAACCTATATGGCAGTTCCGGCTAATAATAACTAGATAACGCTTACGCTAAACTTCCTTTAGAACGCTTGCGTTGGTAGTATAGCCACTAACATCTGAGTAATTGGATCTTACTAGTGAAGTGAGTGATTTGAGGTACTGTGAATGAATTATAGCCTGCTTACGGTCTAGTTTAATAATGTCATAACCAGCGGGACGGTGCGATAGCATCGCAGATACATCGGCCCGCGCTTGGATTTCCAACAATAATTTATTTTATGCGTAAGGTCTCGGTTACGACCCGGGATGTTTTATGCAGTACCGTCGAATGAATACGAAAACTTTATTAACATATTTTGATATTGATAACTCCTTTGTTAAACGAGAATGAATATTGATGATAAATTAAACGGTAAATATGCAGGTGTCAGTTATAAAATAATAATAAAAATGTGATGAGTATTTCACAAAAACAGGTTGGAGGACGGAAAACTCTTCCAATGAAATATATTTGCACTTTCTACTGACAGTGAACCACAAGCCTCATGTATAATATTATTCAAACTACCTTAGGAAACAGATAATTTTGAAGCTTAGAAGTGTTCGTCGCGGATCTTTTCTAGTGGTTCTTAATCGATCGAATAGTAGCAACAATCACTGCCTTCACTACTTATATGTAGTAGAGTGACCGTTAGGTGTAGGTATATACTATTGAGCGCTTCCGTGCTTCGTAGGACACGGTAAGTTTTTGGTCGCAGTTGTTGTCTTAGGTTGGCAGTCGTGTGGCTATGTCAGAGTACACCCTCAAGTAGAAAATCTGTGACAAACACCCAATGGCATATGTTTTCAGCAACTGTTATTGAGAGCCAGTTCTCAATCTGGGTTTTATTGCATGCGCATCATAGATAATGAGAACGATAAAATTTCATTCATAAATAGATTAATGATAATAATCTTATCCCCCTGATGCCAAGGGGTTTAGTTTGTTTCATACGACCTCATCACTTACTATCAGGTGAGATGATGCTTGAAGAAATAAAGGTAACAAAATTAAAAAATATACAAAATGCAAATAAATGTATTATTACACCCCGCATTATCATGTAGATTCATATCATTTATGATTAAATGAACTTTATTGTGCGTCGATGTATCATAATAATACAAAATGTTTTGTTCGAATAGATGATGTGGATTGATGATAGCTGGATTTACTACTAAAAGTTGAGTAGTTGATAAAATATTCCTACAGGGTACTCAACTATCTCTTCAAAATAAACAGCAGAAAATATCATCTATTGGAGATTTAAAATCACTAGAAAGTCTCTGACATAAACTAATGACAGTTCTTTCGACAAAATTCCTAACATTTTTACATGCCACTTAAAGGACGGAAGCCATCAGTTTAGTAAGCAATTACCATGGTAGGGTAACTGCTTACTAAACTGATGGGCTTAAGTGATGGAACAAATTTTCTATCAGCCTTATAAAATAAGTTTTTGTTACCAGTATGAAAGCGTCAAACGAAATATGCTTATCAAATAAAACATACACCGCCATAATTACGTGATTTCACGTTGTTTAGTAAAACCGTCCTTAGATAACGTAGCGCGTGACGCCAGTCATTTGTTTGTGACTCAGGATGTCAAAACATTTTTGACATTTTAATTCCGGCAAAGCCCGTATTAATTTCAGAATGATACTCGTATAATGAAGAGAAATCAAGCATTTTTTATTAAATACGTGTAATAAATAGAAATAAATAAAAAAGTGAAAAGTCAGTTAAGGCAAAGTCTCTTGTAAGAAACTTTTGACGTAAGTGCCAAAAATGCAAATGGCAATGGCACACATTTTTTTCATTCACGTATTTAATTATTTTATTTAGAGGCAAACAGTCAAATCTGCAATGACAAATTCTCGCAAAACAATTTATTTTTATGTCCAATGAAATTAGGTTAGTACCGTTGTCGCAAGAGACCAAAAACCAAATGTTTAGTAATTCACTGATTTTTTTATAATTTTGTGGTTTATGATAGCCATAAATGTATACATAGTCCTATTGTCTGGTCTAATGTCATAACCCAGATTCTCTACTTGATGACCGCGAATCCAGCACCGTCCCCTGAGATGGTTCAAGTAATACAAATGCAGAACAAAATTTCAGCTGGAAAGAGTATGGTTCCGGTGGCCAAGTGAAATAGGCAGCCAGCACGAAATAAGTGGAAGCGAGTGCAATTCCCGCGAGTGCAGAGGACAATTCGGCTGATACAGTATTATATTATCAACAATAAATTATAATCATCTGCTTTAAATAATGTTCTTTGGCACAAATTAGGAACTCAGAAAATGAATTTAACCTGTCCATTCTCAATGAAGAGATTTCATTGTTCACCAATTTCGATTTATTTGATTCGAAGCGGCAGATAGCACACTTAATTACTTTTTTGTTTGATGTTCACTCGCTGGAAATAAAGACTTGTTTCAAGAGAGCAAAATCACGGTGCATTTAAAAGCAGTGAAGAATCTGCGTCGAAATATTCTTGCTGTTTATATAGGATTTATTCTAGGGATTTATGAAAAGCAAGATTAAGTATCATTGTTCTACCACTCATGTGTATTCGGTGCAATATGGCAATCAAGAACATATTTAAAAATATGTTTTCGATAACAACGGACAGCACAAGAACATAATTGTGTTGGCTTTGGTCTTATGGCTGGCTGCCCACCTGAACCCTACGCTTACATCCTTAGGAGATCTCGAGTTAGGATATACCCACTTACCCTATTAGTGAGTGGGTAAAGTAGGTATATCTCTAACTTTCAGGTAATCACAACGTATATTAAGGCTTTGTATCCACCAGATATATGCAAGGAAGATGTCCGGTGCTAGGATACTTACCAAACTCATTCAGTGAAAAATCATTAATTGGAAAAATCCTCTATTAACATAAAACTCTTGTAGATCGCCATGTTACACAACAAACGACTTAAGTTCTACGACTTTAAACATTTGTCAGAAAAAAGATCAAGTTTTTTGAGTATACTTGGACCAAGTGCAAATACTTTTCAAAAAAATTCAGAAAAAACAGATTTTTCTAGTATACTTGATGTTTTTTTACTACACTTTCAAGTTCTGTACGCGTAGTAGATAAAAATGGTAAGAATGCCGCCCGGGAGCTTAAAGCGCCTGCCGCAATACTGCTGGCCTGCGCCGCGTACTCTTTGAATAGAATTATTGTATAAAAAATATAAGCAATCTAAATATTAAAATTGTTCAACTTAAGATGTTTGTTGGGATCAACAGAAGTCAATCTTTAAGAGGTTCTTAGATTTTTTTCAATAACCCTACACATGTATCCTACAAACTGAAGGTTCTATCAGGCTTAAGCGTAGATTCTGTTTAACTAAAGCGCTCGTAGTTCGTTTGCATAGCCGTTCTTAAGTGCTAACTTAAGCAACGTCCGCCCCGGTCATGACCCGGATGGATGATCGCTTGTGAAATTACTACTGAGCGCTTCGTGCTTTGGAGGGCACGTTATGCCGTCGGTCTCGGTTATTATCTAAGTATGGCAGTCGTATTGTGGTAAGGCATTTTGCGAATGCCCGCCTGTTTAGCTACCATCCTCGAGTAGGAAATCTGTCATCAAGCACCTAACGGTGTGTTCTGGCTGTAATTCTAGGTTAGCCTGAACAACATCTTCGACCATATCATCACTTACCATCAGATATGGGCGTAAAAAGGTATCATATCATCAATAGACATGACTTACACCGTTGAAGTGGCCCTTTTGGTTGCCATAAACCCCACGCTTGGCAAGCGTCTTGAGCACTGCAGTGTAATACGGCAGTTTTTCGGAAAGTGTTTATTTTTCCTTCGTTGCCTTTTATGACTCTCACAGGCCCACAGGTAACATAAGATATCGTCGTGAACTTTTTGATTCTATAAATAAATAAAGTCTGTTAATATCTGTTAGTATCCTACCTTATAAATGTTTAAACATAGATTGTGTACTGTTGTACATTGTTATAAAACCAAGACAGAAAATTGAAAAAGTGCCCTGGGTTTGTCAAACGCCAAACTGTTTAGGCGTCCCGTTTCCAAACGTAAATTACCTAGTCAGACTTCAGAGGGTATTGTGATAAGGTTTCATACAATTTCTACTTTTGTTTGATAGATTTGTTCTTTTTAGGGCTCTTAATGGGACCGATATCTGTGTGTCCGAGTTTGTCACGGATCCCTTACTTGAAATCTGAATTAATTAACAAACCTGAAATTTTAATATTTTGTGAAGTATCCAAAGATTAATAATGTACTTAATTTCAAAAAATATATTTTTACCTCATCTATTCGAAATGAGCTAGTTTATTCTTCGTAAACCGGGACTAAAATAGCTAAATAATCCTTGAGGTTACTAAAAGTGATTTGAATTTAGAATGTGGATGTTTTTAGTAAAAGTTCCAATCACCAAAGAGATCAATCACAAACATCTTAGGAACAAGTTACACACCATTATTTTCTTATAATAGGTAGTTTATTGAAATAAATATTTTAATATATATTTTTACAACATTAAAATATAGTTTCTCAAAAACTACATTCTACTTTGAGGTTTTCTGAGACTATTTCTAATTCTTAAGCTGGAAATAAATCGACAGCTGTAACTGATGTCAGTGATAAAATTGTTACGATGCACTTCCATAATTGTTCAAATATAAACATAAGCCTCTACCTATTTCTGTGCTGTATCTTATTTTTCCTAATTATTTCTTAATAAATATATGTCCTTTTTTATTCATAAGTTGCACTTATATATTCTCATAGAGGGTGATAAAAAGTAGTGTCCTTGGGAGCCAACAGCTATTTTAAGCTCGAATAACTTTGAATCCCTCGCTGCACTCAGGATTCTACTTTATAAACCCTCGCTTTGCTCGTGATTATACTCTAGAATCCTTCGTTCCGCTTTGGATTCCAAAAACACTCTCGCTTTTAAAAAGGTTATTTGCTCCCTTGGTAAACAATCTACTACATATTTTCAGAGGGCACATGAGAAATATATAGAAAAAAAATCTTATTTTTTATGTTGCCAGTCACGGCTTTTACATTAGAATGCTTACTCTAGCACCCAGGTATTATCATCTAGAGCTTTTTGAGTAAGTATATATTTTTTTTTAACCTTCGTAGTTGCCAAAACCGTTTTTGCCTCTTTTATTTCAAAAACTAAAGTTAGTAATTTGAATTTTTGGTATATCATATGGTACAACTCTCTATTTAACCAAAAAAACGCCCATTCATAATAATTCCAAGCCATTATTTTTTGCAGCCATACCTTTCAAGCAGAAACACAGAACTGCGAACATGCGGCGGGCATTTGCAAAATGCCCTACCACCATGCAATGCGTTTCTAATAAACTGAGCAAATCTTCCATTTTTTTATCTGTAGGTTGACTGTAGCTGGTATGAGTCAATGTAAACAGCTTTATCATTTTGGTCACGTGCGGAACTCTAGTAGGCGGCCTCCCCTTCGGATTAAACCGTCACTTACAGATGATTTCCAACAAAGTCGAGAAAAATCTCAAAAACAAATGTAAATTGAGGACAACCAATCGTGAGTGGCATCTGCTTATCGTGTTATTCATGTTTAAGTGATAACACAGAATAAAAAGGACTAATGGTGATAACAACAATGTTCCTGCATTAAAGGTTAGCTGTTTTACAATTTTTTAACACAACCAAAAAACGAAAAGATATTTTAAGTGTACGCGTATATTCTGTATGTATGATGTTTTTTTTTGTTTAGATAATATACCTATAAATTGGTATCATCTTAATTTTATCAAATTTGTTTTAACAGCTATTTTGAAACACTCGAATATCTGAAAAAAGAATTTTCTTATAAAATGCCTATCATACAATAAAAAAAAATATACCTAATATAGATTGTTAAAGTCGGTTTGAATGTTGATTCAAACACTCTCATTCACTTCCATTCATTTTTAGAACTTTACTTAGAAGAGAGTTTGTTTAATTTTTTTTATGTTGTTCCTCCATGGACTGCTGGCGGAACTCACTGTTAGGTACTTGGCGACAGATTTTCTACTTGAGGGAGAGAGCTATCCAGGCGAGCATTCGCAAAATTCGGCATAGTACCGCTCGGCCATCATTGCTTCTTCATCTGGGTAGTATTTGTTGCGTTTTTCTGACAATTAAATTATCAGGAGCGGGTTGGAGCTGTGGCTGGTTGGTAATATGATTCCTTCTTTTCAATGAACATAAGCTCTGTTTTTCAAAGTTTACTTCTCCTAAAATTCAAATTGATAATATTTTCAATAAAACCCAAATGATTATGATGCATATAATAATATTACGTAATTCCCTGAATATCTACTACTAACACTTATCTTAGGATGGCTTTAATTGTTAGATTCAAATCCGCTCACTATTGCTTATATTGTGTTAAAACAATTGATGCCTTAACAGTGGCAGTGAAGTCGTATTTCCTATGTATCGGTATAATTAAAGGGCGTTTAACATGTCTGTGAAAAGTTTTTTTTTATTAATTCAAGGTTCGCAAGACTGTTGCTAAATTTGTTAGCTATTTAAAACAACATTTTGGTCTCATACCTATATCTAAATCTTAAACAGATTTACAAATAAAAATTACTCAGCATCGTAACATCAGCCACGATATGCGTGCAAAACAGCACAAATAGCTAACCTATTATTCCTCTCCCTACTCCTTTCCATCCATATTTTACAGCTGCTTTAACGATCCATTTTTTTAAAGACGATGTTCAACAAATTCACTTAATGCCGCGTTAAATGAACTGTGTTCGAATAATAAAAGATTTTAGACTCAAATGCGATTTAAAAATGAACGGTTTTTCCGTGAACATACTTCATCGTCGCTTCGTCTCGTTCCGTCGGAATATTTCTTTCCGCTTGAAATAATCCGGATTTGAGGAAGTTATGTTAGGAAAACATCACAACAAACGCTAACTTACATGATCCGCCATTTAACCCGCAAAGAAGTTTTTAACGTTATTTATATATACTTACCATAATTTAATAAATTTCGGGGATACTGTTTATTGACACAATATTAGAAGCTCGCTGATCCGTTTTATTATATCCAAGACTTTCTCATAATAAACAAGGAGCGTAATGAATATTTTCGACCTTCAAAGTCCAGTTTTCCGGGAAGCTAATTGAACGCCCCAAAAAAGGAAAAATAAAACTTTCTGCGCGAACGCGATAGAAGCTTCATAATCAAAAGATCGCGTGGCTTAACATCCAAAGCAATCATTGTCTTACCCTTATCTCATTCATGTGAAGTCAGAACAACATTAATATTCTGACCATATTCATTTAATAATTCATTCAAAAAATGTTTACTCTATCAACAGTGCCCAGCAGTTTTCCAGACGCCTTCTCTCCATGGGAATGCTTAAGATGTTATTCAAGCTAACCTAGAATATAAGTAAAGACTTAGAACTTTCTGATATTCGGAGCGTTAAGATGGTCCAACGAGCGCTGTAGTGCATTCAGTGGGCAACATTATCCCACTCACACAGCCTGAGTTGTAGCATGCTCCTCATTGGGCGTATTGTCCTTTTAGCGCTAGAAGATACGGAAAAATCTTCATATTCTTACGCCGGGAAGTGTACAGTTTTACAGATTTTAATGTACCTACCTCATAAAAGCTATTATTTATTTGGTTCGTTTATACATTAATGACCGTTGATATAACTTAACGACGATCCTGAAGTACGTTCCAAACAAAAACAGTCTGGCAAATATCATTAAAATGTATCGTTTGCTTCTTTGTTCACCGTTCTCTCGCGCTTATCTCGATACGAGTGGATTAATAGCATCCAAACAAAACCGTTATTTCCACAAGGAGGTGTGGTTAAATAATTTAACCGTTTAAGTGAATTCGTCTGTTGGCATCACAAGCTTTCCCAGATCCCTTTTCAGGGCATTAAATATTCTCATCTGGCTTATTTTTTAGGTGCCTTTTTCAGCCCTTTTTATAGATTAGCTCATTTATTATTCAAATTCAGTATGTATCAGTCCATCAGAAAGAAAACCCTGAAGGCTACAAATAAGTCAAGCTATATTAGATATTCATCGTTATTATAAAAACTGTTTTGTTTCTCATTTGGAATAATTACGTGGAATGAGTTTAATTTATCAGATGATATTTGAGGTACATCCTTTAAAAATGAGAATTGTTGTGGTTTTTGTGTAGGCACACCTTTAATAATTTGTATACGATACAGTGTCCTTTTGAAATTGTGTTTATGTTAAAACTATGTATATATATATATGACGTACCATTACTTAATTAAAAAGTTTTAATAGGGTACGCTCTAATATCACCGCAATATAATAAGGATAACATTTAACACAAGCATATTATGCACACAGCTACAGTTCTACTGTATATGATGCGTTTTAATTAATGAGAACAGGTAGATGGAATAAGCGCACTATAATATATACTGAGACTCAATCAGCCATGTTCGAAGTACATTTTTCCTGTTTATTTTTATACATTTCACACATTTCATTATTAGTAACTTTTTTTTTCATGGGATAGGAGGGCAAACAAGCAGGCGGCTCACCTGGTGGTAAGTGATTACCGTCGCCCAAAAACATCCGCAACAACAGAGGTCTCGTGGATGCGTTGCCGGCCTTTGAGGAGGGAATATGCTCTCTTCTTGAAGGCCCCTAAGTCATATCTGATCGGAAATACTTCACCAGGCAGCTGGTTCCAAATTTTGGCAGTGCGAGGTAGGAAATGCCGTGAAAATTGCAAGGTTGTAGACTTCCAGACAAACGTCCAAACTACGTGTTTAACCTTTTTATTATGCCTGAAAGGTTATTCTTTGACCACTAGCTCACCTGGTGGTAGCTAGCCTGGGCATTCCCAAAATGCCCTACCACCATGCGGTGAAAAGCACAAGCCCGCGCTTGCTCAACTTTGCTACAACAGGTTCTTTTCTTTCATGAACGTGAATCAATTGCCTTAATCTTGCCCTTACATGTAGAGAATAGAACTAGGGTTGCCAGATGTCCGGGAAATCCGGGATTGTCCCGGAATGGGGTGTCTTGTCCCGTGTCCAGTAATTACGCTCTACTGTCCCGGAATCCTCGACTTAAGGTTTTTTCAATCATACAGACACCAATACTATGCTATTCACGGCGCATGCCGGCCGTGTGTTTAATTGCCGTTTCTTTTTTCCTAAGTACCACTTAATCTATATAAGTCTACATTGTAAGTTCTACTGGAGATTAGTCAAAGTACCAAGTCGACCCTTTCTGACCCCAGAAATGTCCAGGAATTGATATACCACGATCTGGCAACCCTAAATAGAACCCGCGAGTTAGGCTCACACACCGAAAGTTCTGTACCCGTATAGAATATATGATACAGTCATTATGCACTTGTATCGTTTTTATTATATTATTATTTGTTGTTATTCTTTAGATATTGCACTAAAATTAAACTAAATTTTACGTTTGTTTGTAATACAATTTTTAAAAGTATAGCAAAGACAATAAACGTTAATAAAAACACGTTTCTCTTATACAACCCTTTGATTTGTAACTTTTCACAAGACTACCCAAAAAGGAGTGTCATGTTTTCAGGGTTCATTCATGTATGTATGTTGGTGAGTTTCTTTATTACACCATAATTTCTGAACGGCGTCACCGATTTTATAATGTATGATATATCATTAGATTTGTCTTAATAGCGCAGGTATATATACAAAAAAGTAAAAAAAAATCAAACTGGTGGATTTATACGCCATATAGTAAGTCCCAATCCCATCGAGTGGGGTATCAAAATGAAGGACTAAGAAACGATTCCACAAATATACATTACTTACAATTTTAATTTCAATGGAGCGATAAAACGTTAAACAAAAACAAAAATATTTTTTATACTTGTTATATTTTGATAGTTTTAATCTTTGTTAGTCAATGCGACTTACTTCTTAACTTACTAAAACACGTATTCTGTGAAAATTTCTACCGGATTTTGCTGAGGCTGAGGCTTACTAAAAGGGTCCCCTTATCTAGTACGATACCCTAAACAATTCTTACATTTTGTAATCAGTCAAGTTAATAAAGTAAGAGAGAAAATTAGCAGCATTTTTCATGTTTAGAAGTCGTACATGAGTAAAGGCGATAATTTTAGAATATAGTTCATAATGTTTTTGGTACCTCGGTTTGCCTTCTTGCTTCATTGACACTCAATTTGTATATTTCTCCTGCGTTTAATCCACCACATCCTAAACGTCCTAACCTAAATAGGTGCTTGGTGATAGATTTGCTACTTGAGGATGCCACACATTTCGCAAAGACCCTGCTGGCTAGTTGCCAGGCCAGTCAGTTACCTTTGACCACTATCTCAGCTGATGATAAGTGATTATGTGGTCGAAGATGTTGTTCAGGCTAACCTAGAATTACTGGCTCTGAAGGACAGCTGCCGGAACGCACCGTTATAGGTGCTTGGCGACAGATATTCTACTTGAGAGTGGTAGCTTACATCTTAACAAAAAAGATAGCCACGCGGGCATTTCCAAAATGTCCTACCAGCATGCTGTAACGACTGCCATCCTAAGACAACAACCGGGACCGACGGCTTAACGTGCCCTCCGAAGCACGGAAGTGCTCAGTAGTAATGTCACTAGCGGTCACCCATCCAACTCATGACTGCGGCGGAGTTTGCATAACTTTGCTGATTGGTTAAGAACAGCTAAGCAAACTTCGCTACGAGCGCTTCAAAAGATGTACATTCGCAATTTTTTTATAGCTTATAGGTAAGCTTTTGACCACCATTTCCCTGCTGATAAGTGGTAAGGTGATCGACGTTGGTAGGCTAGCTTCACCTGGAAGATACTGTGTCTCAAGGATAGCTTTAGGTTCACTGTTGGATGCTTAGTTCCAGAATTTCTTATCCATATTATGAATATTATGACTATATAAGTGACATTCTTTAAATGCTCTACTATTACTATATCAGCCGGATCGTCCACTGCTAAACACAGCCTCCCCTAGTAAGGGAGTATTTGTCATAATCCACACCCTTGGCAGGTGGCTTGGGGATCGCAGTGGAAGATGGCAGTTCTTAAGAAGGCGCTGCTGCCCACATTCTAGTAGTTTTAACAGGACTGGACACCTGCGGGACGATATAGGGAGACAAAATTCAAACCCGGCACCCCATGGGGGTTAAATGCTCGACAACCAGGCAAATTAACTCTGACAAGAACCCTTTGTTTCAGTGGTAGGCAGTCATAAAGGAGAGAGTCTGGAGCTCTTTCACGTGCAAAGGAATGACATGGGTTCATACTTCTGCATCGCCAGCAATGGAGTCCCGCCCTCCATCAGTCGGCGCTACCATGTTGAAGTGCATTGTGAGTATGATATTCATGTAATTTGTTATGTCTGTTACTGTCACTTGATATTCTGTTCATAATACAACAGGTATATAAATAAATATTAGAATCAGCTTCTATAGCCATAATGTCCACCGTTAAACTAACGTCCCAACATTGGTGAGAATCTACCATAATCCTGAAGCTTGGAAGGGGACTTGGAAACTCGTAGTAGTCAGAAGGGCTGCGATAATTAATTTGAACATAAAACATCAATCAACATTCATCGTCCGATAAGACTAACTTCTACCATGTTTATTTTCGTCGTATTTGAAAACAGGAGTTTCTTTTCTTGCCTATACTTTTAGTGTACGTCAATATATAACTAGATATATAATGTGTATGTAAATACATTATGCATTATGGTAAACACTGATGTTTGTGCCGGGAAATTTTATTTTTGTTTATTTTGTTGCTAGGTCGTCTAAATATACCTATTTAGTCAAGTCACATGAAATAATTATTGCAGTACATTTATAATGGTAAACTAAATTTTTAAGGTGTTTGACAGTTTCGTATGTGTTCTGTAAGGTATCAATAAAATTTCAAGATATTATTAAAACTCGCGAATTCTATGCAATGCGCGAGTTCGTTGAGTGCTATTATACCAAACCATCCCAACTACAAGCGCCATAAACTGTTAATTTTGAATTTCCCTGTAAAGACGAGAACTTATACGTTCACACGTGATCGTTGGTGTAGAAACGTTAGGTCCGTGGGGACCGGGAGCTCATCGTATTTCCAAAACTTATCAGAGCGCTTGGTCGATGCGACGCGTAATCAAAATGCTGGAACCTATTTGGCTCAAAGAATAAGCATTGCAATTCAACGGGGCAATGCTACCAGCATGCTGGGCACGCTGCCAACTGGTAGTAGTCTAGAGCATTTGGACTGCCTATGAGTCTGTAATGACTTATAGGGATCTAAATGCTTTTATTGTTGTAGTTGTAGTGTTGTATATAGTACGTAGTATTTTGTTAATAAAGGCATACCGCCGGTAAAAAAAAAAGAACATTGAATATAGGTAATCTTTGCATAGCTCTTTATGACAGCTATTTAATCCGTCCAGTCTTAAATCTCTAGCACACACTGATAACTTATTTCCTTTACTCATTAATCTCTTATACTTTGCTCTATCCACGTTCATTTATCTTGACTGAGCTCATCTGTTAGCACTCTAAGGTGGTGTCATACATATTATGATGAAGCCGCACACTAGGATCACTATCGCGAAATTATGAACGAAGACGTCTTATATTGTTATATAACACATTTAATTATATTATAGCGTTAATTAGCAAAAATGTATGTGTATTTATATAAAACTTTCTGCCTAGCTAAACCGACTTGATGTATATACCCCAACATAAACTATAGTTTTTGCGTTTCGATTCTATACGAAGTATCTTCATGGAAGCAAGTACATACATCGTTTTTTACCCGCGTCTTGTAATGTTCAATATTCATATTTCATACATAACAACAGGTGTTTGTTATAATTTTTTTTAATCCAAAGCAGATGCTTAAATGGAACAATAAGTATCTATACTAGCTTTTACCCGCGGCTTCACCCGCATGGACTATCCCTTAGTAACCGTTACTGGTCTTAGGGAGCCGTGCAAAACTAAAAAAAAAAGGTTATATTTTAATCCTTTTTAAATTGGCCTCGTAAATCGTAATCGTTGTATAGGTCGACCTTCAGTACAAAATTTTCCATAAAGTTTTCCATTCTGGTACACTTGGAAAACATAGTAATATACTTGCCCCGCGGCTACCAGTTCAAACATAGTAGTCTAACATATCAATAGAGTACTCAGCCGCAGTGGTGAAATTGTCTCCGTTACACTTAGAATCATAAGACAATATCGCAAATTCATATTCTCCATGTTTTGTAAAACAAATTTAAATAATAATAAATAAATAAATAAATGTTTTATTCAGTAATAAAGGTTACAAATAGGTTCAACCATGGTTAAAAACACCTTTTAAGTATTTGGCCAATACTTGTGTTAGGCGTTTTTGCTCTTCCACATCATTAGGATTACAATTTAGGCGTTTTGTATATTTATATAAAACATTTAAAAACGAAAACAATCTAAAATAAATAAATACAGCATAAACATTTTGTTTTTTTTTAAAGTACCCACAATAGTATATCGTGTATGTTAAAAGTGTGAGTTTAAATGCCAGCCAGCGGCCGACTGCGTGAATACAGTTGTGTGGGTCAGTCCAGGTACTTGTGGTGTTACGGTGTATGGTCCAAGTGTAAAGATGTTGCGTTTATGTACGTTTTAATAATTATGTGTAATAGTTTCAACGAATGTATGAAAATTACGAATAACATAGTGTGTGTATGTATGTGTGACTGTGTGCATGTATGAGAGTATAAGTGTGTGTGTGTGATGTGTGCGTGTGTGTGTGTGTGTGAGAAGATAGATTTGCATCCGGCTAAGGCACCATTCTCAAAAAGTCTGGGCGAAAGGCAATGTGTGTGTGTATGTTTATGTGATTGTAAGAGAAAATGGTTATTTGGATTTTGTTATTACAAACTACTTAACGAACCTAAGATACTCTTTCCATAAGAGCTTCAATCTCATCGTACCCTAGTTGTAATAGCCAATTTGATAGGGTTCTTTTACATTTGTAGCTATTGAGGGGGTATAGATTTAATATTTTATTTATCTTATTGTATAAGTAACTAGATTGGCTTGTATACTGTCTACTAGCAAATGTTGAGTTCCTATTTAATGTACAGATTACAATATCATTTCTTCTTTTTGTTAATATATTGGGGTCAAATTTTAGACTTCTATGTAATTTTAATATTGTATTTAGCACGTAGAGTTTTCTAACCGTAAGTACTTCTGTAGAAAAGTAAAGCATGTCAGTTGGATACATATAAGGTTTGAAGAACATTAACTTTAGTAAAGATCTTTGTGTTTTTTCTAGCTCCATTACTAATTTATATAATAAAGTATTAGAAGTTTAATATCTAACTGATTTAGAATATTATATTTATAGTACAAAGATGCAGTAATATTATCAATGTTTATAATAAAGTTTTATTAGAGAGCTAGTTTATATTATCTTTTTTTATCAAATATTAATTGTTTTAATTTTATGTGTCTGCCTATTACGTTTCAAAAGTTACATCAATATGACAGATGGACGAACAGGCCGAACGCCAGTGGTTTAGGTACAGGTGACAAACTTTCCTCCCCATTTTCACTCCTTATAATCAACCAAAGCAAAAAATATTATTGTGACATGTTTTTGTTTTAAAAAGTCTATCCAGACACCCATTGTCATCACTATCACTTCAAAAACAATGACCTTTCCATACAAAGTTTCATCCCCAATTTCACACCTTTGAGTCATCCCTGTCAAAAAAGCTTTAAACACGTAATTTTTAATTTGAATGATCTATCCGAATACAAATTTTCAGAACTGTAAGTTAATAAAACAAACGACTTTCATACAAACGTTTTCACACATTTTTACCCCTTTATGGGTTGTAATCCGAAAAATCCTTTCTTAGTACACCCTTGCGCATACAGCCAAATACACCCTCAAAATTTCAAGCGTCTGCAATCAGCGGTTTAGGCTGTGCGTTGACTGTAAGTCAGGACTTTCATTTTTATATAAATTGATGAAATGAATTACAAAGACAGGAAGACTAACATGCAGTAGACGTAGATACGCACACACGACACAATCAGGAGATTTCGCCTGTTTTGACATTGCTAAGTTCGAGGTAAGGGCGGCGTTTCTCCCGTTTTTAAAAGTGAATTGTGAATTTGATATTTTAGTGTATAAACAAATAAAATTATCAGCTTAGGAATCTTACGCTATTGGCGCCAACAATATCGACTTCTAGTTTAATAATTGTATATATACATACATTAAATCATGTCTCTTTCCCGTAGGGGTAGGCAGAGCCCACAGATTACCACTTGCTACGATCCTTACAAATGTCTTTCACTTAATCTACACTCATCAATCCTTTCATACATAAGCGACAGTTTAGGGTACTCCTGACATGGCCTTTTTTCATCTCTTTTCTTTTGTCATCAATCTGATTTCGGATCGTTCGCCTAGGTGTTCCCCTTCCAACACTTCCGTTCACTTGTCCCACGTATACCTGTTTAGTCAATCTCTTTTCATTCATTCTCTCTACATGTCCAAACCATTACCTACTCGATTTTTGTTACTACATCCTCATTAATACCACGTTGTCCCATTATCACACTATTCCTTATCCTGTCACTCCGTTTATTATTAAATTTCTTTATTAGTTTATGTAATGCTGTCCACAGTATACTGTTATTTACTTATAGTATTATTTTTTTCTGGAAACAGTCATCCCACAAGTGAAGGTGACCAATCAACTGGTGGGAGCTCCTCTGGGTAGCGACGTAGAACTGCAGTGCTACATCGAAGCATCTCCTAAGGCCATGAACTCCTGGTACAGGGAAGACGGTAAATGTAATTATTATACTGAGAACTTCAAGATCTGCCGTATTAAGGGCTATTTTATTTACTGTATGATGTTTTTTGTTCTATCTACAGTCCCACGAAATTATCTGTTCAGGCGGCAAAAAAAAGAACTACAACATTCCTTTAAATTGTGACAGTTTGTAGTTGATTTTCTTGACCAGTAGCGCCTTCGAAAACTGCACAGTTAAGTTGGTTGTACTATACTGACTTTGTTCTGCAATCTTACTGGTTGACAATGATAACGTAGTCTAAGATGAAACCAAGCTAGGTGTCCAGATGGGTGGATAGCAGCTTCAAATACAGTGGAAGTTTTTGGCGTGTTAGCATCCCACTTACACCATTCCCATAACAGCAATCACGTTATATACCTTAACCACATTGTAATAGAAGCTCAAGGTCTGATTGTGATTATAACTTTTTACACATCGCATAAAGGAATTCATTTTATTTGTAGCTGATAGGCTAGCTTTTAACCACTATCTCACGTGATGGTAAGTGATAATCTGGTCAAAGATGTTGTTCAGAGTAACCTAGAATTACTGGCTCCTAAGGACAGCTGCCGGTACACACTGTTAGGTGCTTTGCGACAGATTATCTACTTGAGTGTGGTAGCACCATTCAAATTAAATAACACAATAAATGAATACGTTTAAATCTTTACACTTTTTGTTTGTTTAACGCAATTAAATGATTTATCTTGTAATGAATAGATTCAGGCGTTACTTTGCGGAAATCCATTTTTAATAATAACAAATACTTTAAAATATTTTAAGAAAACATCAAATTAATATTTAAATAAAATACTTAAAAAATTTAAAAATATATCTGGTGACAATTCCGCTTGATTTTCCTGCTAAGCCGAGGTGACGTCACAAACGCCTCGCAGCCAAACCGGGCGCAGAAATATATAGACGGGCTGAGTCAGCACGTCTATATAAAGGCGTGCCGAGCCGCCGGCCGCTCATTCTCGATCGTGTGCTCGAAGAGTCAAGACCTCCTGAAGATGCTTCGTGTAGAAGCGAAACGCGTCGAAAATTCTTCCGGTTTGGCTGCGTGGCGTTTGTGACGTCACCTCGGCTTAGCAGGAAAATCAAGCGGAATTGTCACCAGATATATTTTTAAATTTTTTAAGTATTTTATTTAAATATTAATTTGATGTTTTCTTAAAATATTTTAAAAGTATTTGTTATTATTTATCTTGTATAAACGGATTTATGGTTTCAAAATTTCAATATAATATTCTAAGACAGAATCCTGTTTACTCTCAGTATAGATTCATTGAAGTACAAAACCCAACACAAGTTCAGCATGATAGTTTATGAACACGCATAAATAGTGGAAGTTCCGCAACTATTCGAATTAATACTATCTACTTGGAAAGTTATTTTAGTCACATACCACACTACGAAATACTAAACTTACTTTGAACGTTATGAAATAATTGATTTATAATTAATGTAATCTGTAACTGACTAGCTCCGCCCGCGGCTTCGTCAACTTGGAATTAGATTACATTGTGCTTTCTCGTGAGTTATTCAGTGAATTGAGATAAAAGTATGATTAAATGTATGATTTTTCAAAATGAAGTTCATTTTTATTAACATTCTAGCGACACTAAAGCCTCTATATATGGGACTAGATTTGATCAAGATCTATTTATAGCGGATTCTGGTGTGAATTGTAACAAACATACATAAACTTTCACGTAATCGCATAAATTTAATAATAATATGTTATATAATAGCTTTTTAATAGGTAACTTAATTAGAAGTTTCTATTTCCTTCCCATATGAAACAAAAAAAAACGAAGAAAAATTTAATAATATGATTTCACATTTTTAAATGGATCGGATCGTTACACTTCTCTCTTTTGTGGTCGGTTTCGTTACAATTTTGTTTTTATGGGAGAGCTGTCAGCCCCACGCACACGCACAAGTGCCGGAGGACTACATCCTACTTTGATCAGTGAGTCCATCGGACTTAGCCATTAGCTAGCTGGGCTGTATTACCGACCTTCCCCCATCCATCACCCAAGGGACGTTCCCCCATGCTTTGAGGCTCAGCGCGAGGATTGGTGATTGGAAGAAAACAGCAATACATAGGGAGCAGTGGCGTTTTTTGCTGTCGAAGGCCAAGGCCCACTTTGGGGTCACCAGCAGCTACTAGCAGCAAAAATAAAAAAATATGTTAATGTAGTGACTATTTCCCTAAAAGTGATATAGGATCACCTAACGTACCATTCCATCGCAAGCGATGAATTGCACTGCGCCCGTATTAGCGGACAACGCTCGACCTTCTTGCTTACCAATATCTTGTAAGCATTTATCTTATATTGTTTAATAAAGCAGAAATAGGTATATCTGTAAATATAAGAGTTTGGCTTTTTCATAGTAATTCCTAACCATCTACTTAATTATAATTTTAACTGTAAGACACTGTCTCATTATAGTCATATCATCCGGAGACATTAAATGCTGAAGAAAAGCCACATGACAGTGTCTCCCACAATAAGGATTTAGGTATTATTAGGGCTTTCCCGAAATCTCTACACTTGACAAACGGCTTAGAGATCAGCATTATTATTTAAGAACATTCAATGAATGAAATATGTATATAATTTATTTAACTTATAATGAAATAGGTATATACCAAAGATCTGATAGGCCATCAGGAACATAATATCAATGGTGTATTGTTTTCACAATATATGCTGCACCTATGTCACTTGCACGATTTACATCTCAGTATACGCTTAATCTAATAATGTAAAGCATACAATTTAGCCCCCTTTTTCTTACCCTTATCTCAAGTTTTTGGGTCGATACTATATTTTTTCACTAACAAGGAAAAAGACCGCAGAAGATCGCGTATAATGTATACCCACTTAGGTTTTGATTGATTGCCGCTCCTAACACTGACTCTTCTTGGGCTCTTCATGATATTTGTAGTAGTATTTAACGCTACCTGTTATGCGCCCAGTGCGCTCAATATTCGCGTCAACGCCAGTAATGGTGTGCCGCTCAGTCGGCGCATTATACTATTTCGCTTTAACGAAACCCAACAGAATATGGAAAAGTTCTTATATATAACTGGGAATAGAAAACTTTTATAACTGTTTTATTTATTTGAGTTCACCGCATCGTAGGATGGCGTTTTTCTAATGCTTGCCTGGCTCGCTTACACCCTTAAGTAGAAAATCTGTCGCCAAGCACCTAAAATTGTATTCCGGCCGCAGTCTTAGAGAGCTAGTAAAATTACAGGCACATGAGACACAACAACTGTAGGTATACCTCAGTGTGACGGGCGTAGTGCAGTTCGTCATTTGTGGTTAAAACCGCTTAACATCAGATGGGCCTTGTACTTGTTCAGTCACTATCATATAAAAAATCTAATGAAATACAAATCTAATTTATCGTTATATAAAATGTGTCTTTTATTTTTCTTTGCAGCGCTTGTAAGTGATAAGCTCGCAGAAAACCCTAAGCTGCGGGTACACGAGTTGATAGTCAATGAATACTCCCTGTGGATGAATCTAAGCATCAAGTCCTTGGCGCCCGGCGACTACGGGACATACGTCTGCGCTTCAGTCAACGCCCTCGGCAAGACTGAGAATCAAGTCAGCCTACATAGTAAGTGGAACTTTGAGTCTACCTCAATACAAAGGAAAGTTTTCTATGATGAGAACTTATTTTATCACGTTAATAATAATAATAATAGGTCTTTTTTCAAAAAAGTAATAATAGAAATGGTTAGTTATCTCACAATAGCAACCCAGTGCTTATACGCAGCCTGCATAAGTCTATCGGCCAAACTTCTAATGATCAGATCAATAAAGTACTGTACTGTATCAGCCGAAAAATCCACTTCAACACAGCTTTCCCCATTAAGGTGGGGCTTGCCGTAACTCCCACGCTTGGCAAGCGTCTTAGGGATCGCAGTTTAAGATATAAGTTCCTCAGAAGGCGCTGCTGAAAACCTTCCGGTATTGTAACCTTAGTCGCCTCTTACGACACCCAGAGATAACAATGGAGGGTGACATTCTAACCCAGCACCCCACGGGGAATAAAAGTAAGTATAAGTATATTAGACTTTAGTTTCAACTCCGCCCGGTGTTTCTACCAATAGGTATATAATTTTATATGAATAAAAACTACAGGCGTAAGTGAACTTATTAACTTAAAAAGAGGAAGTTATCAGCTATAAAACATGTATTTTAAAAGTATTGTATTAAAAGGCGTGACATATAATTGAAACCACTTTCAAACCCCGCTTTTATACAAGATAATTGGAAAAATGAGAACAACCCGTTAGAGTTGACTTCTGTTAGTGCTAACAAATATTTTTAGTAAATATTTTTTAATTAAAAACAAAAAGAAAATTGTTTATTTTTGGTGTTTCTGACGGCACAAGCACGAGGACCACCTGATGTTAAAAATCTCTTGAGCCTGTAATTTATTATTTCATATTTTTTTTACTTTGCTTATAAAACGATAATGCCTACTCTGAATCAAGACCCCCCGCGGCAACACTGGACCGCGCCGTGGCCCATTTGAATAGAGTTTTGAATATTTACATCGATGAAAGTAATAAAATATATGAAATAATAAATTCCAGACACAATAGGCTTTTAACATCAGGTGGTCCTCGTGCTTATTCCGTCACAAACACATAAAAAAACATTCATCTCAATATGTTTGTTAGGACTAACAAGTCCTAACCCAATATGTTTGTTAGGACTAACAAATCCTAACAAACATATTGGGATGAATGTTTTTTTTAAGTCAAACCAAAGCGGGGGTCTGCATTTTTCCACTAGCCCTGTATACCAGGTTCTTCAAAGCAAACATGTTCCAACATAAACCACGCCGTCGTATAATATACAATACTGCAGTGTTTGACTATCCATTAAAGACGTCCTTTCGTAGTTTGTTTGGGTTTTGAGACTAGACCACATTATTATCAAGTGCCAAGAGTTTTAATACTATGACAGTTTACAGTGTGAATTGAAATAGCACTTCTTTTACTCCACTTGGCCTGTGTAGTTGTGTTTTTTGCATTATCCATCACCTTCTTTGTCCTTTATATTGAGAAATATAAATAGAAATTATTTATGAAAATGTTAAGTTAATATTCTAGAAACACTTTAAATAAATATAAAAATAAATCTAGTGACAATTGCGCCTAATATCTTTACTAAGCTGACGTGACGACATAAATGCCACATAGTACAACCGGAAGAATTTTCGACGCGTATAATTTTTTTTATATATTTTTTTTTTATGCCTGATAGGTTAGTTTTATATTTATTATTATTAAATACAGATTATCACAAACTGACGGCTGAATGTATTTTATTTTACAATTCCAACCGTACTGATATTCGACACTCTTATAAGTTTTTGGTCGTACGAAATTATAAGTTACAAGCTTTTCATCTCGTCACAGCCTTTATCACGCGCCAATATCCACTTTAATTCTTTATGTCTGTGGTGCTGATCTCATGCTTTCTCTGATAGGTTTTTTTCTTTTACCGGCGGTATACCTTTATTAAAAAGTATTACGATCTATATACAACACTACAGCTACTACAATAAAAGCATTTAAACAATCTGCAAGTCATTGCAGACTCACAGGCAGTCCATGTGCTCCAGCATATTAATGTATATTCCTCATCTTATCCATTCTATTTTAAATTAAAATATATCTTACCATGGAAGTAATAAGTACGTAGTACTAGTAGTAATATGTATGTAAGTTCCATGAAGTAATAAGTACGTATAGTACCACCAACTTAACTGTGCAGTTGGCGAGGGCGCTGCTGATCAAGGAAATCAAATACAAACTGTCACTATTTGAAGGAATGTTGTAGTTCTTTTTTCTGCCACCTGAACGTTGTGAAAAGTTGGTGGGACTGTAGTACTTATTACTTTCATGATCTTTACACATTCGAATCTATGCTACATAAACTCTATTATCATCCACCTCCTTTGTTGCATAATTTGTCTTAATATTGCTGATAGGTAATCGATTGACCACAATCTCACCTGATGGTAAGTGATTATGTAGTCGAAAGTGTTAAACAGGCTTAACCTAGAATTATTGGCTCTCAAGGATAGCTGCCGGAACATACCGTTGGGTGCTTGGCGACACATTTGCTACATGATAGTGGTCGCTAGCCAGGCGGGCATTCGCAAAAGGCCCTTCCACCATGCGGTGAAGCTCAAGCGTGCGGCGGGATTTGAACCATGGACCTCCTGCGCGGCACTCCATAGCCAAAGCCACTGATCTATCACTGCTTCAACTCAGATCCGTACAACAGATCATAATGATGATCTTAAAGTATTTTTTTTCTAATAACATTTATTTAATCACCTTCGATTCTGAACAAGTTTAGAGGCTTGTAATGTATCCAAGATAACAAAAATCTATACATAAACTCAGTATAAATTTAGTAAACAAGGAGGTAATAATCTTAACGACTACTAGGTACTCATAAAAAGGATGAAAGTTAGCGCCCCGTTTGCTTGCTCGCTAGTAAAGTAAGATCACACTTTCTACGAAGTACGTACTAGTACGTAGCTTTCAATTTTAATGCCTTTGTTACACACTGCAAGCTTATGGTAATGGAAAAGTTTTAATGAAAAGCAACTACTCACGTATAATATACGAAATAAACCTATATGTTTCACTTTTACAGGTCATTACAATGTAAATTAACGCCTTTGGTAGCTTCACTGTACTGTAACAGCCGGATCGTCCACTTGTGAACACAGCCTCTCCTATTAAGGGGGTATTTGCCATAGTCCCCAAGATTGGCAGGCGTCTTGGGGATCGCAGTGTAACATGGCAGTTCTTTAGAAGGCGCTGCTGCCCGTATTCCAGTATTTTTCCATTAGTCACCTTTTACGACACCCACGGGAAGACACGGAGAGGTGCAATTCTTACACGGCACCCCACGAGGTATTTGGCATTGGTGGTTTTATTTCATTATATTTTCATAAAAACTGTGAATTTAGAAGTACGTGAGATCCAAAATCTCATTGTATTAGTAAACACAAAGCAGTATCACAATGTCAATACATTTAAAATAAAATAATGACTAAACCCCCGACATAACGGATTACGGAACCCAGGTCACCTATAAGATATTAATTGAGATCATGCCAATGAGCCCAAACATGATACTTATGCTGTATATTGGTGAAAAGTTCTGTATCCTGCAGATTCATGGTGATGCTCTCGCATCAGGTCAAGATTCTTCCAATGTTATAGAAGTAACAAGATACCATTCTACACCCCTTCGTCAAATAAAAAGAAGCATTGATAGCTGAGCGGTAAATAGCTATGGACTGCCGTGCCGCAGGTCCACGGTTTGATCCCCAATGGCTTGAGCTTCACCGCATGGTGGAAGGGCATTTTGTAAATGATCTCTGAGCTAGCTACCACCCTCAAGTAGAAAATCTGTCGCCAAGCACCTAACAGCGTGTTCAAGCAACAGGCTTTCAATCCGTCGTTGAGAGCCAGTAAGAAATTTCAGGCACGTGAGATTTAACAACTGTAAGTCTAAGGCTGAAAGGCGCAGTGTAGTTCGTCACTTGTGAAGAAATGCGTCTGTTACATCCAGAGGCTTCTGCTTAACATCAGGTGGATTTCATACGTGTTCAGTCACAATCCCATTCTGAAAAGGGCCGAACAGATTTGATTGAATCATAGATAAGAAGAAAACAAGCGCTATCAAGTCACCTGTTAAACGAAAAATAAAAAATTATACCAAACTCAGTTGGTGAAGTTACGATGCCACGAACAGACACTTACCTTAAACTTAAAACGTGGGGTGTTTTGTTAGTTTGCGAGGAGAACCCCAAATCGTCACAGTTTAACCCCTGTCGTCAAAAAAGGGTATAATATGTTTGAAGCATTTGTCTCTTTGTGTGTATCATTCTAACTCGTGGACCAGTGGTATCCAAATAGCTGAACCATATTAGATATTTTTATTCGTAAGCAGCCATGAATTCAATGGTTCTTATGCATGATCAAATGTTCAACAAAATTAAGTCAGTCGTTTTCACTTCCGCCGTTTCCGATGTAAAAATATTTTACGTCTGTTTAAAGTTTCTAACAGCTAATGGAACTTTGCGTCATTTATCTTCTATTTTCTTTTCCCAGGACTAGAACTCAGCATGAACGGGTTCGGGGCAGAAGAGCCGATGGTTTCCGGTGCGGCCTGGCAGCGAGCTCGCAACCCCCCTGCTACCCGCGCGCTCCCCGCTGCCTCTCACGCACATCAGTACATCTTGACACAACATCTACCACCACAGCTGTATGCTCTCCTGGTCACAGCAATGCGTTATATCTATACATTGTAGGTAGGTATATTTATTTAATGTAAAAAAATAAGCGTTCATTGTGAAAATTGAAACTGTGTTTTTTATAATATATATTATTGGCTCTAGTTGATTTTTCTCTATGCTTTAACCATATTGCATATTGTGCCCTTTCTCATAAAATTAAATGAATGCAGGTAACGCTACATACTTTAATCGTAACTCATAATTGTTTTATATGTAGGTAGAGACATTTTCATAGGGACTGCGTGGTGGTTCAACGGTGGGGAAGCCTACTGTCAAGTTAGTTCCACCCAGATGGCGCTCAGTGTTTGTTACATAGAAAATTATTTATTTTATTATTGTACTTGGGATGAAGTGTTAGAACATGAATGAGGAGAATAAAGAGTTTAAATATTCCTGAGTAGGTAATCCTGAAAGAGAAAGTGGGTGAAATCCTTAAAAAGATTGAAAAATTCAATGAATAACATATTAAATGAAATCAAAAATATTTCCATTTTATTAATAGTGCGAGATTCTAATGTACAAGAAAACATTGTTTGAGAGTTTGACCTGTTGATGTCTTTTATATGTAACTTAATAAATTATATAACTATACTATGTACTATGGCCTTATTGATGTGCCAATCAAAAAATCATTAAAGCTGAGTAAAAATTGTTAAAACAAATAATAATGTGAAACCAAGAAAGAAAGCTGCTGTTGTTACTCTTCTTACTATAAAATTTAAAATTGAAAACTCGTGCTTAAAACCAAAAATCTAGTGAAAAACAAAATAAATCAAGATCAATTTTTAAGCTAGACTTCTCCCAGGTAACAAACACACAGCGCCAACTGTGAAATAGCTTCAATAATAAGCCCATTTGAGTCAAAGTGACGGACTTAAATGTGATAAATCATCAAGGTAAAGCGTTCCGTGGTTACAAATTGTACGAACTATTATTCGTCGTGCAAAAATTAAACAATGGGGGTCTTACCACCAATCTAAAAAAAAACTCTTAGTATTAAAATAATATACTTATAATTATTTGCTTCTAAACCATTGGTTACGTTTGTATTGGATTTTGCTATAAAATTCTTCGAAAATCGAATTCATGTTCACAAAATCCGACAGAGGGTGTTGATACTTACTAAAAGCTACATTGTTTGGAGTTTTCTTAACTTAGGTGAACTTATCATTGACATCATTAGTTACTTAACATTTTTTTGCGAATGTATGAACCCATAACAATATGTTACATATTATTTTAAATTCTATTTATTACGTATATTGCATAAATATTAAAGTAGGTACGTATATTGTTTTTCAAATCGGCAAATATATAATTAATCGATAATTAGATAATTTATATAAATTTATGAATGTGATTATGATCCCAATTCTGTCCTATTTTATATATTTTATATTTATTTAGTAGAAATCTAGATTTAAGTGAGAAACTGTTCATAACTTTAAGCGTTAACGAAATTAATGAACGTAATCTTTGTAAATATGTAAAACGAATGGCTTTTATTATTTGGAAAATAATGAATTTTATTTTAATTTTATGTGAAATTATATGCACATGTATAATGTTAAATTTTTTTTTTAATATAAATTTTTATTAGAAATTTCTTTTATAACATTATTTATAGTTTAGTTTTACTAGATTTTTCCTATGTAATGATAACAGAGATACATAATTAAACGAGAATAAATAAAATTACAAGTAGGTATATAGTTGAAAGTTTCGAATGCTATATAAAATTGTCTACTATCATAATAATATTATATATTGTACTTAACTGATAAAATAATCTATCAATAAGTAACTACTCATATCTTGCGTAACTAACTAGTTTTGGTTACGAGTAAAATGTTCTTATTATTTTGTTTCGTCTAATATCTTGTGCTAACGTTACGTTAACTTTGACAATAAATGTGTTATTGAATAAAATTAATAAATAAATGTCATTGAAACTTATGAGTTTGTTTTATTCATCAAAAGCAATCAAGGTTTCCGTTGAAAGCAACCTGAGCATCAGACAACATAAAATTTGGTTGGTACATAGCTTTACTTTTATAGAAATTTGAAGCTGAACTGAAACTGACTGAACTGAACTGAAATTTTAAGTTTATACAATTGCCAAAAGTACATCAAATAATAAGTATTATGATAAGAACGTTCTTCATCTGTAAATTTTAAAAACTATATTTTGTTTAATTAAGGACTTTTGAGTAGACTTGGTAGGTTTTTTTAATGGCAAACTGTTTAATTTCTCTGATTTTCACGAAGAACAAATGTCACCGCGAACTACTATTTGCATGGTGGTAGGGCATTTTGCGAATGCCCGCCTGGCTAGCTACCACCCTCAAGTAGAAAATCTGTCGCCAAGCACCTAACGGTGTGTTCCGGCAGCTGTCCTTGAGAGCCAATACTTCAAGGTTAGCCTGAACAACATCTTCGACCACATCATCACTTACCATCAGGTGAGATAGTGGTCAAAGGTTAACCTATCAGGCATAAAAAAAAAACTACTACATATTTTTTTTGGTAGGATTGCTCGTAGGCCAGCCTCAACTACCTTACTGAAGATAAGTGACGATGCGGTCGAATATGATGTTCAAACTATTTTACTTTTTATCTTGGAGAAATGCATTCCCGCCCGCTGGGGGAGCAGACGGGGTCTGACGAACTAAGCTTAAGGCACCCATACCGTCTAAAATCCCACGGTGTTCCAGCGTCTTCAACTGATGACGGGGGCGCGGGACTGCTAATATTCTACCGCTGCCCCTGTTGACCCCTCTGCCGCTGGAAAATGGCGGGCTCTCTTCGGTGAGGGGTGTCATCTCGTGTGGTGCCCCGCGAACACGGAGAGGGTATCAACATCGCAAAAAGGCCTATCTCTAAGAGGCGGCGCATGCGACGCCCTTTTCAAAACATCTTAGAATGCTGTAATAGCTGTAACGGACAGCTGCCGGAACTCACAGTAAGGTTCTTGGTGACGAAGGGTGGTGCAACGCTTTGAATTTTTCGATATATATTGTCATATTTCATTACATGATCTAAAACTTTTTTCTCTTCGGCCCCAATAATGTTTACTTTCAGTTTTTTTACTGTAGTTCATTTCCACGTTTCTAGCGACTCCTATTAAATGAGTTGAGATCATATATTTTCAATTAGATTAAAATCCGTGTGGTATAGTGTAATCTCTCCTTCTACTGACATATTATGTCAGTAGAGATTTACAGAGTTTGGCGTGGACAAGGTACTTGTCGGACATGGGCACACTGTGAAGCAATTAACACTATACCACACGGATTTTAATCTAATTGAAAAATCCCCAAATATACAATATTATATTATAATATTGTATATTTGGGGATTTTTCAATTTTGGATCAACTGAAATTTTGGGTCTTTCTAGCAGTTGATCCCTGTTTAATGGTGTTTGAAATGGGGGTCTTTCAACATATTTATTGTGATAGGGTGCGTTGTCGATAACCAGAACAAAATCACTGATTTCATTTCCTTGTGATGATTGTCGACAGTGTCCGTGGATTTATACGATATATCTGTTTTTTATTCCGCGGTACATTAATAACAAAATACTACAAATTAAAGGTATACAACACAACAGCTACTACAATGAAAGCATTTAGACAACCTACAAGTAATTGCAGACTCACAGGCAGTCCAAATGCTCCAGCCCATTATCAATGGGCAGCGTACCCAGCATGCTGGCATAATTAAAATTATATTATACTGCCATTTAAACGTTAAAAGGGCTTCGGGTACAACTCATTGTTTCGTTCATGAAATATTATCAATCGTTGACCTTTTGAATCAGCTTCATCATTGGAGTGATGATCAGTTAGAAGTAGTATAAAAGCTGGTTTCAAAAGGTCAACGATTGATAATATTTTAAAAGTTTCTCCTTAAATGTGGGATATATGTATGTAAGTCTCATCCATATAGACTATATTCTTCCCTGCTTTGCTAAATTTGCGTATTTTACCTAGGTATTCAATTCTTTTGAGAGTTACATCGTGCTTTTTCAAAGGAATTTTTCGATTATCTTCAAATTTAGTAACTAGAATCTCATATCATTATTTTTTTTTTCATCGTCTTTTCAGTCCCATTGTTATTAATAGCGTCAGACAATTTAGCTTTTAATGATTTTACTGTCGACAGTTCATTGAAATTCAAATGAAAATCGTACACCATTCTTCGAACAACATCGTAATCACAATCGTTGATATCTAAGCAAATTTGTACTTTTAGGAAAAAAAGGTTTTTCGGAGAGTTGAACTTGCACTGTAATGTGTTTCAGTACTGACTTCATCTAATTTATTGTACACAGTTCTTGAAATTCCAATGCTATTTGTAATTCTTTCTCTTGAATTTTCTTAAAGTTATTTATTACTTACATTGTCATCCTCATTTTTTAATCGGCAAGGAAACAGAATATATAAAAACATTATAGATAATTTCACGTGCCTGGCATCGTAAAGGTTGCCTTTTTTATGTTATTGTGAAGGAACAAGCGCGAGGCCCACCTGATGTTAAGCGGTATCCTCTGCCTATAACAGATGCATTTCATCACAAGTGACGAACTGCACTGCGCCCATGACCTTGAGACCTACCTGTTAAGTCTCATTTTGCCTGTTATTTCACTGGCTCTCAAGGACCGCTGCCGGAACACACCGTTAGGTGCTTGGCGACAGATTTTCTACCTGAGGGTGGTCGCTAGCCAGGCGGGCATTCGCAAAATGCCCTTCCACCATGCCGTGAAGCTCAAGCTCTGGGCGGGATTCAAACCATGGACCTGCTGCGCGGCAGTCCATCGCCAATGCCATTGAGCCATCACTGCTTCATAAAACTGCTGCCCTTTTTTCCTATAGATGGCATCATAAAATTTTAAATGATTTAAACCTTGGGGTATGACCAACTCTATATATTAGGTCCTTACATATGAAATTGGCGTTTTGTATGGGAGGAACAAAAAGTCGAATATTTTTTAATATAATATATTTAATTAATCAAAGTATGAACCATTATTTTCTATGCACTTTTGCCATCTCATAGGTAGTTCATTGATCCCTTTACTAAAAAAACCAGTCGGACGGGAATCAATAAAATCTTTGAAGGCGATTTGGACTGCCCCATTGGAGTTGAATTTTTTCCCTTGCAAGAAGTTATCCAAATTTCGAAAAAAATGGTAATCTGTTGGAGCAAGGTCCGGGGAGTACGGAGGATGTCTTAGACTTTCCAATTGAAGCTCTTCTAATTTAGTAGCCGTCTGTAGCGCAGTGTGTGGTCTAGCGTTGTCGTGAAGCAGCAGTGGCGTGGAGCGATTGACCAGCCTAGGTTGTTTAGCCGCTAGCTTTTCCATCATGGTTTGCAATTCCTGACAATAGACATCAGCCGTAATAGTCTGGCCAGATTTGAAAAACTGTAATGAACAATACCGGCACTAGTCCACCAAACGCTTACAAGTAACTTTTTTGGGGTTAATTTTCGCTTGGGGCAGGATTTGGCTGGCTGGCCAGGATCTAACCATTGCGCTGAGCGCTTCCGATTATCGTAAAGAACCCATTTTTCATCACAGGTAATGATTCGGTTTAAAATACCTTCATTATTGTGCCGGTTTAGTAATGTAACGCAGCAGTCGACGCGCGTTTGCCGGTTTGTTTCAGTCAATTCGTGAGGTACCCACCTTTCAAGCTTTTTAATCTTCCCAATTTGCTTCAAGTGAATTAAAACAGTTTTATCACTAACACCGCAGCCTGCAGCTAACTCGGACGTGGTTTGCGATGGATCCGCTTCCACAATAGCCTTCAACTCTTCATTATCAACTTGAGTCTCAGGCCGTCCACGGGGCTTGTTCTGCAGGTCGAAATTTCCAGAACGAAAACGTTGGAACCAAAAACGAACTGTGTTTTCTTTTGCAACACGACCGCCATACACATCATTCACCCTTCGAGTTGTTTCCGCAGCACTAGTGCCACGGCGGAACTCGTACTCGTAAATAATGCGATATTTAAGGTTTTCCATTTTGTAAAATGAGTGACGCAAACAGAAAAAAACAGAAGAAAAAAAACAAATGAATGACGATCATCGAAGCACAAATACATGAGTCTATAGCTGTACAAATTTGAATTTGGAATTCCTTACCAAAGAGGAGAAATTCGTGATTAAAGTGGCCAGTACGAAAAACGCCAATTTCATATGTAAGGACCTAATATATATAAATATAAATATTTTAAACGGGACGCAACCGCACTCTATCGCATTTGAACAACGACTAACAAAACAAATGTTATGGTAGTGTGCGACACAGAGAACGCTCTACGAAGCCGAAATTGGCCGATTCTCACTTTCCAAAGGTCAATGTGCAATATTTACCGCCGGTACCTGGACCTAACCCACAAAATAAATGCCTACAGTCCTCGGCTCTCGAATTATTTATTGTTGCCAGTGTCGAGTAGTCAGAGGCATGTTGAAATAAGGAAGAATACTTTACGTCTGTCTGAGACTACAAAGATTTGGATCATTGAATAGTTTTTTTTGTACAAATCGATTAGTTCGGGTCCCGTATCAAACTGTCATATATTATACATACAGCTCAAAGGGATAAAGTAATGAATTCATCATTGATAAGTAAAGCCGTTCAATCAACTTCTACCATCGAAGCCTCAAAATGGCGCCACAGGACACTGACACATGGCCAATCGCGTCCACTAATGCATTTTTCGTGTTGCACTTGACTTAATGCGGCCATTCCACGATGCCATTGCCATTCGTCCAGTTTAATAACCATGAAGAGAATCAATAAAGTTAATCGTTTCATTTGACGGCCATTTTTTATCCCATTTGGAGTCCAACGAAGATATCTAACTTTATGTCAAGTGCTCTAATTAGACAGTAGATAAAATTAGGTCTGAAATGGTTAATCGTAAAACTTGGTGATTTCGTTAAGGTCTTTGCTAAGTTAGTTACTTGCAAAAAGGGGTCGTAAAAGCGACTAATAAAGCAAAAATCATATAACCTATTCTTTTAGATATTGGGAGTTCTGCTCATTTAAATTGCCTACGGCTGCAAGTTTTCTTTATAGAATACAGTTACAAATTAAGGTTTGAATAACCAACTTATTGCTGTTTAGGTACCAACATATAAAATACATTAACGCATTAGGATAATAGAAATACCTACGCAATATTTTTTTTATAAGTATGTATATTTCTTTTATGAAATGTTTAAATTGTACAATGAGCTGACTAAAGTGTGTCCAAATACTCTCAATGTACTGTCAGCCTCTAAAAAGTTGCGTGGACTACATGCCACCTGAGTCATCAAAACACCTCTGTATCAGCCGGATCGTCCACTGCTGAACACAACCTCCACTATTAAGGGGGTATTTGCCATAATCCCCACGCTTGACAGGCGGCTTGGGGATCGCAGTTTAAGTTTAATAATAGTTCTTTAGAAGGCGCTGCTGCCTACCTTCCAGTATAAATATTCCCTTAGTCGCCTTTTACGACACCCACGGGGTGATATGGGGAGGTGCAATACTAACCCGGCACCCCACGGGGATGGCATCACAATCACCTCTCCAGCACAAAAAAAAGACAGTTTTGGTGTTCAAAACTCGCTAGAAAATCGAGTTTTGCTGCGAGCAGCGTGTGGCATACTGAATCCCGAATATAAACGGTAATTTTATTTAGTACCCATATTTTATTTATAAATAATGTAATATTCGTCAGAATTAGCTGAATGGCAGTGTCTAAATGTTGTGTTTCACCACTGGTTTCACTTTAGAGCTATTAAGGGCAAATGTTTTAAGTTATTATTACCTTCAGTAGTTTCAGTAGTCTATATTGTAATTACGAGCACCGACTACGGACTTCGCTAGCTCCGGTTTTAAAGTGGGCATTCAGTTCAAAAAGTATCTTTGCACAAATAACTATTATCGTTCTACAAAGTAGGTTTATAACTCCAAGCAAAAACTACTCATTTGTTTACTCATCAATCGACAAAGTTTAGAATTTATATTAAATCTGTATTAAAACCGGCGGCGCGGCGAGGATCCACCGCAGAGCCCTCAAACTGAAAGTTTCATCGACATAATTTATTCCGGACACTCGGCCGAGTGGCCCTGTGGACACTTACGTTATTTTTTCTTTTTTCGTTCAGTATACGCTGTGAATTTTTGGCGGCTGTTTTTAAAAGTTCTCATTTTAAAAACGTTCACGTAGTTTCTTAGGGTTATTCAAGCAGATGCGCGGGAGATTTGATGATGTCATTGTCACGTAAAACTTTAGTTCTTCGTTTGACCAATATGCTAAAGTGCTTGATAAACATCAAAAGTTGTTTTGCATACGTACAACAAAAAAGTTCTTAGCAGGTTCTACGGATTAATTTCACGTGAAACGTTGCAGCAGTATATTTTACTAATGAACACCTACTTTTTACTCATATGCAAATAAAAGAACAACGGACAACATTCCCTTGCAAATCAGACCACTGCGTTATTTATTCACCAAACTGCATGTGGTCACGTCAGCTCCAATGAAAACCCATAGGAAGGCGCTAAAACAAACACGAGCATGGATTTCCAGCGTTTTGTTACAATCCTCCACACAAATGCTGTCATACGACAATCATTCTTTGTAAACGCTGCTGACAGTCCAATGAATTGTCGCAAGCAACGGTGCCTTTGCACTATACTTGGGTTGACTACGTCATACAAAATGTTGTCTGCTCTTTTTTTATACAAATATTATGAATTTTTTCAAACTTTGCGAGGTAACTTAACAGATTTTATTCCAGGACATCAAGTATATCTGAAACGCTGTAGATCCCTTTTCTTTTACTCGCAATTGTTTAGAAATGAAACAATAAACCAAAAACTAGTCAAGTGCGAGTTGGGAGTCGCTCTTTAAAGGGTCATCTAGAACCCAGCAAAAAATAGTTGGGTCTGATCACAACTAGGTACATATGCGTACATTACATAAATACCAAAACTACATATTAACTCATAGTTTTCAGTGTGAAGAGCATAGTCCATGATTCGAGAGTCTAAACTAGTTATAGGTATATAAAAACCACCTTTGACACTACATTATAACCATTTTTTTTATTAATATTTAAAACGAAAATACGTACAAGTCTTACACTTACTGATGATACTCTACAAGCTAAGGTGTAGTATGTTAAATTGTGCAAATATATACATTTCAGGTTTGTTACTTTTTCAGAAGATCCTCAACGACCGTGACGGACGGAGGAATAGACAGTCAGACAGCGGTAGGGTTCTGTTTTGACTTATGGAGCCCTAAAAGTTGCAATAATTTGTATTTTTTTGATTCTACAAAACATTCTTTATACAGAACCCACAATATCGGGAAATGGTCGCAAAGAGATTCTGATGCAGTCTGTATGTTATATATATTATTATTAACTTTTCCATAATTACTTCCGGCCCCGTGGGGTACCGGGCTAGAATGTCACCGTCCCATCTCTACCTGTGGGTGTCGTAAAAGGCTACCTAAAGTGGGCAGCAGCACTTTCTGAGGAACTGATATCTCATACTGCCATCCTCAAGCCGCCTGCCAAGCGGTGGCAACCCCCCATATTGGGGGAGGCTGTGTTCTCCAGTGGACTATGACAGTACAGTAATTTCGTCACTTCAAACTTTGCGGTCATCATATTATTACAATTCATTTATGTTTCTTCCGTATGACATCCATCCGCGGCTTTCTACTGATATACAACGACGCATTATTGTGAAAAATATCTGCTCCGTAAAGCGAACGGTAGGTTTGTAAAAAAAGTTTTTTTTTTTTTTTTTTTTTATGCATGATAGGTTAGCCTTTGACCACTATCTCACCTGATGGTAAGTGATGATGTGGTCGAAGATGTTGTTCAGGCTAACCTAGAAGTACTGGCTCTCAAGGACAGCTGCCGGAACACACCGTTAGATGCTTGGCGACAGTTTTTCTACTCTAGTCGTAGCTAGCCAGGCGGGCATTCGCAAAATGCCCTACCACCACGCTATAACGACTGCCATCCTAAGACGACAACCGGGACCGACGGCTTAACGTGCCCTCCGAAGCACGGAAGCGCTCAGTAGTAATGTCACTAGCGGTCACCCATCCAACTCAAGACCGCGCGCGACGTTGCTTAACTTTGCTGATCGGTTAAGAACAGCTCAGTAAACTTCGCTACGAGCGCTTCAGCTTACATTAAATATGCTGATTGCATAAAAAGGCTAGAAAACATGGAAAAGCTATCCATGTATCACTTAACTACATAACTTTTGTTTGTTTATTTTATATAACATATACAAATGCAAAAAAAAATTGCAAAAGGTTCTGAAAGGGAAAGAATGATTTAAGGCAGGTATCTGACTATTGTTGAAATATATATGTATATGTTATTGTATCTATCTGTCTTTACTTTTGAGCCAAATGCGTAGTTTACTACAAAATATGATTTATGTTCAGTGCTCATGTGGATGTCAATATACAAAAATACATATTCATAATCAAGATTTTCTCGAAATGCTAGTATGTAGTGCTCGCTTGCCTACTCGTTCTTGGCCGATCAACTAGGTTAAGCAACAGTTTTGAGCTACTAGTATAAAAATCTGTTGCCAAGCACCTAACGATCTATTCCAGCAGCTTGTCTTGAGAACCAGTAAGTCTAGGTTAGCTAATGCGATATCTTTGACCGCATCGCTACTTTCCATCAGGTAACATGGTGGTCAAAGGCTAGCCTATCGGTTTAAAAAAGCTTTATTTTTTATTTTATTTTATAAATATATTCATTTTCACATGCTATGTACGACATGAAGCCCAAAAAATAAATTAGAGATACTACTCATTACATCACTACGAAATCTGCTATTATGTGTCATAAAATATAACAAACTTTAGAAAAATATTTCGTTGTAGTGTTAATACTACGTACAGTGTGAAGACGTGAAGGGGTGGCAAACAATTGGGTGCCGCGCACCGTGCTCGACGTTAGCACCGCGACCAAAGTGCGGAGGAATAAACAGCCCCATCTGCTTTATGGCTGCCGGATTAATTAACAATAACGAACGATGAAAAGCATCGTACGTCTCGGCTTTAGGGTGTAAGGAAATCAATATTAAACTCAGTATCAACTATATCATTAAAACAAAATAAGAGTGATAAATACTTACAAAGCCTATGGAGATAAGGAAGAGCCATGCACTTGAACATTTATTTTATTCATGACTACTTTAAACGGCACGAAATAAGGATGGAATGGTCTGGAAGCTCGAAAATTAATCAGATTCTCGCTGTTGTTGCTATGCTTGGTAACTATTATACATAATTATGGAATTTGCGACACTTAGGCTGGATTGCACTCTCTCTAGTTAACGTCAAGTCATTCGTATCTTATTTCGTCTCAATAAGGTTGAAATGGAACGTTTTTTTCCGAACTGAACCATCGTCAAATTTGATACAATCAATCTAGCATTAATGTTTTTTGGTTGTAATATCTTGAAAAGTTATTGATTATTTCGGTATGTACTATAAATATAAAAAAATACTTTTTAAACATAATATAATCATATATATCTCCATTTTTTTTAACATTATGGAGATAATATTCTCTATATCTTGCACAGGTAGTAAACCTTATCGAACCTAACTACAAAATCAAAAAAAAAATTGAATTTCCTACTAAAATATCAGCGTTCACCGGATAAGTGATGTGCTCATGTACTCTGTACTATATGAGCCAGATTGTCCACTGCTGAGCACAGCCTCCACCATTAAGGGGTATGTGCCATAATCCCCATGCATGGCAGGTGTCTAGGGGATCGCAGTATAAAATAGCAGCTCCACAGAAGGCGCTGTTGCCCTCCTTCCGGTGTTTTTATCTTAGTCGCTTCTTACGACACCCACGGGAAGAGATGGGTGACGTTTTTGCCCGACACCCCACGGGGTACTGATGCACTTTCGAAATATCTATAAGAATGTAAATTTATTTAGTCTTGATAAACGTACAATCGAAACGGATGCCGCAGATGGCATCGAAGTTTAGGTACGTTACCTGCCAGTTATTGCTAATTCATTAAATATATTTAATAATAAAATGACATAAATTGGAATCTGTGTTTTATTTACAATATTTAAATACCTCGTACTATTATAAACCAACTTCAAAAAACAGTTTGTTACCTCAGAACTTTTTACAAGGTGAACCGATTTAGATGTTTATTTTTAATTTGAACGCTGGTGCTTGCCGGTTAGTGCCATATAAATTCATCGAAATCGGTCAAGCCGTTTTTGAGTTCTTGTCGAAGTCGGTACCATGCTCACAATATTGTGATAACACGTACTTTTGAACTATCATGGCACCGACTTCAACATGTTATTAGATTTTATAATTATTACATGGTTTTAAATTCTAATGCACCTTTTTTGCTTGATGAATAATTTTGCAAGTCTGTACTTTGTCTATAGCATGGAAGTTAGATACATACCCTGCCAGCGTGATCGCAAGTCGTTTTTAGGGTTCCGTAGTACCTACAAGGAACCCTTATAGTTTCGTCATGTCCGTCTGTCTGTTTGTCTGTCCGAGGTTTTGCTAAGAGACCGTTTGTACTAGAAAGCTGCAATTTTGTACGAGTATGTAAACTTACCCCACCGACAAAGTGGTAAAATAAAATTTTGAAAAATATTTTATTTTGGGGTAGCTCCCATACAAGTGGTTTGGGTAAGAATTTTTTTTTCGTCGTCTATCCCATCCTGTGGAATATCATTAAATAGGTCTTTTAAAATGACTGAAGGGTTTCTAATACTATTTTTCTATGTAATGCTCCATTTACGAAATATTCAACTTTAAAGTGCAAATTTTTGTTCCAGTAGGGCATCCCCCACCCCTCTAAAACCTAAACTGCTGGCTTGAAAAGTCTGAAAAAATTCATAATGATAGTACAGTTCATGAACTTTCAAAAAAAAAAAATCAGTTAAGATAACTATATTACTTTAGCAGTAATAGTCGTTGAACTTGGGTATTAGATAATTTTGCACCAAAAACAAAATCCTTAGAATCCTTTAAAGTTTCTAAGATGAAGTACTGGAAGGACTCGAATCGGTATAGATAGTTATGTACTATAGAAAGGGGTGAAGGAGGGAGAGGGGGGGCGGTTGTCGCATCCCCCCAGAGGGGTGGGGGATTACGGAAAATATATATTTTTTAATGTGTATCTACATACATTAGAAGGACTTTAGGTATGGTATATATGTATATATTTTGTGCAATGGGGAGGGGGAGAGAGAGCGGAATATTCCCCATTGATGGGAGGGGGTTACAGAAACCTATAGTTTTTTAATACTAATGAAATTTCTCAAAATTAGCTTCTTCTTCATGAAAATAATTAATCATAAATCACAAGCACGAAAGACGAAAACTTCAACAAAAAATGGTTAGGCTTAGAGACATATGTCTTATTAGAAGTGCAGTAATTCTAAGACAGCTCCGGCGCTGTGAGTACGCAGCTTTGGTCTTCTCGCAACCTTATCGCAGCGTACTCGCTACACCTTCGCAGTATACTTGCGCCGCTCCCTCTCCGCGTCTCTGTCTTATAAAAAACACTCTATCACGCAGACAAGACTGCTCGGAAGATAGGTGCTCCAAAAACAGCAAGTGACCCAGTAGATATTAGTAACATTTACTCGAATCACTTCCAATCAGGGTAACCGACGGTTAAAAGGCAGATAATACTTTTTATATTTCTGAAGATAACCACACGTCAGATTTAATTATCAGTGATGTTTGTTTTACTATAATCAAATGTATATCAAATCGGAACTACGTAGGATCAATCCAACTAAGGGCGCTGGAGTTAATAATGTTTCACCATAAGTTCTTAAATACACCGCTGACACCATTTGTTTTCCAGTCCACCATATAGATAGATAGATAGATAGATAACTCTTTATTGAATACACCATAATAACAACATTAAACTTATTACTAAAACATACCTTAAAACCTAGTGCATCAATGGGCGGTCTTATCGCTCAGAGCGATCTCTTCCAGACAACCCATCAATAAGGGATATATTCAAGATATTGGGCGGGGTTTGTTAAGGTCTGAATATATCTATACATAAATATCTGATGTTACCAAATGATTAACTAACTAACCAAAACTAAATAAATATATGAAAACACACATATATAAATATATAATAAATAAATAAATACGACATAAACATACATATAAACATACACATATATTATTATAATAAATACGACATAAACATACATATATACCATATAAACATATATAGTTTACAACGTGTTAAACACATAATTAAATTAAAAAACGACGTTTTTACCGTAGTGTCCCTTATTATGGGAAGTTAGAGCAATAGATAATGATTTTTGACTTGATCCTTGAAAGATTTCAATGAAGGAGCACGTTTAATTTCTAGCGGTAGTGGATTCCACAGTCTGACAGCTTCAGCGGCAAATGAACAGTGGTAGAAAGTAGTTTTAGTTGCAGGTTGTTGTAGCGTTAAGTTTTCTAATGACCTTAACGACAGAGAGTGGGTAGAATGAAGATATTTAAATTGTTCCTTGAGGTAGCGCGGGGATAAAGGATGGAACAGAATACTGTAAAGGAGAGATAATATATGAGCATTCCGGCGACGACGAATAGGGAGCCACTTGAGCTTATTACGAAAATCGGAGACATGATCATATTTGCGTAAGCCATATATAAATCTTATACAAAAATTTTGGAGTCGCTCAAGTTTATTCAATTGCTCCTCGGTTAGGTCAAGGTAGCAGACGTCAGCATAATCAAGAATAGGGAGTAAAAGGGACTGTGCAAGCGCAATTTTAGTGGTAGTAGGTAGAAAGTTTCGAAGTCTCCGTAAGGATCCTGCGGATTCAAACAACTTACGGCTAGTGAGAGCTATTTGAGGATCCCATGTTAGGCTTTGGTCAATGGTAATACCTAGATTTTTGACAGTTTTACTAAAAGGGACGACCACTCCATCAAACTCCAGTCGTGGTAGTGAGTCCCAATCTACCTTTGAAATTAAGCGAGAACTACCTACTAAAATAGCTTGAGTTTTAAGTGGATTAACTTTCAGCCCGTAAGCTTTGCTCCATTCCATTATTAGAGACAAGTCTTCATTAGTTGCTTTCACTGCATCACATAGGTTAAGCAATGTTGGTTGTCGGTATAATTGAAGATCATCTGCATAGAGGTGGTAGGATGACGAAATATTTTGAGATATTGAATTTATAAAAATAGAAAAAAGAAGAGGAGATAATACGCCACCCTGAGGTACACCGGCAGAGGTGTCACACCATGAAGAGAAACGATCTTCAATGCGAACACGTTGTCGGCGACCGTACAGGTAAGAATGAAACCAGTCAATCACCGTTGGAGATATGTTGTTTGATCGAAGAATTGCAAGAAGTATGTCGAAGTCAACAGTGTTAAACGCACTGCTAAAATCTAAAAGTGTTAAAACAGTTAACTGGCCGTTATCCATCCCTAGACGGATATCGTCAGTTATTTTGAGGAGTGCAGTAACTGTGCTATGTCCCGGACGAAAGCCAGACTGAAGGGGGTTTAAAAGATCATATATTCAACCTAAGGATTATTTAAAGTTGTAGCAAACTATCGCCCAATCTCAATTTGCCCACCTTATCGAAGCTTTACTGAAATATTTATAACGTAGACAATAACAAACAAACAAACAGTGTGTTAACTGATTTTCGAGAGTGGTTTATAGAATGGATCACAGGATTTCACTAGACAAAAGAGCTTATAACGCTATTTGAGGTAATTTATGGCACTGACCTCTATCTCACCGAAAGGTAAGTGATAATGTGGTCGAAGATGGTATGTTGAACCCAGAATTACTGGTTCTAAGGAATATATTTTTTTTATGTTAAACTATCGCCCAATCTCAATTTTGCCCACCTTATCGAAGCTTTACTGAAATATTTATAACGTAGACAATAACAAACAAACAGACAGTGTGTCTACTGATTTTCGAGAGTGGTTTATAGAATGGATCACAGGATTTCACAAGACAAAAGAGCTTATAACTCTATTTGCGGTAATTTATGGCGCTTGTTCAAATCATATATCAAGAAACATTGCCAGAAAGCTTTGGCTTTGAATCAGATGAGGTTCCAATTAGTTCTACCCAAGGGTCAATATTAGGCCCGTTACTTTTTATCGTCAAATTATATTAAAAAATATTTTAAGTTTTTTAAATTGCTATTACATGCCGATGACCTGAAAATGTATCATTCTATAAATACTTATCATACCACTTAAAATTCCAAAAGGATCTGGGCAGACTTTAAGTGTATTTTATTAAAAATAATTTTACTCCTGAGACAAAAACAAATAATTTTATACAAATACAAATTAGTTTTATTCCTCCTTATTGTGATACATTTATGACGAGTCTATGACTTAAAAACTAGGCTGATGGCCTGTATCTCAAGAGCCAGGCCCTTCCTGGCTTTAGAGAATCTGTAACACCCTTATATTTTTTCTTATATATATATATTATTTAGTAACAATTCAAAATTGAACCAATACATTGAAACATATGTACATAAAGGGAAAATATTTAACGAAATTGTTTTTATTCGAATTAACGTAATTTTGTTTATTTTTAATAATGAATATTTACGTGTAGTCATTGTTTTGTGGTGTAGTATTGGTGTACAAGTTTAAGTGAATGTTTGTGAGGAATTTGAAAGGTGTATGTGTCGGTGCGTGTTTCTGTATGTTTGAGTATACGTGCATGTGAAGAGTATGTGATTTGTATTGTGTAATTTTACATATGTGTTATGTGATTCTAACTTTGATGAAGTTCAAGTCATAAAGGATAAAGGAATAATATTATGTAGTAAATTAATCGTTAATGTAAATATTTAAAACATAATAATAGCACGTGGTTTAAATATATTTAATTTTGTCATAAGGTCCTCTAGTAACTGCAACAACGAATTAACGTATTTATTGCATAATATTAAACCATTATGAAGAGCTGGTAAAGAAATATAAATTATTGCAATTAAACTCTAGGAGGCAACAATTAGATATTATGCTTCTGTATGACCTATATAATAAGTCGTAACAGATATGGGTGTACAGAGTTGATCGATTAGCTTCGGTATAAGGTACTTTTTAGACCTCATCCTCGCCGTCTCATAATTATTATTATAAATAAGAATATTGTTTCATAAGGAAAATATTGTGACTATGTTTGTTGGTTCTTGAATATATATATATGCACAGTCATTTCAGTGTCGTTATATAGTTTACACTGTATATAGATATATATAGATATACAGTGTAAACTCAAAGGACTTTGCAATTTATGGTGTTATATAGAGGTGTCGTTAAATGGAGAGAATAAAAAAGTTTGTGAGCAACTAAGAAACGTATAGATAATCTATGATTCCTACTTAATAGTCATGGTCAACAACAGTCTACACGTGCAAGCAATCACAATTTATAAACAAAAGAACAAATTGCTTAGAAAGTTATAGATAGAGAGATAAAAAGAAATAGTACAACAGAATTATTCTCTATTATGATAACGGGCTACTACGGAACCCTACATTGCGCGTGGCCCGACACGCGCTTGACCGTTTATTTTTATTGGAATCCGTTATTTTGTATTGTTGATATAATTCACATATTAATAGTATAAAAAAAATATTTACCAACTTAATTTAATATACCTAGCATGACAACATTTTGTTTGGTATTTTGAAATTAATTAGGTAGACCTTTTTTATGCCTGATAGGTTAGCCTTTGACCACTATCTCACCCGATGGTAAGTGATGATGTGGGTGAACATGTTGTTCAGGCTAACTTACTGGCTAGGCTACTGGCTCTCAAAGGCAGCTGCCGGAACACACCGATAGGTGCTTGGCGACATATTTTGTACTTGAGGGTGGTAGCTGACAGGCGAATATTCCCAAAATGCCCTACCACCATGCACGCCAGGCAAAGTTATAAAATTGAAAAAAAAAATATTTTTACAAGTTTGTTATTTTATCTAACCTAAATTAATTTACATCACCCATTTATAAGCCATATACACATAATTTAAAGAAACTGTCTTTCGAATAAGTCTGCAGTAACCACAGAAAAAAGAAAGCAATATATTTCTCTATGGCAGTAACGGTCCATGTACCGTCCATAGCCGTCACGACTACCTTTAATCAAATACCGTTAAATCGTACATATACCCAACCTATCATCAATTACAAAAGGTAGCGAACGGGTCACCTTTCTCTGGTTTTCTCTACTGCTCTCGGTTAGCTTTTAATTAAGTTGACTTCCGTTTAATTTGTTTAGTTATTTTATGTCTTTGGTTTGTATTTTATGGATAATTAAAGAGTAAAGTTTTTTATTTGTTGTTGACAAAAACAATTTTGTTTACTTTGTCCGAAAAACTTAAGAGATATCGTAAGAACAATCTCGCTATCGTCCCACGAGTAATGTTCTAAAATTTAAAAGAAAATAAGCGTTTTGGCGATCGGAGTTTTTTACAGGCAGTGACGTGTTTAAAAACAAATGAAATAATTCTTCACATCCGTCAAAAGCAAAACTATGAAGCAACCTTTAAAATACAGAAAAAAGCCAAACATCACACTTGAAATATTTAAAACACATACATATATACACCTATATTTTTGTACTTATAGGTACTCACCACACTCACTTACACACACTTTAAACACACCCAGTCATCAGGTATTTACATATTTTTCATTACCTAATAACGATAAACCATTTTTAGGGTTCCGTAGTACCTACAAGGAACCCTTATAGTTTCGTCATGTCCGTCTGTCTGTCCGTCTGTCCGAGGTTTTGCTAAGAGACCGTTTGTACTAGAAAGCTGCAAATTTGTACAGGTATGTAAACTTACCACGCCGACAAAGTGGTAAAATAAAATTTTGAGAAATATTTTTTTTTAGGATAGCTCCCATACAAGTAATGTGGGTATGAATTTTTTTTCGTCGTCTATTCCATCAAATGGGGTATCATTGAATAGGTATTTTGAAATGATTTAGGGGTTGCTAATACTATTTTACGATTTAATGCTTCATTTACGAAATATTCAACTTTAAAGTGCAGATTTTTGTTGCAGTAGGGCGTCCCCCCCCCCCCTCTAAAACCGAAACTGCTGGCTTGAAAAACCCGAAAAAATTCATGATGATAGTGCAGTTCATGAACCTTCAAGGAAAATTATAACGATTAAGATAACTTTATTACTTTAGCAGTAATAGTCGTTGAACTTGGGTGTTAGATAATTTTGTACCAAATACAAAATTCTTAGAATAAATCCTTTAAAGTTACTAAGATGAAGTAGTGGAAGGACTTTAGAATCGATATACATACTTATGTACTATAGGAAGGGGTGGAGGGGGAGAGGGGGGTTGTAGCATCCCCCAGCGGGTTGGGGATTACGGAAACTATTTATTTTTAATAATAATAATAATATGAAAAAAAAAAAAAAAAAAAAAAAAAACAACTACCGCTGACAGAAGTCGCCTTTTTTCACAAAACAATTTTAAAATTGTGTTTTTACAGTTTTTGTAAGAAATTTCATTACTTTATACAATTCCCAGTATTTATTAAAACCTGCTATAACATAATAGCAAAACAGCTAAGAGAATATTGCAAAAGAAACAGCAAAAATGACTCCAAAAAGTAATATTGACACCTTACGTCAAAGAAATATAAACAACAACAAATTACGAGTTAAAACAGAAAACTAAATGATTAAATGATTACAAGATCAAAGGCGAGGGAGAAAACTACAGCGGAGACCACCTGCGCACGTGTCCAATCATCGCCTACCCCGTCATCTAAGAGCTCCTCGTCGGGAGACGAATTCCACACTCCCCGCGAATCGAGTGCATCGAGTGATGGGGGTGGGCCACCGACGCCGCCGCCGCCGCCGAGACCTGTGCGACGGGGACGTCCCCCGCTACCGGCACGCTTGGAGCCTGTGGGGCAATCTGCTCCGCGCCCGGCCCCCGCTACCGGTGGTGTAGTGCGCCGCATGCGATGGACCCCATCAATAAATGAAAACTGCATGCGTGCCTACTATGAGGCTACAGAGGGAGGAACCATCTTGACTGCGTACCGTGATCGTATGCTGCCTCTGTTTCAGACCCTTGAGCCGACCGTCGCCGTATCCGCTCAACGCCTGTCGGATCAAGTACGAGCTATCCACCGATGCAAGCTGTTGGACCAATCTGTGCTTGATCGGCTCCGCCTGGAGGCGCTTACTACTCGCGCGGCTCCTCCCCTAATGCAGGATCTACCTACCGCGTTGTCGACCCCGGCCCTGGCTGTTATACCGTCACCGGAGGTGACACCAATGGCAATGGTTGATCTTGATGTTGGGGAGGGAGATTGTGCGAGTATGAGCGTGACTAACCAGGTGAGTGAGCAATTGAGGAGGGCTTTGGAGGACGCGATTAGCCAATATCGATACACACCCGACTCTAGGCCGCGACTACCACGTTTGCCTACTCATAGACGCAATCTAGCGTTAATGGGGGCCTTGAATACTCTGCTGGCCCCGTATTTGCGAACTAGCGAAGATTTAGTTGATACCCATTCGATATTGTACTGTGGCGCCATTGCGGCGTGTCGTGTTGCTCGTGTCAAGTTCCCGGACACTGACCGAGCACCGCGTCCCGCCGGGTGTGCGCCCGCATGGCAAGTACGGATCGAGCGACGTATCAATTCATTCCGGACTCTCATTGCTAAACTACTCTGCTTCAGTCGGGGCAATAACCGCCCCCGAGTGATGCGTTTCGTGACCCAGGCCTTTGCCGGAACCGGTGTCCTGCCCCGAGACTACATGACCTGTGTCACGGATCGCATTGACTTTCTGAAACAGAAGATCTATGCGTGGGCGAGTCGTATTCGTCGCTACAGAGAGCGTGTTGATAGATACTGGCTTAATCGCCTCTTTCAAAGTGATCAGAAGAAGGTATACCGGAAGTGGGAAGGGACCAATCAGAGTGTGATCGACGGACAACTACCTGATGCCTGTACCATGAATGATTTCTGGCGTGGCATCTGGTCGATACCCGTCGAGCACACAGAAGGTGATTGGATTAGTGTTGTCCAGCGGGAATGTGAGTCTATCGAATCCATGGGGTCTGTTAATATAGACCCCGTAGACGTTACTTGTGCAATTCGTTCGACCCAGAACTGGAAAAGTCCTGGCCCGGACGGATTGCACAACTTCTGGATAAAATGGATTCGTTGCTCACATGACCGATTGGCAACTCAATTTCAAGAGGCCCTTCAGCTTGGTTCTCTTCCCCGTTTCATGACTACCGGTATCACCTTCCTGCTCCACAAGTCCGGTAGTACCACGGATCCGAAAAACTATAGACCTATCACGTGCTTGCCTACCATCTACAAGCTCCTTACATCCATTCTGACCACAAAAATTAACACGCACATTGTTGCGAACAATGTTTTAGCCCCTGCTCAGAATGGATGTAGGGTTGGGTCCCGTGGTACTAAGGAGCTCCTCCTCATAGATATGACCATTAGCCAACAAGTTCGGCGGAACAGAGGGGCTCTCTCTGTTGCCTGGATTGACTACAAGAAGGCCTATGATTCAGTGCCTCATTCATGGCTGGAAAGGATATTAGAGTTGTATAAAATTGATGCAACCCTAAAATCCTTTTTAGCTGCGTGTATGAGACAGTGGACCACAGTCCTTCGTCAACCAGGTGGTAGCAACACTTCCTCTGACCCGCAGGACTTTATAAGGATTGAGCGGGGCATCTTCCAGGGAGATAGTCTAAGTCCATTGTGGTTTTGCCTAGCGTTAAATCCTCTCAGCACTTTGCTGAAGGATTCAGGGCTAGGCTTTCGGCTTCGAAAAGGAGGTGAGGTCATTAGTCATCTGCTGTACATGGACGATCTCAAGCTGTTTACTCCGAAACGCCAAGACTTGATGGAGCTACTAAAAACTACACAGGTTTTCAGTAGTGCCATTAGGATGGAGTTTGGTGTAGATAAGTGTGCGGTCTTGCATGTACAGCAGGGGAACGTTGTAAATTCTCCGAATTTGCAGCTTTCTGAGACAATGACTTTCAGATCTCTCTCCGAAGTCGAGACCTACAAGTACCTCGGTATGTCAGAGTCGTTGGGTATTTCGGTAGAGGACATCAAAAAATCGGTAAAGGAGCGCTTCTTTTTCCGCCTGACAAAAGTACTTAAAAGTCTTTTGTCTGGAGGCAACAGGGCGCGCGCCTTTAACGGTTGGGTGATGCCTCTACTGATATACTCCTTTGGCATACTGAAGTGGACACAGACTGAGCTGGACGCCCTGGATAGAAAGGTCCGACAACTGCTCACTTCACATCGCATGCTACACCCGCGCTCGTCCGTTATGAGACTGTACATTCCACGGAAATGGGGAGGTCGCGGCTTTTTAAATGCCAAGACCCTTCACAACCGTGAAGTGTGCAATCTCAGGGATTATTTCCGTAACCACGAGTGCGGGATGCATCGCGATGTCGTGGCGGTTGACAAGGGCCTCACACCGCTCGCCTTGGCGAACGATAACTGGCGCAAACCAACGATGCTGAGCACCGATGACCGCAAGGCAGTATGGAAAGGCAAGGAGCTGCACGGTAGGTTTTTCCGGGCCCTAACAGGGCCTGATGTGGATTTACCAGCTTCGGTGAATTGGCTACGCTTCGGAGACCTCTTTGGGGAAACCGAGGGTTTTGCCTGTGCAATTGCAGACGAAGTAATGATGACGAACAACTATCGGAAATATATCTTGAAGGACGGTACGGTCGACATTTGTCGAGCATGCCGCCGACCCGGAGAGTCACTCAGGCATATCATTTCCGGTTGTTCGCATCTTGCTAACGGCGAGTATTTGCACAGGCACAACCAAGTGGCCAAGATCGTCCACCAGCAACTTGCCCTTCAATACGGCCTTGTTGAGTCAGAGGTGCCGTACTACCAGTACGCACCGGCGCCAGTTCTCGAAAATGGTCGTGCATTGCTCTACTGGGACCGCTCTATCATCACGGACAGGACTATTGTTTGCAATAAACCTGATATCGTGGTGGTCGACCGATCCCAGCGCCGGGCAGTGCTCGTAGATATCACCATCCCACATGACGAGAATCTCGTTAAGGCCGAAAAGGATAAAGTCAGCAAGTACCTTGATTTGGCTCACGAGGTAACCGCCATGTGGGATGTTGACTCGACGATCATTGTCCCGATAGTCGTTTCGGCGAACGGCCTTATAGCGAAGAGCCTCGACCAACACCTTAAGAGGCTCTCGCTAGATGGTTGGATCAAGGGTCTGATGCAGAAGGCAGTGATACTGGACACAACACGCATTGTCCGGAGGTTCCTCTCTCTGCAGCCCTAACCACTGGTCGCTTGGGCTCTGCCCCGCGACCAGCGGCATCCTAGTTTTAAGTTTTTTATAATATTTATTTTTGTAATAATGTTGTAAAAAATTTAAAATTATGTTGTATAATAAATAAAGATAATAATAATATTAAAAAAATATGTGTATCTAAAGTCTGTTTTTTCTTACCTGTCTTATTGTGTAAACAAACATGGCGGTTGATCATCCAAAAACAAGATTAGTGATGGGGTCCCATCGAATGAACGACGAGCCGTACTGAACAATACTATGAAACTGAGTGAATGGATTAAAACGTAATATAAATAGTTTCGTTTGCTCTTTATTCATTTTGCACTTCCAGCTTCTTAATTACTATTACTGAATTTAAAACGCTTTCTTAAGTGCCGAAATCACTAGGAACTGCAGCTGCGTATATTCCTTTGTTGATTTATTGCTTAGCCCGCACTAACCTCAACTGTCGGCAAAAACAAAAGAACAAATTTCTTGAATCTTTTGTAAGTCTATTGACCATTACGCTAATTGGCAGTGCGTATCTGATGCCAGTTGTGGCAGATTTATTTATTTATTTAGATACACAAAACAAATTACAGTCAATTTCTCATTTACAATAATTATACATGTTATACAAATTTTGAGCTGGATTGTAATTCAACATATGTGTATACAGAAAAAATAGCTATATGATTAAAATAGCTGTCCATAATATTTTTTACTTATTTCAATGTTGGTAGTAGGTGACGCTATCGAGGTAAATACAGTTCGTGCAACATGTATGCAACTGTCGAAATAAGTCTAAAACCAATAGCAAATTTTGAACTGGAGAGACAAGATAGTTAGTAAGTACATGGTAAAAATAAAATCTAAGCTTTATATGGTACTTACTTTTGTGAACACCCCAGGAAATCACAATTACACGAAAACTCAGTCCTTGAAAAGTAGCAGCTAGTCGTCAGTCCAGATAATAACAGGGTCAAAGCACACCCAAGTACACAAGAAAGCCAGGTCGTCGAGAATCAACGTTAAGAGACCACCCGAAACGTACAATATCAAGCGAAGCAACGGAACGAATGTCGTATCTTGACGTTAAGTCATTCAGTGTTGCCAGCTGTATAATAAACAAAATCATCCCAATCAATTTAAAAAATAAAATTACCAAAAAGCGTCCCTTGGTTTTTGTCTTATTCCATTCCGCTAAAATTGAATCAGGCTAAAATGGATTTATCAAATTAAATTATCTATTAAAAAAATATATGTTATTTAATAAATAATTATTGTGGTCAAAGGCAATCAGCAATAAAAAAAACGACATGTATTTTGAGATTATGTGGAACAGTATCCGTATCAACACAGAATTTTCCATAAAACCGTTATGTTTTTCATACAGTGCGAGATCCTTAGCGAGAACCTTACCCGCACTTGGCAGGTTTTTATTATTGGTAGATATTGGACTAAAATCAAACCAAGTTCGACGCTTGTACGTATTACCGTTTTTACTATAAAGCAAAAATAAAAATCGTTAAATAAAACAGGTTTCTTGTATGAAAATCCCCTTTATTTTAAACATATTATTATTAAGTATTATTATTTGTTAGGCAATATACTATTTTAACCCATATTCCGTGAACATTTAAACGGGCTGCCTATTACCGTTCCAAAAATACAGTCCTTTAAAGGTCAGACGGACTGAAGGACATTCGCGGCTATATAATAGGATCCACTTTTTATTACTGAACCCTAAAAATTAAACTAAATTATACTTATCTACTTGTTTTAACTATACAACCAGTTAGTATAATGCGATGAACGAAATATGTTCAGTTGTTCACTTCAATTATTCATTATTTTGATACCCATGTTCCCAACACTAAAATTCATAGATAAGATAGATTACCTAATGTCAAAACACTGTCATTACTGTCAACAGTTTTTGTGATCATTACGTTAATTGATTTATATTTTGTAAATATTTATAAATTTTAATGATATTTGTATGTTTTTCGAAGCGTGATGTTTCTTTTATTAGGTCTACTTAGTTGTGAATGGCCAAATATAAGTGATTATGACGGCAACTTGTGATTTTGTAACAGAGGTATGTTTGTTTACATTTTAAGACAAGTAAGAAAAAACAGACTGTACATACATTGGAAGGACTTTAGGTATGGTATATGTATATATTTTGTGCAATGGGGAGGGGGAGTGGGGGCGGAATATTCCCCATTGATGGGAGAAGGGGTTACAGAAACCTATAGTTTTTTTTAAATACTAACGAAATTTCCCAAAATAAGCTTCTTCTTTATGAAAATAATTAATCCTTTTCCTCTCCGCTTCTCCGGCTTATAAAAAAACACTGTAGGGGTAGGGCAGACAAGACTGCTACAAAGATGGGTGCTCCAAAAACAGCAAGTGACCCAGTAGATATTAGTAACATTTTCTCGAATCACTTTCAATCAGTATTTGAACCCTCTACTGTTACCGACGGTTATAATGCAGATAATAAATTTTATATTTCTGAAGATAACCACAAGTCAGATTTAACTATCAGTGATGTTTGTTTTACTTAATCAAATGTTTATCAAATCGGAACTACGTAGGCTCGATCCAACTAAGGGCGCTGGAGTTTATAATGTTTCACCATAAATTCTTAATTACACCGCTGACACCATTTGTTTTCCAGTCCAGCATATATTCAACCTAAGAATTATTAAAAGTTGTAGCAAACTATCGCCCAATCTCAATTTTGCCCGCCTTATCGAAGTTTTACTGAAATATTTAAAACGTAGACAATAACAAACAAACAAACAGTGTGTTTACTAAAAAATATTTTAAGTTTTTTAAATTGCTAGTACATGCCGATGACCTGAAAATGTATCATTCTATGAATACTTATCAAGACCACTTAAAATTCAAAAGGATCTGGGCAGATTTTTAGTGTATTTTATTAAATATAATTTTACTCCTAAGACAAATAAACAAATAATTTAATACTAATACAAATTAATCTTATCCCTCCTTACTGTGATATATTTATGATGAGTCTATGACTCTAAAACTAGGCTGGTGGCCTGTATCTCAAGAGCCAGGTCCTTCCTGGCTTTAGAGAATCTGTAACACATCTATATTTTTTCTTTTATATACTATTTAGTAACAATTCAAAATTGAACCAATACATTGAACCATATATACATATAGGAAAAATATTTAACGTAACGAAATCGTTTTTATTCGAAATTAACGTCATTTTGTATATTTTTAATAATTAATATTTACGTGTAGTCATTATTCTGTGGTGTAGTATTGGTGTACGAGTTTAAGTGAATGTTTGTGAGGAATTTGAAAGGTGTATGTGTCGGTGCGTGGTTCTGTATGTTTGAGTATACGTGCACTTGAAGGGTATGTGATTGGTAATGTGTAATTTTACATTTGTGTTATGGGATTCTAACTTAGATGAAGTTCAAGTCATAAAGGATTAAGTAATAATATTAGATAGTAAATTAGTCCTTCATGTAAATATTCAAAATATAATAATTGCATGTTCTATAAAAATATTTAATTTTGTCATAAACAAAAGAACAAATTGCTTAGAAAGTTATAGGTAGAGAGATAAAAAGAAAAAGAACAACAGAACTGTTCTATATTATTATAACGGGCTACTACGGAACCCTACATTACACGTGGCCCGACACGCGCTTGACCGCTTTTTCATATTGTTAGTGTTTGTATAAGCATGTTCTTTTTTATTTTATATTATTAGGCAACAACACAGCTTTTTTTACCTATACATATCGGCAAACATCTACCCGAGTACTAAAAACCGGCCAAGTGCGAGTGGGACTCGCACACGAAGGGTTCCGTATCATTATTTTTAGCAATTTAATTATTATTATTTATAGCAAATAAACGGTGAAAACCTCTTTTATTGTATGGGAGCTTCCATAATATTATTTTTTTAATTTAATTATATTTAAAGAGAACATAAAACTAAATATTCTGTGAATAGTTAAAGCGTCTACAGCTTACCGTTATTAGTATCGAGCAAGAAACGGTAAAAAAAACAAGTTTGTTGTATGGGAGCCCCCTTTAAATATTTATTTTATTTTATTTTTAGTATTTGTTGTTATAGCGGCAATAGAGATACATCGTCTGTGAAAATATCGACTGTCTAGCTATCACCATTCTTGAGATGCAGCTTGATGACTGACGGACGGACGGGCGGACGGACAGCGAAGTCTCAGTAATGGGGTCCCGTTTGGGTACGGAACCCTAAAAAAGGACTGAAGCTGCACAAACTGAACATAACCCGGTTGCCCCTAAAATTAAATAATATTGTTATGTAAATTAGAAAAATATGAAGGATAAAAAAAAATGTTTATCTTATATATCCCAATTAATTTACAATATTTAAAAATTTTTTATAATCTTTACATGTTATATTTTATATTAACTTTTACATATTTTCTTCGGAAAAATTTATTCTTAATTACGACTAGTAGAGGTAGCAATTATTGTGATAAAATTTACAAAAGGGAATATTGGACTTAAAAATTGGTCTCTTTAGGTCTCATTTCTGTAAATACTCTTTTTCATCAGTTCTAAGCCTACCTATAACAGATGCATTGCGTCCGAACGTATTGCACTGCGCCCGTCACACTGAGAGTTTTTAAGTCGCATGTGGATAAAATTCAGGTTGGAATCGTTTAGAAACTCAGATACCTTATAGCTCAATGTGGTGTTATACTGTGTATGTATATTTTGATATTCTTTTTTTTATTGCTGATAGGTAAGCCTTTCACCACAATCTCATCTGATGGTAAGTGATGATGTGGTTGACGATATTAACAGGCTTATCCTAGAACTACTGGCTCTTAAGGACTGCTGCCGGAACACAATGTTAGGTTCTTTTGCGACAAATTTTCTACCTGAGCTTGATAGCTAGCCAGGTAAGCATTCTCAAAATAGCCTTCTATCATGCGGTGAAGCTCAAGCCGGCGGTGGAGATGGAACCATGGACCTGCGGCACTGCAGTCCATATGTATTACCGCTCGGCCATTATTGCTTCACAATATTTTGCGACTATATTTTTTTATGAGATTATGACGGAACAAGCACGATGTTAAGCGGTAACCTCTGCCTATAACAGATGCATGTCGTCACAAGACGAACTGCACTGTGCCCGTCAATCGCGACAAAGAGTTATTAAGTCTCAGTGCTTGTAATTTTACTGGCTCTCAAGGACAACAGCCGGAAAACACTGTTAGTTGCTTGGCTGCAGATTTTCTACTTGAGGGTGTTAGCTACGCAGACCAGCATTCGCAAAATCTAAACCTTCATCAAATAAATTACAAACACGAATTTCTTTGCTATTTCCACTACATATTATGAAGTTATATTCCGAGTAAATGCACATTCGTCTGTAAAACCTATATAACATAAAGCAGTTATTAAGCCCAATACTTTCTTGATGCGAAATTATTTTTTAAATGATCTTTAGGATTCTGAAAATCCGTTTAAAAAGAACCAAAGTTTTAATTACAATAAAAAGAAAATTTTACCAAGAGAATGATAAACAACATCTTTCTGAGTTTGTGAGGTAAAATATAAATTTCTGCTATAAATCTCGCGCATTCAAAAGTACTGTACGCAAGTAGGCCGGAATGAGGACGTCATTCAGAGTGGTCATCTATCTATCGCCAGAGGCCCTTTGACGCAAAGAGAACAGCAAACTGATATCACTTTGCCCTGCCTACAGTCCGCACCACATTTATACGAGTAAACCAGGACTTATTGTATAATTAATGGTATATATATGTACATAAACACTGCAAGGTAGTGTAGGTGAGTAGGCTGGAATGAGGCGTCATTCAGTACGGTGATCAATCTATCGCTGCGGGCCCCGTAACACATCGATGTACGGTGAAAAATATCGATAGCTCGCTGGCGCTGTCCAAATCAGTCAGTTAAGTAATCCAAGATTTATTATAAAATACAAGATTTGTATAAATCTTAAGCACTGTAAGGTACTGTAGGTGAGTGGGCCGGAATGAGGACGTCATTCAGTACGGTGATCAATCTACCGCTGCGGGCCCCGTGACGCATCGATGGACAGCGAAAAATATCGATAGCTCGCTCGTGCTGCCCACGACCCGCGCCACCTACCTATATAAAACAAGACTTAACGGATAAACATACCAACCTTATTAGGTAGCAAATATTAAACAAATATTTCTTATTTTTTATTTAGTAATTTGAGTATTCACTCGCCATGGACTTAATGCACTAATTACAATATACAAAAGTAAATAAAAGGATAATTTGTGTACTTCAAATTCGAATACTTTTTTTAATGTGATTGAGTCGGAACCAGCTCCAGGTCCACCTGATGTTAAGCGGACTAACCTCTGCATATAACAGATGCATTTCATCACAAGTCACGAATTGCACTACGCCTGAGACATAGTTGATAAGTCTCATGTGCCTGTATAATTTTTAAACGCAATTAGATGTACACTCATGCACACGCTAGAGCAATATAATAATCATCTTCTTCTTAATGTATCCCAATTATGTGGTGTCGACATCAATTACGTGTGCAATTGCTTTAGGAGTTTTATTTGACCTGACCACAGCTTTCCCGAAGCCAATCCTGGTAAGAACTTCATATTAGTAAATCGCAGTTGAGTGTAGCTATTCAATAAAATATAAAGCATAGTAGCGTTAGACTTGTAGATCTTTCAAAAGAATATGACTTTATCATCACAACAGCTTTAACGTCCACTGTTGAACAAATACCTACCCTATTAGGGGGTTTGCCATAACGCTTGGTAGGTGTTTTGGGAATCGCAGTGGAAATTGGTAAAATATAATAATTAGAAAAAAAAGTAAAAAAAAAAAAAAAAGAAAGTATTACAAAACACAGTTTCGGTATTTTTTATCGTTGCTTCTTAGAACATCTCCAGAAAAAAAGATATTGGTGCGGTTTCCTTTATCGTAATTATTACATATAGGACTCCGCATGGTGTAAGGGCATTTTACGAATGCCCGCCTGCCTAGCGACCACCCTCAATCTGTCGCCAAGCACCTAACGGTGTGTTCAGGCAGCAGTCCTTGAGAGCCAGTGAAATTACAGGCACATGAGATTTAACAACTATGTCTCAAGGTGACGGGCGCAGTGCAATTCGTGACTTGTGGCGAAATGCATCTGTTATAAGCAGAGGTTAGTCCGCTTAACATCAGGTGAGCCTCGTGCTTGTTCCGTCACAATAACATTAAAAAAAAAAAAAACAAAAAAAAAAATTTAAAGTTTGGTGCGGTATGTACATGTCATAAAGAGGGTCGACCACACTAAAGTGTTGAGTATGAAGAAGTTGAACATTACCTCTATGTTATTGCCACAGGTGTTCGTTCACCTTCGTAAAGAATCTAGATCTCTGAAAAAGAAAATCTCTAAAAAAATAAAAAAAATACCCAGTTATTTTTATTACAATTAGCATAGTTTTCTACCTGCTTCTCAGGCATTTTAAAGTTGTACTGGAATAAAAATACTCACAGACATATATGTACCCTGAAAACATTGACACTGTTTTTGGACAGTCGTGCAACAAATGTGAATTTAATTAAAATTAAATACATCATAAATATTATGAGCGGGATTAGGGCAGGCAGAAGAAAATTAAGTAACAAACAAATAAAATACACGATTTAGATATAATTGTGTTTTCTTTGCGAAACGTTAAATTTTAAATACACCACATTACACTAAAACTCCAAAGAGAAATCAAAGCGCTTAATTACGCTACTTCAATCAGAAACGTTCCTGTTGTCGTAAGAGAGAACCCATCAAAATATTTTGTTTTCTCCCGTTCCGTACGGAAAAAAGTTTTAAAAAGTATAAAAACCAGTCACCAATTGTTCGGAGGCTAAACGCAAACGGCTCAATAAAAGCCGGCGTGTCCCTTCGGTAAACAAAACTGCCAGTCATTAGACCGACGGACGAAAACATTCAGTCCAATTATCTAGGGCGAGTTTCAGAGCAGGGGTCTCTCGGTTCGGCAGGAAAAACGTCGGTACAGGACTAGACCTAATGACGATGTCAGGCGGACTCATCAATCTACCGATCCTACTGCGTACCGGGAGATTTAATGGCAGCTTCTTTGCCATCAAGTTTGGCATACGAATCCGCGAAACCACGCCCCTCTCTCTCCACATATGCGTTTTTACATAGTCTAGACCTAAAGACAATCACGCGATTCACTAGGTTTTCGACGTTAATATAAATGATTGTAGACATCTAAAAAATTTAATTTTGTATCTTTGAAAAACAGAACAAATTTACCTTAAACACAAAACAATATTGTGATGACATTGTTTTTTATATTTTTGTTTGTGTTCTTTATTACTTAACATCACTATAATTACACAATATTTACTACACAATGCACACCACGTGTTTTCGATCATTTTGTCTACAAAAAATGCATAATAACAATTTACAAAGAGTTGTGATTTATGTAACGTTTGTTGAGTTTTTAAAAATGCTTTCAATATTATGAAAAACTAGCATCTACCCGGAATCTCACCTGTGTTGTTATTGATGAACAAAAAAATATGAAGAGGTATTTGATAATCAACGACAATCTATATACCAAGTTTCGTCTAAATCAAAAGAGTAACAAGTGTACATTCATCTTCAACCACTCACAAACTTTCCCATTTACAATATTAAGTGTGATTTTGAATATTATATTCGATTTTTGTTCTGCCTGTTGACTATTGAATCACCAACTTTTTTTGGGCATATGGTTCAAATATACTAATATCTCATATCAATTTACAAATTGTATTTCATGAGATGCATATTTACTTGTCTGATATTACTTCAAACAAAAGTAAATTTTAATGGACAATATTTCGCAAGCCGCGCTGTTACTTTGCACTAGTCGAGAACTTGCAACTTTAGATGGGAAATTATTTTTCATTAACGCTTGGCTGCGTTTTAACGTACTGCAACTGGAATTAAAATCAATTACTTCCGTTAGAACAACACGAACTTGCAGAAAATTCTCGCCATCCACCCACAGTCCGCCCAGTTGGTTGCGATTTTCTCGAAATTCGTTTAACGATGTCCACAGTTTGACCGTTCGCACTAATTTAAAATCGATTTCCTCAAATAGCACTGGCGCTCGACATATTACTTCTATTTGAACTAGGCTACTAAAGCTTAATTAAGTTTAACTGAAGTTATTTAAGGTAGAATTTAAGGATATGGTTGTTACGTTGTGATTTCATCAGTGTTAATAAAACATTAGGTACCTACTGTTTTATTCACATTTTAAGCTACTGAAGTTATACCGTGTACTATATGGAGTAAAACGTGTGCAATATGATATGGATCGTGAACAGCAGTCTCTGAACCTTTTGCTTTAGAAATTCAATAATCTCATGTGACGTCTTCAGCCCCCTCCTCCGAGTCTGGTTATGATATTGTTAAAAGTGAGCCCACGTGAAGCCACTGACACTAAAAAATACGTGACCGTTTTACACAATCCAGACGGAGGTTCGTGAAAAATCGACTCTGATAGTCTCACGATATAAAGAGATTCGAATAGGCCGGATCACGCCACTTACGGGATAATGCAAGTCTTTTGTCTATGTCGTTCAATCAGGGGTAGTTTCATTCATCGAGACGAGAATGAATATAAGGAACAAGGGACTGTGAATGGATAAGTCGTCGCAAATCTCTCGAATCACTTACTCAGACTGTTCTCTGTGGAGTTTGAGTTGGTGTGTCGATCGGTATTCAAATTCTCGTATGAATTATTAGTTCATTTGTTCTTCTTCATTTAGCAGATTATCATAATATCACTATTCACTTAATTCAGAGTACTTAATTATCGAGCGAGGCTTTCAGTTCCTATACGGACACAGAGTTTGTATAAAACCTGTTATTGACATCATTTCAAACGTTTGAAAACAAGAAACTGATACTAATGATTCGTACTTATCTCTTTTGTACCGTTCAACCTCAACGCTCATTAAACAACAAGCTTGAATAAATGCTGTCATATTTTTACTCTACATTTTGGAAATATAAAATAAAGTCGGTATCGATAAGATCTAAACTCATCCTACAAGTAGAAAAACCAGTAAAAATAAAAGGTATTTCCATTCACATATAATTCTTCTATTTTTGCTTCTTTGAGAACTACTTAATAAACTGAGAGATAGTACCTAATGGATCTACGAGTATGCAAAATATTAAATACACATACCTCGTACTCATTTGATGCCAACAGACAGTATTTCTAAAAAAACAAAATTAGAAATGTTTTAGACACCTAAAGTAAGAGTGTTATTGTTCTGTCACGTCTTCTTTGATGTACCTTTTTCCAAATGATCTCTAATCAATAAATTGACAGTAATTTTTTTATTTTAAATAAACGTAAGAATCTACCAACAATTTCGAGCTAAATTCGTGGGTTATACATTGGTTATTTCTTTCGAAAAATGTAAATATGCCATATAATACGAAAATCACTCACAATTTGGAGTTTCTACATTGTTGGCGTGGAGAAAGCGTGGAGGGTATGTTAGTACATTTTATTCCATGGTGGCTGCAGGTGGCAACGCCCATTATCAAATACACACCCGAGTGATCGCAGTTATCGCCTCGACACTGTCACTTTAACAGATTTATGGCTCGTTCCGTTTGACCCACCGCTCGACATGCCATATAAAACCGTTTAGAAATGGCCCATTCCCAAGCTATAACTAGAACGACTTATGATAAAATTTATTAGACTTTCCGCACTCATAGAATAACTGATGAGTGTGAGTTGGTGCTTCGAAAAAATAAACGTTAGATTTAACATTTATGTAACGCGTGTAAACTATGCTTCGTGTCTGGTTATGACTACTTAGCTAACTGATAAAATATTAATAGTGTGATTCTTAATGAATAGATTCAGGCGTTAATTTGCGGAAATCCATATTTAAATTTAATTTAATTTTTTAATATAAATATTTAATTTAAATATTTAATTTAAATGTTTAATTTAAATATTTAATTTAAATATTTAATTTAAATATTTAATGTATATATTTAATTTAAATATTTAATTTAATTATTAATAACAAATACTTTAAGAAAACATCAAATGAATATTTTAATAAAACACTTAAAAAATATATCTAGTGACAATTCCGCCTAATTTTCCTGCTAAGCCGACGTGACGTCACAAAGGCCACGCAGCCAAACCGGAAGAATTTTCGACGTGTTTCACTTCTACACGAATCATCCTCAGGAGGTCCCGATTCTACGCACGCACGATCGAGAATTTCTCGATCGTGCGCTCGTAGAGTCGGGAGAGTGGCGTTTGTGACGCCACGTCGACTTAGCAGGAAAATTAGGCGGAATTGTCACTAGATATATATTTTTATATTTTTTAAAGTGTTTTATTATAATATTAATTTGATGTTTTCTTAAACTATTTTAAAAATATTTGTTATTATTGTGATTCTTGCATTAACGTTTGCTCATAAGCTTAAAAATTATAACGTTCGGAAAATTTTGACCCACAAGCCGGGTTCGAACCCGTTGTTTCATCCCATGAGCAGGGACCTGCTCTTCCAACCTACATGTCGCTCTGTCTTCTTTAGACGGTTTAGTAAAAATACTTCAGCCACACCTGCCTTAGTGTATTATATAGCTAACGCAGATGTGGCCATGACTTGTTGCTATAATCTATTAATGGCATTGTTATCGCCACTAGCTATAAAGCAATAGTGGCGGTATTTTGCCACATCAAATAGAAATATGATAATTTATGCATATAGTTACCACACTAGTGTTTATTAATTTGAATGGCAACTGCGAGTTGTTCATACGGTATTGATGCAAAAATAACAATTTAGACTGATTATGTATGTATCCCCGTGGGGTGCCGGGTTAGAATTGCACCGCCCCATATCATTCCGTGGGTGTCGTAAGAGGCAACTATGGGAAAAATACTGGAAGTTGGGCAGCAGCGTATTCTAAAGGACTGCAATCTTACACTGCGATCCCCAAGCCGCCTGCCAAGCGTGGGGATTATGGCAAATACCCCCTTAATAGGGGAGGCTGTGTTCACAAGTGGACGATCCGGCTGTTACAATACAGTACAGTGAAGCTACCAAAGGCGTTAATTTACATTGTACTAACCTGTAATTATTTAATTTACATTGTACATTGTTAACCAAAAACATATAGTTTTATTTCGTATATTATACGCGAGTAGTTGCTTTTTCCTTTGATGCGGAATGTGACTATTGCAGGCAAAAGACTCTGGTGCAATCTGCATGTTGAATATGATTTTAAAATTTTTGCTATTAATGTACGTTAGATGTTCTATAGCAATCGATGTAAAGGTTTAGTTTTGTAGTGAAAGTTATTACTTTAATAGGAGTTAGGCTGAACCCAAACGTAAGAACGAAATGGATTTGTAATATTACATTATCACGACCGCTTATTGGTAGGTCCGTCCTGGCACAATAGGCCGTTTGCAACAATTCGAACCAGACGTTACCTTACGCAGTTATTTTATAAATTGTACAAAATATAAATTTATGAAAAAAAACAGCTTATAAGTTTTTTAAGCAAAAAGTTGAGCTTTGTGAGGGCACGCGTTTTTTTTACAACCTGGATCTTGTGATGTCATCTAGTATTAAGTAGATTAACTACGATGTATTTAGGTATTGAGTTTAGTTCTGTTGCAGCGATGTTAACTCTTTTTGTTTTCTAACAGATGGCGTTAGTAGTACGTAACATTTTATCCAATAAATACAAAATTGTTAATGTATTTTTTTATTGGTTATAAAATTATATATTTTTTTGGCAGACAACACATTGAAATATGAATTTAAATTACTATGTTTAAGCACAAATCTGTAGGAGTGGTTGTTCTTCAGTAAAAAGGGCCACAAAATGTTCAAGTAGTGGGATAGTAATAATAAAACTACATACATAAGTTATATAGCTATATTCTATAATAATATTGGGTATCGGATGAACATGCTTCCATTGAAACAGTAAGGGTATGAAAGTTACATAAGTAAGTAAACATTTCATACTTTTACTACGCGACTACGCATAAAGCTCATAATGAAAGTAGCCTTTAGGGTAATTTATGCTTTACATACGCAAGAGCCTATATTTTGGAATAAAAAACATAAATAGTCACTGTGTTAGTCACATAGTTCTTACTTCTGTAACTATACTGTTTCAAAACAGGATCTACAAATAAAATAATATGTGCAAAATTTCACTTTCATCGTACCAGCATTAGATATTCAAATTTCTGGTGAGATTATACTCAAACGAATAATTATCCCTTTCGATCCCTGTAACACAAACTGTGGTATTTTTACACGATTTCCAAAAAAAAGAAGTGTTACATATCAGGGTTCATCTATGTATATATGTTTGTGAGTTTCTTTATTCCACCATAACTTCTAAACCGCTTAAACGATTTTAATGTATAATATATCCTTAGAATCGTCATAAGTCGCGCAAGTGACACTTTGTACTTTGTATTTGAAAAATAAAAAAAATGACAAATAAGTGGATTTTATACGCCATATTGTTAAAAAAAATGTTTTTCTTCCAAACCTATCGTTAACCTATTGGAAAAAAACGGTTAACGAAAATAAATTTATTATTTGCACTTGGGTATTTTTTTAATTAATTTATACTTGTACTGGGATGTCTTCAAATCTACGAATAGAATAGGTGAGGGGTATGGGCGACCAATCCTGTGATGCTCGAATCGCAATGTAACCTTTTTGGATCAATTATTTCATTACCTCAGATTGGCTGAGAACTATCAATCCATGCTAATTACAAAACATGCCTATAAATGCAAGATCTGTATCAAATATTATTTCATAATATGTTTACTGTAAGTTAATTCGCTAAATCTAACGTTGAATCACCCTAAAAAATTACTTGCGCACCAATTTACAAGAATGTTTTACACTAGCAAAGTACACTTCAATAACAAATAAATCTGTATAAGTACAACACGAGAAATTGGGGCGCACATGACATAAACTGTAATATCATACACGATTTATGGGGCATTTAAAGGCGTTGAAAACCATTGGCCCCAACGTGAAGACGCTTACGAAATAAAACATGCATTTAACACGAGTAACGATACGTTTTTGTAGCGTATAAAAGAAAGTACAATTCTGTATTTTCGAATTGATATGTTCTGTGGTTAGTTTTTATTTAGCAATATAGATGGCGCAAATCATTTGGACAGGTTGTGGAGAGCCTCGACCAATGAATTTCACCCTCTGTCAAAGCGATGTGCAGTAAACCTCGAAAATATCGACATTTTATTTAAATATAAACTATTTCAGTGTCCAAAATAGGCTTTTGCCTCCATATAACTGTCTAGCTAAGATCGTTATAAAGATCTGCCCACACTAACTTCTCTGTCTGATTTATAGCAGACAGTCGTTACACGTTAAGGCGCGATAAGTGGCACCGGCAGTTTAAGTGTCAAAGAATTTAATTTTTTTTATTAAATGTCCGGGTATGGCAGCTAGTGAGTCATGTTAGCGTAGCGGCTAGAGCATACCCCGGCTGGAGATTGCGGGTTCGAATCCCGCACACGACTATCATTTTTCCTCTCGTAATTTTGTAACGTATATGATTTGCAAGAAAAACTTTTGGTCGCTGCGCTGCAGCCCCCTGCCATTTCGGTGTGAATTGACGCTTAAACTTTTACTAGTATGGTATATATGACTATAGACATAGTCTCTTTTATCTTTTTTAAGATACTGAAAAGTTTTCGTATATACTCAATAATATTATTTGCTATAGGAGAAATCCTCATGTTAACCTTAAACTTTTATATGAATAGAGATATATTGTGAACTTTGTAAGCCTTGTTCGGAACAATGTAAGTGGAACAATGTAACCTCCCCTGTAAATGTTTTCATTAGAACGAAAGCTTGAGCTCGTATGTGCCAACACCTCACCGAGACATGCGCGCATTCAGCAAGCGTTATATCTCGTGTTATTAAATTCTTTTCCTCGCGACTGGCGATAGCAATCGCCTTATACAATTACACGACGAACAAGGCATGAGAATGGCTCACAATGACTTTGGGGAGTGCGAATATTTCCTATTGAAAATGCGGAGCTTATTTCATTTAATTCTGGAGTGATGCGACAACAGTGACAGCCCGTTTGGATGTTTTAACACAACGAAATGTCAAGGGAAATATATGCCAGTTTTTATCACGTTTTTTATAGATGAAATATTGGTATAATTTCCTTTTAAAAAATAAAAATCAGTAGATATAAGGAATTTTATTATAAAAACTAGCGTGGTTTTCACTCTTTATAGTAAATAATACGGGATAACTCACGTGAATAAGTCAGATAGCTCCTAGAGCTCAGGACGCCCGCGTTGACGTCTCGCTTAGCAGTGAGCTCTCCTTGAAAAAGACCACCGAATGTGGTTAAAACTATAGTCGGAGCTATCTGACTTATTCACGTGAGTTATCCTGTATTATTTACTAAAAAGATATAAGGAATACCATCATCAGAGTTTTGACTTTTTTCCGCAACGTACATATAAAAGTTTAAGTTGCTAACTATTGTAAAACTTTCATATTATCATCAACTTATCGCAACACCTGTATTCCCCGAATGAGTAGGCAGAGGTGTCTAGACACCCACGATTCTTCAAACAGTTTTTGGCCTTCTGCAATAGGCGGCGAGCATATCTACCACCATCTACCGCGCACAATTTCAGACTCAGGACTGTTACAGATAAGTTCTTTGTCAGAAAAACAAAAACTTGTACGGCTTGGGAAAACCAGAAGCTTGAGATTCTAATGCGGTACTTCTACTGAAAACCAACACTTTGTGTAAACAAAAATAAAATATCCTTTCTTTTGTCCTGTCAGTGATGATGTGGTAGAAGATGTTGTTCAGGCTAACATAGAATTACTGGCTCTCAAGGACAGCTGCCGAAACACACCATTAGGTGCTTGACGACAGATTTTCTACTTGAGGGTGGTAGCTAGACAAGCGGCATTCGCAAAATGCCTTACCACCATGCTATAACGACTGCCATCCGGTACCCACGGCTTAACGTGCCCTCTGAAGCACGGAAAGCTCATTAGTAATGACACTAGTGGTCACCCATTCAACTCATGACCGCGGGCGACGTTGCTTAACTTTGCTGTTCGGTTGAGAACAGCTAAGTAAACTTCGCTACGAGCGGTACAACAATAACTAATCATGTCACCACAGCAATCATTTGAATGTTTTCAGATGCAGGAAGAAAACTATAGCAGCTTGTCTTACTGTATCAACCGGATTGTCCACTGCTATACAGCATCCCCTTTAAGCAGAAGTTTGCCATTATCCCACGCTTGGCAGGTGTTTTGGAGATCGCAGTATAAAATAGCAGTTCCTCAGAAGGCACTGCTGCCTAGTTTCCGGTATTTTACCCTTAGTAGCCTCATACGACACCCACGGGAATAGACGGGGGGTGACAGTCTAGCCCGGCAACCCACGGATTCGCTGTTTGTCTTGTTACACCACATTTGCAGGCTTTCACTGACCGTTACCGGTTCCATTGATTAAGTACGAGTGGACAAATTGGAGATATGGGTCATATGCCATGTTGCCCTGGTGGTCTGAGCATACCCCGGCTATAGGGGTGGATGGCGCGGTTTCGAATCCCCCACATGGCTATCATTTTGCCTATCGTTGTAATTTTGCAAAAATAAAAATATTAAAGTTATAGGGTTGCGTCATTGTTAATAAGTTTAAAGTTAATTGCAAAAACTATTCTTGTTTGTAGTACATAAAACAAAAGTTGAACTAGGTATCGTTCGATAGTGTGGGGCGCCGGCGCCTCATACGCTGGAGGTGTGTGCTGCACGGGGTCTGCAGCGACACACACTTTCAACAATTATTAGAGGGGATCTCTCTCTGCCGAGCGTTGTAAACGCCATGCTCAGTGGAGAGAGATCGTGGCAGGCGGTAGTCTCCTTCTGCGAAGTGGTGATGGCGCATAAGGAGGCCATGGAGCGGGTCAGGGAGAAAGATGTCTATGCTGCACCACTCCGACGCAGAGGAATGGGTGTGAGGAGGCGGCAGGTCGCCCGCCTCCTCCCTTCTCCGTAGTGGGGCCACTGGTGGAGAGTCGGGGGATTCTCCACCAGCTTGCACGGCCTCACACGTTTGGGGGGTGGCCTTGGTGAGCAAGGTCTGGCAGAGGCCCGTTTGAGTTCGGGCCTACCGCCGGGGCAAGATGGTAAATGCAAACGCGACACTATCTTACCCCACCTTGGCAGTAGACTGCTCACTGTGGGACTTGAACCCTCCAAAAATTTAGTGGGTTCAAGTCCCACAGTGCCAGAGCGAAGGCATTTCCCCCCTCAAAAAAAAAGGCTTCACTCGATCCCCATACAATGGTTAAGATCGAGAGGAAAAATTAGAGTTATAAGTCATAATATCATGTAGCCTTAGCGGTCAGAGCATATAATGTAATGTAATTAGCGGAGCATGCGTTATTTCCAAACTAAAATTTTTCAATCACGATTTACCGTGAATTATTTGAAGATTTTTTATATATCATACAATAAAAAAAAATTACCTACTCAAAGCTGCTTATGTAGCTTGAATTCATACATAACTGTGAATTCCTCGACGTGTTAGTATTCTAAGATATTTGTGTATGCATGGAGATGCAAATCAAAATAAACCTAGATTACCTACCATGTTCTGTACGTAAAAGCTAAATTGCAGTCTCTACGGCAATATAGCATTATGTAAAGCTGAGGCTCAGAAATGTGAGGCAACGCCTCTACACGGTGTTTCGTTAAAACATACATTCCTGCATTTCATACCTAAAGTTATTTTGGCGAAATAGAAGTGGAACAATATGTTTTCCTTAACTTCTCAAGTGTCGGTAACCCGTTTTAACCCAAAGTTTAATAGCCATCTGATTTCGGCGGGACAAAGAGGGTTCCAGTTAAAGATATTTTCAAAAATGCACGTTTCAAAGGACTATTTCAGTAGGATTTTGAACGAAGAGGAATGTTTTTGTTCTTGCAAAACTCGTATTATGACGATTATAACAATACAAAATATATATATGACAGCTACAATTATAAAATATTAATCACGATTTTCCAAAAATATACCGGAAATTCTTAAATTGTTCATCTTCCTTTCGCTGTTGTATATAGCATATAGAATTTTAGAAACGTATATAGAATTAAACAAAAGCATTTATAATTTATGTATTTTAAAGCCAATTACATGCAGTTACTGAATATACAGGGTTATTGGTAAAATGCTAACAACCTCTTCGGGTTGACTTCTGCTAGTATTAAAAAACAATTTGATATGTTTTTTTGTTAAAAAAAAAAAAAAAAATTTACATTTTCTTTTGCGTTTTTTATATGTTTTTAACTGAATAAGAACGAGGACCACCTGATGTCAAGATTCTCTTGTGCCTGCAATGTATTATTTTATATTTTTCATTACTTTGCTCGATGTAAATATTCAAAACTCTATTCAAAGGGACCGCGGGTTATCGCGGCGGGCGCTCTTAGCTCAGAGTAGGCATTATAACACAAAAAAAAAGTTTTTTAATTTATTTTTATATATAAAAAAGGCTCAAAATGTTTCTTAGGAGAAGTCAACCCTAAGAGGTAGTTAGCATTTTACCAATAAACCTGTAAAGGCACATGTATGAAAAAAGATCTTGCCTTCATGTAGACGCGAAACTTGCCAACCGTGGTCAATTTACACTTTTTTTTTATTACTCGACTGGCACTGGGTGCAATCCTTGACGAGATGCACCGCTCTAGTAGTGAATTTAGAACTCAATCGATCAAGTAAACCCAAAATTCACTGCAATCAAGACTGGGATTGGTGACCGCTAGTGGCATTACTACTGAGTGCTTCCGTGCTTTGAAAGGCACGTTCGGTTGTTGTCATAGAATGGCTGTGTTCATAGCATGTTTGTGGGTAATTTTTTGAATGCCTGTCTTGCTAGATACCTCCCTCAAGTAGAAAATCTGTTGCCAAGCAGCTAACGTAGTGTTGCAGCAACTTTCCTTGAGCGTTAGAAACACTTCAAGTGAAGTAGAGGTTAAACGCCAGCTCACTAGTTTCAAAAAAGCCTGTGACTACATTTCACTTTTTGGTCGAAGGTGCTGGGTAACATGTGAAGCAGTGATGGCTCAGTGGCATTGGCTATGGACTGCCGCGCGGTCCTTGATTCGAATCCCGCCACGAGCTTGAGCTTCATCGCATGGTGGAAGGGCATTTTGCGAAAGCCCGCCTGACTAGGGACCACCTTCAAGTAGGAAATCTGTCACCGAGCTTAACGGTGTGATCCGGCAGCTGTCCTTGAGAGCCAGGAATTCTAGGTTAAGCCTGTTAACACCTTCGACAACATCGTCACTAAGCACCAGGTGAGATTGTGGTCAAAAAAAATATCTGATATGAGACAACTGCTAGAAAACTTTTTTTTTGTAAAATTATAAAACGGTAAAGTCCGCCTGATGGTAAGCAATCACATATACGCGATTTAAACTGTCTCAAATTGTTTAATTACTATAGATGGATAACTATTTTGTTTCCTAAATGCATATAAACATAATCGCATTTCGTATTTGTAACGGATATTGAAGTTGTCCAACTCCTTTTGAAGCAATCTGCTTTTGACACATCTCCCGATTTTGATCAGTGGAGCGAACCTTACCCTTTGAGGGAATGTTTTCCTTGTTCACATATATTTCGAAATTATCGTTCAGAAGTTTCCATCATATAATAGAAAAACATACTTTTACGTAAAACGATTCAAGCTTATGAAATATTCCGGTTAAACCTTGAACATGATTTAAATAAATTTTTCTGATAAGTTTCTAAAAATAGCGCTGGAACATTATTCGTGTACTTGAGAACTTTAAGCTACTTTCATGTAAAAAGGTATTACTGAGAAAAAATATATACGCTTTACAATTATAAAAAAATCATTAGTGCCTGATATCAAACCAGCGTTTTATCATTGCATGCTGTGTGATTACCTGTAGCTAATTACACATATAGCTTAAGCGTGGAACTTATAACATGTATAAACATGTTATAAGTTCCACGCTAAAGCTATATGTGTAATTAGCTACAGGTATAAACATGTTATAAGTTCCACGCTAAAGCGATGTGCGCGACCGCTATGCTATCGTCGCTATGCGACCGTCATTTCAGCGCTCGGCCATCATTGCTTCAAAATATACACATATTTTGAAATAATGATGGCCAAGTGTTATAGCTATGGCCTGCAGTGCCGCAGCTCCATAGTTCTATCCCCACCGCCGGGTGTGTTTCGGCAGCAGTCCTTGAGAGCCATTAATTACAGGCACATGAGACTCAACAACTGTATGTATCAGTGTGACAGGCGCAGTGAAGTTCGTCACTTGAGACGAAATGGATCTGTTAAAAGAGGAGGTTACTGCTTAACATCAGGTGGGCCTCGTGTGATTGATCCGTCACAATAATATTATAGAAAAAACCTAGATTTAACCATAAATAATGTAGTTATTGTTGGTACCATAAATAAGTAAAAGAAACTAGTATAGCAAAATAGCTGTGTAACCGATTTTCATAACAAATAAGTTTCCAAAATGCATATGAGTATAAAAAACGTAGGTGGGTGTGTAAAAAACATTCAGATATGTGTTTTACATACCTACGTTTGTCCAGGTATATTTTAATTCCATGTAATAGAAAGTGTTTGGCTATAGATATAGATTTTGTATAAAAAATTGGGAACTAGTTTGGCGAGACTGCAAATTACATGCAAACAAAGAAAATCTTACTGATGATAATTGAATTTTCATACAAAACCACAAAACTCACCTTATTACATATCAAAATATTAGACATATACATAATTCGAATACTAATATTAGCAAAACAAAATTAATTCATTTCAATCTTATAATTCTTACCCTTTACAACTCGACATTACTTATAATATCAGTTCATTGACAATGTTGACAACCTTGTTTTCTTAGGACTGACCCTTGACAAACACCTAAATAGAAAACACATATAGATATATTGTGCAAGAAACTTTAACGTTTCGTTTTGCCCTAATTATATTATGAATACTTGTCCATGGAGGCAGTGTCGATGGCATATCGTAGTCATGTGTCATCTCTTCTGAGCCTTATAATGTGGGGGTATCTCGGTTGAGGTAGACAGAGTATTTATGGTGCAGAAACGATGTGTGAGAGTTATTAATAGGGCTTAGTTTCTAGACAGTAGTAAGCCTTTTTTCGAAAAATGCAACATACTTCCTTTATCATGTTTATTAAGTGTATTTGTATTTATGCCATACACAACCCTGACTATTTTTGAAACGCAGTAAAGTTAGACCCATTAGAAGATATCTAAATTTGTATATATAATAAGCCTGAAAGGATTTGTACTAGCGAAACGCTTATTATATGACGCTATCAATTCATATCTGCTAAAGAGTTGAGACTGCATGGCTGCTTAATAATTATTTTTATAGTGCTTAGGAATTTATATAATATATATATGTAAAAAATAAAATTAAGAAAAATGTATGACTCATTTAAATCGCAATGTAGCTGCATGAAATATTTGCACGTCTGCTTGAAGACAGAGTACAACTGTGTGTCATTATATTTTTCAGTTCTTCTTTCTTGTATTGTTGGAAATAAATTATTTGATTTGAAAGAAAAATGTCTAATATCCACACTACGAATAAATAAGTAAAGAAATGTAAGTCAAGCTTAAAAACAGCTGACTTAACGCAAAACTTACCATAGCAGCCATAATTTAAAAAACCAGCCAAGTGCGAGTGGGACTCGCGCACGAAGGGTTCCTTACCATTATCTGTATGCATTACCTAATCTTGTAAGTTACAGACAGTTTTCGCAGTGTCCGATTGAGCTGGGTAGGTACGGTGAATAGTTAAAGCGTCTACCTGTCACCGTTATTAGTATCGAGCAAGAAACGGTAAAAAAAAACAAGTTTGTTGTATGGGAGCCCATTAAATATTTATTTTATTTTATTTTTAGTTTTTGTTGTTTTAGCGGCAATAGAAATACATCATCTGTGAAAACGTCCACTGTCTATCACTGTTCTTGAGATACAGCCTGGTGACAGACGGACGGACGGACAGCGAAGTCTCAGTAATAGGGTCCCGTTTTTACCCTTTGGGTATGGAACCCTAAAAATGTATCATTCGGCGCAACAAATGCGATGATTTCTAAGCGCCAAATCAATTAATCAATCCAATTCTATTACCAAAGATTTTGCGTGTTTTGTTAATTGTACTTGATGAGTCCAAAATCAAAACGGTAACTGTATGTATGATTTACACTTCTTTACATTTTTATTTGTAGTATCCATAGCTTTCTCCCTGCATGCAATCACTATAAGAAGACGGTTATAATTATCAAGCTTGACAGTACAGGTGTTTATAATCGCAAATTATGTTTTAACGCTTAGTTTAAACCTTACTCAAATAATTACGTTTTACTATCGTTGATATAATAAGTGTTACAGTTATGGCGAAAACTATAAAAACTATAATGAGAAAGAATGAGTATAATGCTACACGAGCATCACGCTGATGATAAGTACTTTTACAGTACGCTCGACAATGGGCGCAAAACAGTGCTACTTACCATTTTAACGACGATGTCCCGAAATATGTCCTTAAAAAGAGAGTATTCAAAGTAGGGTTGACATAAAATAGAATCCACAACTTTTTTTGATCGAATTATGTCGAATTCTTTATGGCCGTATTCCATTTGAGTTATTTTCGATAATTTTGACCACATTTGCGTCTATGGATCCACATTTAATATTATCCACAGGTACAAAATGTGATCAAAACTATCGAAAATAACGAATTTAGCGTCAAATGGTATACGTCCAATAATGAAACAATAGTAATAATGTGTTAATAATTTGAGTATATCTTTTGCATAACATGATTTACCGTTTTATTAAAAATGTTTGTACTTGCTTCGGCTAATGATTCTGCATAATTCCATTAACGTTCTTTTTTTCTTTAACATTTTTGGGTAATATAAAATATAATAATATAAAATACTTATAGACATAGTTACATTTTTTATTATTTTTGTGTAATAGTTAATTAATAAGTAGCTTTAAAAAGTGTTTAATGACACTTTACAAAATGAATCCCAAACTGAAATGATATTTATTTCAATGGTCAGTACTTGAATAAGATTAGTTGATAATAAAGTCGTCACAAAACCAAAACGAGAGTCGAGTCTTTTAATATTGCAGGCTTTGATGGTTAACACATTCAATTTGTAAAATTCTAAGAGGTCTAGGATAAAGCAAAAATAAGCAATTTCTTTTAGTTTTTACATTATACTTTGACTCTAAGGACAGACTAAGGTGCTTTCAATGCCTCTGCAATGTTATTCGAACAAATTATTTGTCACTAACTTACTAATGTAACTTTTATTTAAGCCTCCTTTCAGTGACAACACGAAAAAGACTGGTTTGGTTTGAGAACTTTTTAAAAGTTTTGTTGACTCGAAAAGATACTTGACATGTAGGCATTTCGTAATGAGGATTACTTATGCCAAAATGGAGGTTGACTGTTTGAATTAAGGTTTTCGCCGACTTATCGCCCGGGCATCGTATCAAAGCGCCTCGATTTCACGACTACTCCCGAGCTTGACCTCAGTCAAGGCAATGCCGACGGTACGGTGTTCATAATTGTGCGATAAACGTATGGCTAGAGTTAAGGAGATGACGATACGGCGTTATTAGTAACTAGGTATATCTTATTACTCCTACAATGTATGGATATAATGTCTGTATAGTTACCGGCATAAGATAGAACTGTTCCATATTATCCTCCTGCAACGATTGCGCCGAATAAGCAGCATATCAGTAAGGTACTACACATTAGGTGCACAACAGGGAAATTTACTGTCTTCATGTCGACTTTAACTCAAAGTTTTAAAGAGGACGTAAGCTGGTATTCTACTAATATGAGCATTTCCATGGAGGTTCAGTCATTATAACGTAACCAAAACTTGCTACAATATGTTCCGATGTTGACATTTATTTTTTCAGGGAAAATATATTGTACGGACCCCACAGACTTGAGATATGGGTACGAAGATGATAAATATCTCAGTACTTCTACGTACTCGTAAATTTGAATCGAAGCAGTTGATAGCTCACGAGAAATAATAACTAACGTCTCGGAGTGACAAGCTCAACGCAGTGACAAACAGAACGACAAAGGTGACACTGCAACTGTAATGGACGCTTACCTTCAGGCAGATTGTTCTAACAGTCAGAATTAGTAGTCAATTGACGTTTCTATTTTGTTGTATATATACTCCTCAGGGTATCCCTCCGGGGATGCATGCGTGATGTTAATAATATAATATTTTTGTATATGACAATGCAAAATACCTCCCCTATACAGACCAGTCCCCGTTGTCTCAGCTTTATTTAACGTAGACATAGCTGACAGTCTAGAAGCTAAGTGCTCCCCCAACGTAGACCACGTAAAAGCTCTGTGACCATATTTGACTTATTCCCACTCATCCCGATATCTTTCGCTGAGGTACGAGACTGATAAAGGACCTCCGCTAGCTGAAAGCCCCCCGGTGCCAACGGTACCACCAACAAGGTGCTTAAACACACCTATCTGCCCCTGTTATTCATTTTTATACATCATCTTCAATGCGGGTATAAGCCGCTGTTTGAAGACTGGAATTGTGCTAATGTCTTTGGCATTGGCACCACGTGAAAATCCCTAGAACCCCACCGTCCCATTAACCTCCTCAGTGCCCTGGGGAAGCTCTTACGAACCGTCTCTCGTCCCATGCACGAGGACACCACCTCATTCTTAATGAGCAGTTTGGGTTCAGAAACAGACACTCGAGCATCCAATAGGTGCACCACATCAAGGAGCGCATCCTTTCACTAGGAACCCGAAGCCCCTACTGTAATAATAATACTCCTAAAATTTACTGTAAAATTCTAGCATAAATAGTTTTTTTGTCGGGTGAAAAAAATATCTAAAGAACGAGTTTATTGTTACTGTTCAGTCGTGCTGCGCTACCGGAGACGCAACTTTTGATGTGTAGTATACTCTATGGTACGGAGTAGATTTGACGTTGCTATTCTCACGATGTATGGGGTGTGGTACAACTAAGGTGAACAACCTTGTCACTGAGGAACTTGATGGCAGAACAGACATGGAACGGGAACGCAGGGCACTGACAGTGAGATGCAATAGGCTCGCTCGCAGATTTGCTCGTTGTAGTGAGCAGGTTAAAGTAGGTACTTAACACTATTTAAAGCTTACTGCCAAACCTTCTACACGTGCAGTCTGTGGACCAGCTATGCAGAAAGCTCTCAATGCCTTGCGCGTCCACTATAACAATGGCTTCCATATTTTGATGGGCCTGCCTAGATTCTGTAGCGCATCAAATATTTTTGCAGAAGCCGGGGTCGACGGCTTTCAATGTCTTGCGGAATAGGACAGCCTCAATGGTTAAGGTTGGGGAGAAGCTCGAACAGTATTTTGCAGATGGTATTGGAGTATCTCAACTCATCGATAAATAGGCATTTCGTCTATGTATTAAGCAGATGAGGCAGGTACATATAGATATTCTGCAAAATATTAGAAGTAGGAAATATTATTTGTTATATACTGTCCAAATCTATATTTATTGTAACCAACATAATTTTAAGTTGTAATTTTTGTTTCATTGTGTAATTACTAACAACTGGGTTTTGTTATCTGATTAAATAATTTATTATTATTATTATATTTAGAAAACAACTGTTCCGCTCGCTGCTCAATCCTCTGCCCCGATATAGCGAAACTTCTTGACAAAGTCTGGCACAAGGTCTTTATTTAAAAGCTAAAAGCTATATCACTTTGGTGTGTCAGAACGTCTTGTTCTCACTATACAAGCCTTTCTTAGGGAGAGAAGATTACCAGTTAGAGCCGGAGTCCCACAGGGTTCCGTGTTATCGCCTATTCAGCTGCCTCTCCGATCCCCACTGCCATGTTGTTGTACCGGGGCAATTATATCCGATCTTTAATTCTGTGCGCAATGACTCAAGCCGAGGTTCGTACCAAAGTGATAGCCTTGAGCCCGTTGTAAACTCCTGTTTTAGTAGCGGTGCGTTTCCGTGGTCCGCTGAAGAAGAAGGCAATAGGCACTTCACGTCTTCTGCGCCAATCTGGCACATCGGCACTTCACAGAAGGCCTTCCCTCGTCCAAAGCCTGGTGGAGTTGTATGGTCACAGAGGATAACAAAATCATTGTCCAAACTAAAAAAAATATGCAAGAAATGCCTCGAATCCATTGTACGAGTAATTGTAGTACAGCCAACAAATTCATACTGCAAACTTTTGCATCCCTTTGTACGATACTTGTCACCGCGTGAATTGGAAAAATCTCATCGGTTCAATTGTTCAATAATTCAATTGTTAAATAGTCCTTTATAGCTCAAAACTCCGAATTTTTCACTCGATATCAAGACTTTTTTATTAAGACAGTTCAAATTCAATTCCAAGAAAACTCCACATAAAAATCTGGGTCAAACTGTGCACATTACAAAAATTGCCTTTACAGGTATTGGATGCTTCGCCCGCCCATAATCATATGATAATACGATTGCCCATTGTGTATAACCGCGGTCGCCAACTTGAACCCAGAGGGAATATAAATTTTCAAAGGTAAATACGAAAAGGCAGTGCCGTGAATCTTTTTATAGCACCATTGTATGGAAAAATGATATGGTCTCGTTATTGAGAATCGTAAACGTAAATTCTCACCTACTCCTATTTTATTTTCTTTGAACTGCTTGAAATATGAAACTTCGTGCAAGAAATTTTCATAATAGCACCCTTGTCCCATACAGGTAGGGTCGGTTAAACAAGTTTTATGTATATAACACAATCTTCAAGAAGTATCTTCTGTATACATATACAGTATCATGTACTAAAAATAATGTAATTTGCATTACTTGATTTCTATTAGCTTCGCCCCGCAGTTTCATTCGCGTAGACAATGATGAAAAGACCTGATGATGATAGAAGGTTTATCCAGGTCTCTTAACTTTGTATGTTCCTGGTTAATATGTTCAAGTTAGATTCAAATCGGTTCAGTCATTGCAGCGTGATAGAAATTGGAAAGACTTATTTTTACAAAATATATTATATAGAGTATCATTATAATATTTGTCTTGTTAATGTGTGTGTAAAACGCCGTTTCGGAATGGAAGTTGGTGTTCTGAGTTCTTTCCCTCGATTATTTGACATAGAGATTTTCAGTAACAGTCTGGAGTCTGGAGCAATGTCTGGGAGATGGAAATAGGCTCGCATCATATTACTTAGGACCAAAACATTACTGGAAAAACGTGGGTAATTAGATCCTATGCATGGAGTATGCATAGGGGTCTAATCGTCGATATGTATGTATTATAATTTATACTAATACTAATTTATACTTTATACTACTAATGTAGGTAGCTACACGTAACCATACTTCTTAATATGGGTAAAAGCAAAATAAGATCTACATCGGGAATACATTTTTTAAATCTGTAAAAATTGCATGTTAAAGTTAAGCCCTAGGTCGCATTTACAAGCCGTCACGTCCTATATTTTAAGTTTTATTAAGTAGCAAGTAATCCTGAGACCCTTGGGCTTAACTGACAACACGGTCGGGTAATGAAGATCCATCCCCAGTGAGCCGACCATCACTTTTTGGAACGGAGCGTTTTTGCTAAAGAGGGATTAGTGTACCCTCTTTGGGCTCAATTTTCCTGAGATGCTTTATCATTGGGGTTTCCGACTAACATGAGGTTAACTTGTAATCTTAGCTTTATTTGGCCGTTGTAGTGACTTAGTGCCTTCCCGGTCCGTAATCAACTCTTTTTATGAGAACCCTTCGATATTCAATTTCAATTCATGTCCCCTTCAATCTTTCCTTTTTATTCTTATCCATTGTCTTGGTGTTTTAGCTTTTATCTCGATGAGTTGACTGAGAAGTATAAATTATCGTGTACTTTGAAAATTCAATATAAAGTCAGTAAATTAAAAGTATATTCGTATGACAGGACAGAGAATGACAAGAACTGATTTGTGAACTTTCAGCAACAGTGGAAATCTTTGTGAACGACTTCGTCTGGGAAAGTACTGCCAACATTCCTACCGCTAAGCAGTTATGTTCTCATTGCTGTGTTCTAGTTTGAATGGGTGCCGGTGAAATTACAGGCACATGAGACTTAAGAAATGTATGTCTCAGGGTGACAGGCGCAGTTCCGTGTGTCACTTATAACGAAATGCATCTGTTATAGACAGAGGTTAACTCTTAACACCAGCCTGGCTAGCATGTGCAAATAAGAAATATGTCACTCTCGATACGAGAGACAAGTGGCGGACGGTAGCAGCGGCCGCACCACGCTAAGATCTGTTCATTGAGATTATCTGTGGACGATTCTCCATTGCGCTGTTTGTTGGTTGAATTGCGAACAGTTTTAGGAAATAAGCAGCGATGGACTGTGCCAATAAAATACCATACTTTTATGAACGATTAAGTTATTTTTCCCGTTCTTGACACTTCATTAGGAATTATGTTAGGTAGATGGCTATGAAGGTTATGATTAAAAACTGTTCCCGTTGATTGTAATTTTCAAACGAATTGCCGACTTTTATGCATAAAGTATTTTATTGTTATCTTTTTTGACGATGGTTATGTTGCTATAAAATATTATAACATATATATGGGTACAAATTATATATAGGTACAAATAAATGGGACCCTAAAAACTAGTTAAATAGCTGTGATAAAAACTTTTTTTACATATTAGCATTCGTCACCAAGAAAAACTGCTTATCTGTTTTTCTTTTTATTAAACAATATTAGTACCTATTAATATTTTATAGCAATATACTGGGTACGGAACCCTAAATGTAGTTATTAATTTAGATTACTTTAAATATTTACTGCTACCTACTGATTTACTTACATATAACTGTTTTTTTTAGTAATCAGCAACATATAGTATATAATAATTAAAAATAGTTGAAAACACTACCAACCGCTCTATTCAAAGATATTGAATTTAAGCTACGCACAAGAGTTCGTGATTGTATTGATTACACACACAAATATTACGGGTCTGCTAACACTGGACGGAAAGTAAATTTGTACTAAATCGTCGATCGCCCCCATTATACTGGGACGCGCGAGATAGACTACAGATTTATCTCGTCCTCAAAAAGTAGGACGAGAAAATTCACGCAAATACTAGCAGATAAGTGTCAAAAATCGATTAAACTGAGGCGCGCATGTTAGACTTGGTCGACAAGTAGCCACGGGTAGCCAAAATACAGGTAAACAAGGACGAGTTCCTTGCCCTGCCATGTTAGCACTCGTAGACATAGCGCGATATGTCTATTTTACACGAAATAGAGTGTAGACAAAATTTACTCGTGGTGCGCATGCTAGCCGGGCAGGTGTGCCTCGTGCTTGTTCCTTCACAATACATTATTATAAATATGTATTAAATATTTCTTTGAAAGCCATCCATTTTATCAGATCAACGAGTACATGAGTTGTTCATTTTCTGATTTGCATGCTTAGTTTTTTTTTATGAGTATGTAAAGATGTTGCTTATTTGTACTTGATTGTGACATTGTGTTATATTTAAGACATGCTTATAATGCTCTGTATTTCTTTTGTACCGATTTGACTTACCAATATTAATGTAATGAAAAGGTTAAATAAATAAATCAATCGATCAATCAATTATAAAAACCTACAATTGTGTGCTAGCGAGTAACTTTGCTGAGGTTGGTTAAATTCAGATGCTATGCCCCAAGCCATTCAAATGCAATATGGACGAGAAAGTGTGCAGATTTGTTATATATCGTTCTGGCGAGTGCCTTCCTTACGCAAAATATGGAATACAGTGAAAAACGTTGAGTCAATTTGCGAGCATTTGTCTGGTCGCCTTTATTTGACGGTTGGGTGAGCACAAGAGGTTCCAGGCTGGCCACGGTAAATCAGCTTACATTTTTTTCAAAGGTTTTCTGTGTTTGGCGGTCCTCGCATCAGTGGAGTAAAAAACCTTTTCATTCGTACGCTCACTTGTTCGCTAATGCTAAATACCTACATAAGTATCAATCTAATCTCATTAATATCAATAACATTCATAGCTATAGTACCACCAACTTAACTGTGCAGTTTTCGAGGGTGCTACTAGGTCATGGAAATCAACTACAAACTGTCACAATTTGAAGGAATGTTGTAGTTCTTTTTTCTGCCACCTGAACAGATAAGTTGGCGGGTCTGTAATCACAAATACTTAGGAAATGTTGTTTTGCAAAGATTTCAAAGTTTTAAAAATTATATCTAGATTTATACGTAGTTAATAAGTTGGGATCATCAGGACCACTATGTCCTAGTTATGAATGAAATTCTATTGTTATCATTATCGCCGATGCCAATGGGTTAAGATCTACGAATAAATGCAATATTTATTCGTAGGTTAAGATGCAATTCTGCCTAAATTTTCTGCTACACTGACGTGATGTCAGAAACGTCAAGTAGCCTAGCTGGAATGATTTTCGATGCGTTTCGATTACACGCAGCGTTTTCAGGTCTTGAATGCTCGAGCGCACGATCGTGAGTTAAGTTGTTGATTATTATGTATTATGCCTGAATCTGTTAATTATATTTGCCTTCAAAAATTCAGATTTCATTTTAGTGATGAAGCACATGCAATATGTTATTGTCGCTGATTGATAAAGGTAACAATTATGTCCAAACTACTACGAATAAATATATTCGTAGCCAAGCAATGATATCTTAAACGACTACATCTTCTTCACTTGGCCTGGTGCTCACAAACAAGTTTATTTAGGAAAAAACATTTAACAAACGACTTGAAGAATTTTATGGTAAAAAATACGTTATATTGAAATGGTTCCCTGTGTCAAAACTGGGTAAGTTTTTATGCTACCATCTGCCATACCTGAGATTCTGGTTGCACGAGCCGCAGCATTTACAGATTTTATATTCTGGCTCTTACTGCTCTCTGGATTTAGAAAAATCGATATCGACTGACTAGACTAAATGTGTATATTTTTCTATAAAAAAATAAATACTGCCCTACAGTGGTGATCACATTTAAAAAAAAATAATTAACGCACTATTTCTTTGCGTTTTTTTTCTTTACCCCTCTCCGCATTGTGGTGGGCAAATGTCTGGTTTTCATTACTTCTTTCGAGTGTCACTGCTTACTGCTTCTAAACAACTTAAATAACATAGATATGTGAAACAATATTTATATATACATAATTTATAATTTTCGTTTTTTTTTTCATAGTTATCCTATTTTTTTTGTTATATAAACTGGCTCGCTCCTAATCTTCGACAATTTGCAACCAAATCGAATCGATTATGATTCTGATTGTGTTCATTGCAAATTGCCATAGCTTTCAGTTAGTTCTCGCCTGAACGCTTGGTGTAATTGCATTAATTCAGACAAGTGCCTTCATAGTTGTTACTTGTTAGTCTAATAGCACAACTACGGCTACTACCAACTACGTAAGATGGAGTGTACTGAACGTGACCACAATGTTACAAGGCCACGTTAAATATTGCAACATTTCTTATATAATAGATATACCTATAAAGTGTGTGCAGCTATTTCTAAATGGAAACTAATAAAAGATTCTGCTCACGTCTGGGGCCGGCTCTATCGCAGTTTTCAATCCGAACTCGAAACTAGAAGATTTGTCACGTACATTACAACTTTTACAAAGGAACCGTATCATTTCCTCACCTTTTGTCGAAAGTTCGTCTCCACAATTACATAGGTACCTAGAATTTAATAAGAAACTGGTGAATAACTGAAGACTGTTTCAATGACACTTAACTTCGACGTGGTACGCCTCAGAATATAAGTATTTTCAATCGCGTGTCCAAGCGATATATGTGTGCGGTAAATGACCAAGTTCGTGTTATGATCAATGAGGCTTTCGATCACAATCCATCAAGCGTTAGTACAGCGCTTGCAATAGCCTAGGTTCCCGGCAATCCGACGAAAAGCTCGCCTTTTAAGTGGTTGGATTTTACATTACCTCGTGACAATGGAGGAAAACCTGACGGAAAAAATAAGAAGGTCAGAGTACCCTACTCCCAGACAAAGGCGCTTTCACTGTAAGCCACTCAAGGTGACACTTTACCCGGATTAAAGTTATCGTAGTCTGCCAAACTGAATACAAATGCAGGCGCGGGCTTTCTGTTGTGCCCTGTGTTGGATGATTAGCGCTGCTGCCGTTGGAATTTGGATCGAGTGTTCCGCATAATGGTTCGTGTATGGTTCTGGATCCTAATGAGATGGACAAAAAAAAATTGTGAAATAAATTTAATACTCTTTGTTTTGTTTTAATGGCATCAGGTAAGCCTTATAAAACCATCAGTTTCTGTACTTCGAGAAGCGAAATTAGATTATAATTTATCCAAGAATATAAAAGGCTAAATAATATTTCCATCCAAATGAAAAGGAAGAAAAGTTAATTAATGAAAGAGGAAGTCATAAAATACATTCTAAGCGAGAAAACGAAACTCACAAAAACGAATGCGGATGTCTCGTTGGAGTTTCCCCCGAGAGCAACCCGCCTTTTCAGACGTTTCGCAAATTCACGTTCGGGTTTTTAAGGTGACCGGATCATTTTCTCATCCCTTAACATTTTAGAGGAAACCTCTCCGACCCTAAAACGTCATAGCCTTTGTACAACAAACGCTCGTTAAACAACCGCGAGGCCGCCGGCAAAATATAACGAACTCACTCATTCGATATTTCTTCATCGTCTGTCAAATAAACGAGCACAATAAATGTTTATTGTCCTCGAATTACTCAAGTGAGAAACGGTATAAAGAGAAAAGAATGGGGCGCGGGAAGGGACCTCGACAAAAGCGATCCTTCTTCGGACCACCAGCCGTGACGGCGCTTACATTAAGGTTATCGTCATCCGCCAAACTGAATACAAAGAGTCGCCTGAGGAGCTCCGTGATTCATGCCGCGGCGAGCCGGCTCCACGCATTATCCTGCCTGTTGAGGAAATATACACGGTAACTCCTCCACGACTTGTTCTTAGGAAAAAGCACATTAACTTGTACGAGGTAAAACATTTATATCCGGAAAGGAAACAAAACGTATCCGTAAATTTTCCTGGCAGATAAAAGCGCACCCTCACATAACTTTTTATTGCTTGTGTATTGATAAGTAGTATTAAAAAGAAACAAGTCGGCAAACTACGGTTTAACGTTAACAATCTTGATATTACGTGTAACATACTAAGCGAGACAAATCCGAAGTCCCGGGCAGTGTCTTATCAGGGCATGTGTCACATCCCCGCGGGGGAACATTATCTAACGCCCTGTATTACTGCCACCCGATCTCATTCTAATGTCCTATTACTGTATTCACAACACAATAACATTTCAGTTTCATTTTGGCTGCGTTCCAATTTGGTATGTTATATTTAATTTGAGCCTTAGTCACGTTCTCAGGCGCTACGGTTAACAGTGTCTCTCTTTGGGCGTTAATAGCCAATTTTACTTACATTAGTGGTATAATATTGGACCTGGCTTCTGAGAAAGTTCATTATTGTGTAACGCTAATTACAATGTTACATGTGGTTTCAATTAAATAGTATCAGATACATTGTTACGCAAATGTTCTGCATACAGATTTCAGGAGGCGTATTACGTCGTGCCTAATAAGTATTTATTACAATAAAAAGTTTTATATTACTTACCTGAACCAAGTTGCATTGATCGTGGTCACGAGCGGATTGAATAGGCAAGTGTCAGCAAATGATGTACATGTTACTGTCACAATTAAAACCTGTTAAATACTAATAACTATGTGTTCAAGTCGCGAGTCTTAAAGCCACCCAGCATTAGAATCATAGCCATAGTATTAATTTATTTGGACATATATATGTAATTAAAATATGTCATAATTTGATTGATGAAACATATAAATTCAATTTTCTAAGTCCCATAATAATGAACCCTAGTAATTTTGAAAACACTTTTGAATGATAGCCGAGCATTTTTGAAGCCATTATAGCCGAACAGTTATAGTTATGACTGCGGTTCCGCAGTTTCTTGTTTCTATCTGCGCCGCCGTCTTGAGATTCAATGCATTATGGAAGGGCATTATGCGAATCCCGCTTGGCTAGCTACCACCCTCAACTATAGTAGAAAAATCTGTCGCCAAGCACCTAACAGTATGTCCGGCAGCAGTCCTTGAGAGCCAGTAAAATTACAGGCACGTGATGAGTCTTAACAACTGTACGTCTCAGGGTGACGGACGCAATGCAGTTCGTCACTTGTGAAGAAATGCATCTGTTATAGGCAGAGGATACCGCTTAACAGCAGGTGGGCTTCGTGCTTCTTACGTCATAACGACAAAAAAAAACACTAATACAGAATACATTAGCGTGTACATTTTTGATTTTAACTTATCTTTTAGTTAAATACGATATAACATCTCAGCATCAAGACTCAATTAAAATTAGGCATAAGGTGGCAAAAATTAGGCTATGTTATATAAAAAAACTTTTTCAAACATTATCCCTGTTCATACCTCCGTTTATATAGCTCCGTTATGTTGTGCACACAGGCTAAGCGACACCAAAAGTTAATTACGATTTATCATCATTACAAACAAACGTCTGACATTCTCAAAGTCAGCGTGTAAGGCTTTATAAAAATAAAGCGTGCCTACTCGTACTTAAGGCTCACTTACTGCGTGTGATGCGATCCTCCAACTCGTTCATGCTGAAAATATTTTATATTTCCAGCAAAAATGGCATTTTCAGGAGCTACATTAGTCTCTGCGATGCTTCCCATATAAAAATTATCCTCTTTTAATTCTACAGTGAAAAAGTTTAAACAATTAACATTGTAATTATTGCATTAGAGCTTATTATGCAATAATTACCTATTGCAGTTTTTTTTAACCCGCTCGTGGTTATTTTTTCCTTTCTATTTTATTTTATAACCTTATTCGCTTAGCAAGGATTAATGGAAACACTTAATGTTTTCGGATATCTAAATGAGAACACAAGTCTTCTGTAACAAACGAACTTATTTAATCTTCTAGTTAACATACAAAAGTCAGGCATTTACAAAAATAATAATTACAAAAAACAATCAATTAATCAATCAATAGCGGTAGCACGCCGGAATCGCTACCGCGATTGATTAATTGATTGTTTTTAAATATCCTTTAAAGTGGCGCCCAGTCCCATTGGTTGGAATGACCGAGAGAAAGAGTATTGTGAGATGTGATAGGCCCGTTTAAATAAGCTGGCGCTACAAATGTTAGAATTCTGCTATTTGAAATTTTGATTTTGATATAAGGCGACTTTGGTCATAAGTGTATCTGGGGCATCGTAAAAAACTGCAGCAATGTATGTACTGTAATGTGTTTCATATTCAGCTCAATTCAACTTGCTGCTGAGCATTTTAAATCTCCACTCAGTAATTATCTCCTTCATATTCTTGCAAAATATCTGGCAAAAATCTAGAATATCTCTTAGCTGGAAGCTAGAAAGCTGCTCTCACCATTCTCATTCCAACGGCTTTGGTAGTAAACTCCGAGTATACGAGAAGAATCGTATGCAGTGAATAAATCTTAACAGAGCTGTAGCTAATTGAAGCTTATAGCTCTTAATTAGGGCTATAAGGCTTCGGTGTTACTCTCCAGAAAAGCTTCGAAGCTGCGTCGTGTGGTTTAAGTATGTAAATATGGCAACACCTGGTAGATACACGTATTGACTGTGGAAAATGCAATTTTGTCGAGTGAGGACTGTAAAGTTATTGAATAAGTTGTATGAGTCCGGTCGCGTCAGAAACTTGTTCGTCTACAATGTGTTGTGGGATTTTATGGTTGACTGGATAGCTGGACTCAATTTTGAGTCTGCTGTGTTGACAAAATTTGTTATAACATATAGTAATAGAGAATGAGAATGCATAAATAAATAAAGCGTTTATAGTTCAGTGATGTTTATATAATATTGTGAATTTGGTTAGTTTTAGACCACAATCTCAGCTGGTGGTTAATGATGGTGTTGTAAAATGTTTAATCTAGAATTACCGGCTCTCAAAGACAGCTTCCGGAACACGCAGTTAGGTGCTTGGTGACAGTTTTTTTCCTTGAGTTGTTGGCAGCATGGCGGACATTTGAAAATGCCTACCATCATGCAGATCAAGCCCGGCTAACAAACCGTGGACTTTCTGTGCGGCATTTCATAACAGCATAAATAATCATGTTTTAAGGTTCTGTGAAGGTCAGCTGGTTGGCATTTCCGTATTAAAATCTATGCTTACCTTTTCCAGATATTCAATTAAAGAAAATATGAACTTGAAAATTCGAGACGATATTAGCCATTAGATTTGTTTAGTTGGAAAAGATAATTTTCAGTGGGCCTTGAACCCGCATCTTCCGAATATTTGCTGCTGTATTTCCAATTATGCTATGGAATTTAAGCCATCAGTTTTATTTGCTAGTGTGGATGTTCTTTTTCAATTTTAAATATTATGGCTACACATAGAACCTTTTTAAGATATCGATAATGCTGATGAATGGAAAACAATTGAGGTACTTAATATCAACCGTTGCTGGCCTAAAGAAATGGATTGCTCTACTCTACTGCAAGTTGGCGTTCCCAGAATGCTTGCACCATTGTCCTGTTTAATTGTAGAAGTTGAATAAGCTGAGATTTTTTGACCGACTTCAAAAAAGGAGGAGGTTCTCAATTCGTCTGTATTTTTTTTTTCTGCTAGATCACTTTAGTCGTGTTAATTGTTTACAATTTTAATAATCGTAACTGACCTTACAGTTCCCAGCTTTTGAAAATATAAAATGTTTGATATTGTCGTGACAAAAACATCACCACGTGAACGGCATTTCGCAACATTCCACTCACGTCAACGTGAGTGGAATTTTGCTGCACATTGGGTGCACATCAGGATTAGTTGCCTTAAACTACCCGAATCGTAACGGGTGCACTACCATTGAGAACTTAGAGAGAAAGAGAGTTCCCAAAGAGAGTTGACATCAGAAGATGCCCGGCCACAAAATCGAAACCAAAACTTTTTACAATTATATGCTTTTGTGCATATATTTTTTTATTGCTTGTATGCGTATAATGTAAAACGTGCGTGTGTTATCCTATATGTTGCTAGCAAAAACGTGTTTTTATATGTACTTGTGCAGTTATAGAAGACTTTGATAAGTGCCGACTTCACACAAGTGGAATAAGGGTAAGACGATGTTTCTTAACAACAGACCGTGGTTCAAAAGAACTGTTCTCATAGACATAAATAAGACAGCAATTACTCAAGCTAAGCTCCTTTGTGTTTCTTATCGCTTATTCAAAACTTTTTCGCGTTACACGCAAGAGAATCCACCGCAGTACGCCCCCAATAGTACTTAATAACTGTATTAACAAGTAGGCAGCGGTGCGTGCCGCAAACATGATATATAACGTACTTACCCTGCCTCATGATATTGCGTTCTCTTGCAATATGAAAATTTATTGCAGCCACCAACCGAGAATGTGGATAGATGGGTATGGGAGAAAAACGAGCCTTTATTAACTTAAAGCTCTCAATGTCTTTGAGCGTTAAATTTTAAAGTAAACGACAAAGGTTTTTATTCACCTCATTGATCGTGGTCGACCTGCTTAGTTCGTCTGGGACCACAGGAAATTAGTTTTACCAGAATTTCACTTATGCCTATTTGGGCCGACCAAAAACATTCTGAGACAAGTCTTCAAGATTGACTTTATATTATTATTCTTACAACTTATTTCTTAGAGCTTATCTACCTTATTTTGAATGATTATACGGACTTAAAAATAGTTGGATAGTGGCACAACTGTAATGACAGAGCTGGTAAAAGGAGAGTTACTGTTGTTTTTTTTTTTTTGATTCCTGTAAAGTTATCCTTTGACCACTATCTCACCTGATGGTAAGTGATGACGTGGTCGAAGATGCTATTCAGGCTAACCTAGGAGTACTGGCTCTCAAGGACAGCTGCCGGAACACACCGTTAGGTGCTTGGCGACAGATATTCTACTTGAGGGTCACCCATCGAACTCATGACCGCGCGCGACGTTGCTTAACTTTGCTGATCGGTTGAGAAGAGCTAAGTAAACTTCGCTACGAACGCTTCAAGAGATTTCGAGTAAATATTTAGTGTGAGATGAGACCGAGGGTCATTTTGAAGTCAAGAATTATCTAATAGAAAAATCAATCCAAATTATGTATTTATGCTGTATCTCATTCATATACACAAAGTAGATGGCAACTAAATATAGACGTGGTAGTCCTAGTGGTAGGTTAACAAAGGTGGATGAACTACGAGAAAGAAAAACTGTCTGTAATTCACCTAAGTGAAGAGGTTGATTACGGGAAAAGGGAAAGTGCCTGCGGTCCAAGTAGGTAGACCAAGACTAATGAATGTTTTCTATTTCTTACGTTGTGTGTACTGTATCAGCCAGATTTTCCACTACTGAACACAGCCTCCCCAATTATGGGGGAGCTTCACCCATAATTATTAAATCTCTTCTCATAAATCTCTTCATTACAAATATTGCAAGCACCACAGCGCGAAGTCATACTTCACTCATTCGTGCTCGCCACCATCTCAACGCACTCCTTGTCGCCAACACTGATTGTGATTTAATGACTGACGACTTAAACAATATCAAGACAGTCATACTTTCCTATTGTGAGAGCCTTATTGACCAATGGGACAGATGTGCCAAGCCTGACAGCTCGATAGATCTTTGTGATTGTAACTATTTTGACTAGGTTAAATTATAATAATGATAAAATTATAACAATAAAAAATAATTTGACCTAATTTGTGTATTTATGTAATTATTGTAAATGAAATATGTACTTTGCCATAAACCTTAATGATTTAATTAAATACACCTTAATGATTTAATTGCTGTGAGATAAATGTAATTGTATTTCGTGACATTTTTATCTCAATAAACAATTAATTATTATTATTATTATTATTCCCATAATCCCCACGCTTGGCAGGCGACTTGGGGATCGTAATGTTAGATAACAGTTCCTCAGAGCGCACGTTGTCAATTGGCAATAATTATGAGTACCAAAGTGATTATTTATGCTGCCAAGCACTGTTGAAAAAAAAAAAAAAACTTTATATTTTAAAATTTGATACCTGCTTAGCTAGGTATCAAATTTTAAAATATGTTTTTTTTTTTTTTTTTTATCTCGTCTTGGAACTCGTGGTTCCGGGTTATACGCTTCCGGCGCTTTTACCTCTTGGCCACTGAGATAATGAAAGGAGGTGCAATTGCGAGCTATAACAATGTTTAAATATAACCCTTACGGAATTTCATATTCAGGTATAGTTTTGTAGCTGCAAGTAGCACCTACTTTTGGTAATAGTTGTTACCAGTTATGTGTTTTCTGCTCTCCCATATTTTTTCATCACATCCTTAACATGTAAATATATATTCATTACAAATCTTGAAGCGCTCGTTGCGGAGTTTGCTTGGTCGTTTTAACCGAACTGCTAAGTTAAGCAACGTCCGCAGCGGTCATGACTTGGATGGGTGACCGCTAGTGACATTACCTACGGAGCGCTTACGTGCTTCGGAGGGCACGTTAAGCCGTCTGTCCCGGTTGTTGATTTAGGATGGCAGTCGTTATATTGGTAGGGAAATTTGGAGCTAATTACCAAGATCAAGTTGAAAATCTGTCGCCAAGCACCTAACTATGTGTTCCGGCAGTTGTTATTAAGAGCCAAGAATTCTAAGTTAGCCTGAACAACATCTTCTACCACAGCAATATTTACCATCAGGTGAGAAAGTGATCAAAGGCTGACCTATCAGGTATAAACAATACTAAAGAAAACGAATTTTATATATTTTGCTGTACTTTTTAAAGTTATTACTTATACCTATGTAAGATTCAAATGTGCGGTGAATATGCAAAAACTATGCTTCTACCAAAACAACAAACATATTTAGACTATAAAATAGCATGTCCACTATAATCAGATAAATAAATCACTATTAAATGTTGCCTACACGAGTACAAAACGTCAGGGAAACACGAGATAATTTGGCAGAGAAACCAAACCACCGCTATTTGCAGAATATCACTTAATTGTTTATGTTACTTCTCCTCCGTGCCTTTAATTAATGGAGAGCGCTATAAATTTTCATATGTGCTTGTTGCCGTCGTGGAAACTATTATTACACAGTACTTATGGAGAAAGAGTCGAGACTCTCCATTTCCATTCACATGAAGTTAAACTATGTTTTTAGTCCTAACCTTAGTAAATTGCAGATGTATTGAACGTATCAAAGTGTTAGATCCTGCTAAAACAGTCGTCAAATTCTGAGGTTTATATGGAATCAACCATCATACATTTTCCGCAAGCAAAAAAAATTAAATTGCGCGCTATTTTCCATAATTTTCGTATGTTGTTTGTATCGCATTTGTGCAATGGCCTAGGATTGCATTCGTTATTGCATGGTGGTAGAGCATTTGCAAACTTATAAGACACTAGGTGGACTGACGACATCGTAAAAGTTGCTGGTAGCTAATGGTTACAAGCGGCTAGTAGCCGTTCTTTGTGGCGGTCTAAGCTTTGTTCAACAGTAGACGTCTTCCGGCTGATGATGATGATGACAAGCCTAGCTTCCATCCACATCTAGATAATCTGTATTTACATTACACCGTTATGTAACACTCGAATTGGTAATCGGTTCAAATTGTAATGCAGTTTCCAATCGCCAGGTGGAAGTAAACGCTATCTAGCTCAATATATTTTATGTTTGAAAACACGGGTGTTTGAGCGTGAAACAACTTACAGTTTTTAGTTACAACTTAAAGTATGTTTCAGCTTCTACCGGAAGCCTTCCTCCACAACATTGTGAAGAAGGCTTCCAATAGAAGCCGAGACATTGTCGATAGTGATATCAACTCATAGTAAGCTGTTCACGCACAAACACCCGTGTTTTCAAACATAAAATATAAATATGAGCGTAAGTTTTTATAATATAGCTCAATATGTGGAAATATTAACTACTGTTTTATTTGATGGTACGAGACAATATATTTAGGTGCAGCAAGGCATGTCAGATAATTTGATAAGCTCTAGCGTAAAGCTTACTAGACAAAAAGAGATGCTGTGCGGAGAAAGGTGAGCAGAGATACATGTACCGACGAGATATAAGCAGTGTACATAGGCGACGATGTTATTTATACTGTGATGGCTCGAATGGTGTTTGAAATACTAATACTCAGTTAATATTTACATTGTTCTACTGTACATAAAGTGTGATATGACATATATTTTGTTATTACACCTGTAAATTTCCAGAATTGTAAGCAGAATTATCGACGTCTATGTTTAAGTAAGTCTTTGCCAGCCACCAAGTTCTATTGTTATCCACTGAGCACAGCTCCAGACTCCAGATTTCTATTCAAAATGTCTTTGATGGAAAAACCCAACAATGATCAAAACTATTGGGGTTTTCACTAATCAAGGAAAAAAAGGCAGGTCGCTTTATGTCACTCGAACGGTGCGAACAGCTTTAATATTCGTAATAGATGATGACTTGATAGCTATCATCATGAAGTTATTAAGATTTCCATCAGATGTCCTTTCTCAAAGAGACCGGTAGCAAAGGATATAGTATAGGATGATGAGATGATTGATTATTACAATCTTTGATCAATTATTTTAACACTTACCTACCAACTAATACCTTGCTCAAAGAATAAGCATTGCAATTCAACGGGGCAATGCTTGGCAGCATGCTGGGCACGCTGCCAACTGATAGTGGGCTAGAGCATTTGGACTGCCTATGAGTCCAAATGCTTTTATTGTAGTAGCTGTAGTGTTGTATATAGTTTGTAGTATTTGGTTAATAAAGGCATACCGCAGGTTAAAAAAAACAATACCTTGCGCCACATCGCCGCCGCCATCACCTCTTCGTCCATCAGAATAGGTACATGAATCAGCTGAGTTGTATTGCGCCTAGTGATAGCTGTTCATTGTCTTCGTATAGTCTTCTTATATAAGTATGTATGTGTGAGTGTAGTACACCGCGGTTGCGGGTCTTATCGCTTCCTTTTGAACACAGTTATGGTTTCCAAATCACCCTTCGCAGTATTGTAAATATAGTAATATCCGCCTTATATCTGCAATATCTTCCGGTACTGGGTTAGAATTGTATCCCACCCCCATATCTACCCGTAGGTGTTGTAAGAGGCGACCAGGTCAAAAGTAATGGCAGGTGGGCAGCAGCGCCTTTTAAAGAACGGCCGTCTAACACTGCGATCCTCAAACCACCCGCCAAGTGTGGGGATTACGGCAATTCCGTCCTTAAAGGTGGTGGCTGCGTTCAGCAGTAGATGAATCGACTTATGCAGGACATTATACAGTAAATGCAATATGTGTTAGATTTATATAATAATAAAAGTTATCTTCGAAGTTAAAAGGCAAATACATTTTATATACAGACCAGACCATACTTTAAATAACGATGTGCTATGACAATGGAAATCAAATGGAAGCTTAAAATAAACTAATAAAAATATTTTTGCGACGTCTCAGTGCAAAACTAACACCAGTTATACGAGTGAGAGTTCTCACAAATAACTGTTCGCTTTCGGAATAACTGTTCGCAGTCGGATTGAATGAGAGACTGACATATTTCCCGGTTCTTCGGAGCGTCTGCTCGAATATTGATCAGCAAAATCTCTCATACCGCAACGCCAGATGCTCCTCTCAAAATTACTTTCAAATAAATCCACTGAACTTATTACATGTTCGTTGAGTTAAATCACGAATTCTGTATAACATTAATAAAAATTCATTAAGCTAGCCTTACAGCATCAAAATTTTCCAACAAACATGGTAGTAGCCAAAGACGAGGCATAGCTATTTATGTACAATCATTTCGAAAATAGACAAAAAAAATTTTTTTTCATTTTTTAAATATATCTATAACGCAATAACACCATATTACATAAATAATAAAAAAAACCGATAGGTTTTCACTAAATTTGTATATTCGCTACATAACCACTGTTAAGACCCACACCTTTCTTTTAGAACCAGAAGTGCAGGCTAAAATTGACCACGCGGGCTTAGTGTTGAGTAGTGGCGAAACCTATTATATTATTCAAACCACCTGAAGCTGTGACATAACCCACCGGCTGCGTCCTACGTCCCATACAATATCCGGAACCGATGCGATGGCTTAACGAGCCCTCCAAAGAACAAAAACACTTAGTTGTAAATTCCAATAGTGGTCACCCATCCAAATAGTTCCCGCAGAGAAAGTTCCTTAAACCGGTTAAGAACGATAAGCAAGCTACGAGCGATCAATGTTTGCTTATACATTATGTCTTCTTTTCCGCATAAAAAGTTATTATAAAACTCACCACGTATTGATTCAAATTGCATCAGTACCGTCTCTGAGATGAAGTTGTCCCGTCGTAGAGCTAATATTTTTGGGCGGTCTTGGTCCATAAATTATATCAGAGCTCACATAATGATAATAGTATTAAAATACAAGAGGCATTGATAGTAGGAAATGAACTCTGATACTAATATACAATGATGGAAGGAATTCTCCAACGTTCGTTCCGTTCTTTAACCATCGTAGTTAAAGAATATCTATCCTCTTAAGAGGACAAATAAGAGTTATGAGTCAAATGCCATTAACTTAGCGGTTTGAGCACGGTTTCAAGTCCCGCATTTTTCCTGTCGTAATTTTGTAATAATGGAATATATTTTGTAAAGCAATATCTTAATAACTTAAACACTGTTATTAATTGAATGCCAAATACTAGACAAGGATGAAACTAGAGCCACGTGGTTAACTTCTTTATGTTATTTACGTGATGAGATAGAGAAGTCGATAGGCGCTTAATAAAGCGCCTATCAATTACAGTTGCAGTATCATCGTCATCGTTTTACTTGGCACTGCGCTCGTAACTCCGAGGTTTTAGTTCTTATGTAGTTTTTGCCCAGGAATAAAGCTTGCTACAGTGCCCTTCACGCTTAAACACAATACTGTACTGCTTACACACTACTGCATCTAGACAAAATATCTGACACTGCGGTGGTTACCAACACCTTGTAGAAGAGACTCCCCACGTGTTACATAAACATAGCATTTTATGGACAATAAAAGCACGTCTAAAAAGTTCTATAAGCAAATATGTAGCTTTATTGTTATTAACTATAGTGTTAGATTTTTTTTTGTTCAATTTATATGCGTTTATGTACTTTATCAGCCGGATCGTCTACTGCTGAACACAGTCTCCCCCAATATTGGGGGGTTTAAGCCATAATTCTTACGCTTTTACGCTTGCCAGGTGTTTTGGCATTTTGTCAACGACGAATTGCACTGTGCCCGTCACACTGAGACGTACAGTTGTTAGGTCTCATGTGCCTGTAATTTTACAGGGTGGTCGCTAGCCAGGCGGACATTCGCAAAATGCCCTTCCACCGTCCGTTCCACAGTCGTTTAGTTTAAAGAGGACCAGGATGAAAAGCTTAAAGAGGATAGTTGCTTCTTGTTAGTATCAACTCAATCGTTTGTTTGCCAAGGGCTTATGTCCAAATGGCTAGCTACCACGCTGAAGTAAAACATCTGGACCAAGCAGTGAGTCCCAGCTACTGTTCTTGATAGCTATTTCATACTCTAGGTCAAGCCTAGATTTATCAACATAAATCTTCAACCACGTTCATCATCACTTACCATCGGGTGTGGGGATTGTGACCAGAAACTAGGAACAGAATAGCTGCAGCAATGTATAATAAAAAAATTATATAAATATAGTATAACAGTATAGTATAATAACGTATATATTAATAATAATATAAATATAGTATAACGTATATAGTACGTCATATGCTACCTGATGTAGCAACGTCCGCTGGAGTCTTGATAAGGGATGGGTAACCGCTAAGTACATTAACTACTGAGCGCTCTCGCGCTTGCAGGGCACGCTAAGCCGTCAGTCCCAGTTGTCTTAGAATGGTAGTCGTTATAGCATGGTGGTCTCTCTTCGCGAATGTCCAGGTGGGCGAATGAACCTACATTTTCTTCCTTAAGTACGAAAACGTTACCAAGAACCTAACGGTGTATTCCGGCAGCTATCCTTGAGAGCCAGTAATTCTGGGTAAAACCTGTTACCGCCATAGATCACATCATAACTTACCATTAGGTTAAACTGTGGTCGAAGGGAAACCAGCAACAATAAAAAGATGAGTTTCAGATGAACCACACATAATAGTAACTTCATTTGTAACCTACTCTCTCAAAGCAGTTAAACTAACTTAAAGTAATAAAATGCTGCTTTACCGCCGGTATGCCTTTATTAACAAAATACTAGGAACGATATAAATGCTTAAATAAATGCTTGTATGCCAACTACTCGTAGCTACGTAGTACTTACTACGACGCGATGTAGCAACTGTCCTACAACATGATGTGCTACGCTGTGTGTGCCTACGACGTAGTACGTTACGTTTTTGTAAACTGTTATTTTATTTAATGACAGTGTAACATTAAGACTGAGAAGCTTAGTAATTGTAATCATTTTTTAATACTTTCTCTTCAGCTTAGATACCATTCTTACTTGCTGACGGAATAGCCAAGGTTAGAGCACTAGCGTTATTCCGAATGCAAATTAAACCAGCACAGAATACCAAACTGCGGAAACAGTTGAACGAAGTATGGAACTGTCCCTGCTTGGCGATAATACTTGCGCTCTTATACAATCCGGCTGATACAGTCAGCCGGATAGTCCACTGCTGAACACAGCCTCTCACACGTACAGGTTTGCCATAATCCCCACGCTTGGCAGGCGTCTTGAGGATCGCAGTTTGAAGCAGTGATGGCTCAATGGCCTTGGCCATCACTGCTTCTTGGCCATGTTTTGAATCCTGCCACGGGCTTGAGCTTCACCGCATGGTGGAAGGGCATTTTGCGAATTCCCGCCTGGCCAGGGACAACCCTCAAGTAGAAAATCTATCGCCAAGCATCTAACGATGTGTTCCGGAAGCTGTCCTTGAGAGCCAGTGAAATTACAGGCACATGAGACTTAAAAACTATGTCTCGAATCTCAAATTGACGGGCGCAGTGCAATTCGTGACTTGTGATGAAATGCATCTATCATAGGCAGAGGTTAGTCCGCTAAACATCAGGAGGGCCTCGTGCTTGTTCCGTCATAGTAACATAAAAAAAATAGTTCTAGATATCAGTACCTCCGAAGGCGTCGCTACCTAACTTCCGGTATTTTATCTTTTGCCGCCTCTTACGACACCCACAGTAGCAATGGGGGGTTGAAATTCTAGCCCAACACCCCACGGGTCTAATAAGTGGACTGAAAATATATGACTAAATGTGGCTGTAATACCGCCTGCCCTTTCAAGATATCATCATAATGACGTTGTGATTTTGTCTTAACAATTTTTGTAAAACATTAGATTGTGCTTCATTTAATATGTGAACGCATGATCAGTTACGATCTTGAGTACAGAGGAAACATGGAGGAAGTGGCAATAGGCTAGCCCACTTTAAAACTGAATAGGTTATTTTTGTATCATAGTGAAAACAAAACCCTGCTCCAAACGATTTTTGCCTCGTACAAATTCACACAGATAAATATTAAATTATTTACTTTATTTTATTTAACTATAAGGCTAACAATTCGATTATCCAATAATAAGCATCATGCCTATCAATTACAGTTTCGGTGTCATTGTTATCGTTTTACTTGACACTGCACTATGTTCGTCACTCCAACACTTGAGTTCTTATGTCTCGTTTGCCCAGCAAGTTGACTTGCTACAGTGCCCTTCACATCTTGGTAAACACAGTACTTTTTGCACATTACTGCTTTGAGGCAGCATATATGACACTGTAGTGGTACCCATCAAGGCGAACTGTCTCTGAAAACATCATCTGCTGAAGATGAAATAAAGCTTAAACGGTCTGTAAAATAAATACACGCGGACTTGTATTGATTACATTTCTTTTTATTTTAAAATGTCATAAAATGATATTAACATCTTAAATTTAACATTGATAAATATTCGCACTAAACAATGTAAATGGTAATTCAATTCATGAATCAAAATTATTTACAAATACGTTTATATGTATTGTCATAGTAGTTATGATTTTATTGTCATATTACATGTGAAAATGAATTCAAAAATATTAACGTTTACTATTTATATTCTTTATAATCTACATCTAATTACAAGAAAAAAAAACGGTAGCCATATTTGCCATGATCATGATTATTTAGATATGTAAATATCTACTAATGTAATTTATATAATAGTTTTATCAATAACATTTTATTGTCAAGTTATAATATCATCAATATATTAGCTCATGCAAATTATTAATATCATGCCTTCTAAACAGCTATTTTAAGAAATGCCTATGTTATAAGTAAACCACGATTAAAAAAAGATGTCTACTTATAGACATTCACAGCTCAAAACGGTTGACGATCGTCAACAAAAAGTAGAATGATAATCATTTAAAATACTTTGAATATTATCAAAAATCACATACATTCTCAATATCTACAGTAAATTCTTTCATTACTTAAATAATAGCTACAATTTAAGAAGTCCAAAAGGAACTTCATCTACTGATTTTAACTCAAACGAATGAGCCAAATACATTTATTTCATTACTCTATCCGGAAGACATAAATTTATTATTATTTTTAGCCTAATTACGATTTTTGCAATTCAAATACTCTGCATATTTCAAGTAATGTTTAATTAGCTTAAAATAACTATCATTTGATTAATCTTTCAATTATCATCAAAATATATTGTAAAGAAGTAATACCAAGTAACATAAGCAAAATAACTTCGAAATTGTTTAATGAAATATAAATTACACACATAGAACCTTGAAGATTGAAGATTTCTCAGAACAATTTCATAACGTCAAAAGAGTAAGTAATATAAAGAGATGGCTTATATAACCAATCATAAGATGATTATCAATCTCTTTGTAATTCATAAAACATGTAGTATATTCAACTTTCTAGAATATCATTTGTGCACGGAGCGGCTAACATATTATTTTTATATTCATCTAACTTACGATTAAAAAATCTGATCATGGTATCAAAAAGTTCATGATTTCGTTGTAGCTATTTAAACAATCGATTAGAACACAATACGTTTAATACGATCAATAAAAGAAAAATATAAACTACTACCATTTTATTACTGTATAGGGTAGGGCTGACCATGATCGCCCCTTCAGTCGAAGAAAAGCCTATTTTATGACTTTCTCGTTTTACTACCCGCCTTGGTTTTTATTTTATTCTAGTACAATAACAGTTTTTTTCCTCGTTTAACTTTACTGCGTGTAAACATAACAAACCCTTTCGACCTTTACAGTTCAAACAATTGAATATCCTTTCAGCTAATTATTTTAAACATTACACTATCCTAAAATTATAATACCAACTTGTATTGTATGTAGTTTGTAAACTACTTTTGGTCTATCTTATATCTTTACATTATATAATAATTATTTTACCCACCCGGTAAGTATTGTCTTTGCCATATACAAGAATATGTTTATGCTCAATATTTGTAAATTCACTTATTATTGTTTAATTAAATATTTGTTACTCTACGTCTAAGCATTATGAAGTAAAAACTAGAACTGTTAAATTAAATATACAGTAACAGTATTCGGTTGATTTCGTTTTAAATATTATTTCTAACACACTTGCTCCTGGTTCGTTGTTACACCGCCCATTTCAACTAATAAAACACTTATGCATTTTTAAAATACTTAACATTTTGTTTGAATTAAGTATGTATTCTATTTTGTTATAGAACTCTGGAAAAATATCGATTGTATTGCCATGCAAGTGTGCTAAAAACGTCGTATTAAATGCGAGAGCATTTGTCATTCATTATAGCTCTTAGCTCTATTACACAAACTCAAGCCAAAGCGGAAGCAATAGGCTGTATTGCAATAGAACCTCAAGTTAAATAACCAGTTAATCTGTTAACACTTATATATATATACAGATAGATAGTACTGTAAACGTTGAAACACCACAAGTTCGATAGTAATGCAATACGAGTGCATGCATACATTTTAAAAACCATAAATTATCGTTACAAAATCTAAATTTAATGTTAAAAGTCCCAAATGTGTGATATGACAGTTATGATATTTTATACGTATCTACATTATTAGGCTATTTATTATGAAAGATTATGAAAGTAACTCACTAGACTTGCCTATCATGTATATTCAGAGTTTGCATATATAAATTGTTGATAATTATTTAAATTATATGATGCCAATTGTATACAATGATAATCAAGTGATATAACAAAACAATTCACAGAACTTTCAGAATAACTATCAACAATTTATTCACTTGTCTTATTATTAATTCTTCTATTTATACGACTTATCAACTTATTGTCACAATTTACATAAAGGCTGATATATTTATTCAATACAATTTATTCATACAATATAACAGCAATTACTTAATACAACAACCTCAAAATACGTAACTTACAAAATTTCAACAGCCATGTTATCACTACAAATATATGTTCTTAATTGTAGTCATATACAATGTCAGAAATCTAATTTCTGCTCTAATAAAACGATAATTCAAGCTTCACATCTGTTCTTAATCTGTCTGTGTGTTTCTGATCTGTTGTGCAAGCATCGATATTGGACTAGTAACCCTTCAATTCAGACAAGTATAACAGATGTTAAAACCAACCGCATTTGACAAATTTTTCGCGATATTTTGTCTTTCAGGTAATATTATCGACATTTTAAGGAGTACGTATTTCGATTATAGTAGCATTATTTTGAGTTGTTTCATGCCGAAATGGCACGTCGTCGTTTTTTTTATCCTCGTACATAATATTTATTTCCATCAATATTTAATAATCGCATAAATCAACCCAAACACACATAATATATCGAAGTCAGCCCCAAAATAAATTTCAGGTCATATTCATGAAATCGGCAATCGGATTTATAACATTAGTATAATTTCTTACGCCCGTTTTATTTTATCAAATATGCAATTAACACGAGCTAAAAATATTTAATTTTGCAACTTATTTCATTTAATTTATGTTTTTTTTTAATATATGTTTATTTTTTCCTATTAAGGACTTCTTATAGTGTATTTAAAATTACTCAGTGAATATTGACTAAATAATAGTTAAAAAGAACTGTACTGAATGCTTTATAACACATTAGGGGTCCAAAAAAATAGAAACAAGTGTAATTATTTTGTTTGTATTGGCTCATTAAAAAACCCTGTGTATATAAATCCAGTTACGTTTGTTGCCATTACTAGTTCAAAGTCGAAAGATTACAATAACTCTAAAGAGTCAGGTTAAAAAAAACACTTTTGAAATATGCATTGCTCTAGGAACTATGCTGTTCGACAAGTTTCTATCAAGTTGTGCATATTTCAAGTTATATCTGAGGTATCTGATGCCGATTTTATGAATGACTCATTATGCAACTATACTATTATATGTGTGCAATGGGCGTGAGATATAATTAGGCCTTTTTTAGAACTCATTTATTTAATGAAACTGTTTAGGAGGTGTCAGTTAGGTCACAGTTATGTATAATAAGTATATCATTAAATGTATAATGCTGCAGAAGACAACGAGTGTTATAATATAACAAGGACATTATCTGTGTTAAGTTTTATTGTTAGGGTGGTAGAATTTAAAATGTACTTTTATTTATAGTTAGTTGGAAAGCTTAGAGACCTACTAGTAATCTGACTATCGTCAAAGCGATAGCTACACCGGAATAAGTTCTCGATGCTTTACTAAGATAAACTGAAGGATAAGACGTCGTTGGTCTTATTTTCTGTCTCTCCGTGCGTTGAGAATTGTGGTTATTATGGGTGTTGTTTATTGGCACGAACGCGTTAATTGCGTAAAAGTTGAAAGCGTTGTTGAGTTCCGCTTGTCGTAAGTCTGAGTCAAGCGCGTTCTGGTTCACTCTGTCGTGTTGTTTCTTGAGATGGCGCTTCGGCGGGCGCGTTGTCGTCGATGCCGTTGTTGTTGGACGAGTTGTTGTCGTTGTTGTGGTTGTTGTTGTCGTCGTTGTTGTCGTTCGAACCGGTGTTTCTGGTGAAGAGGGAGAATTCATTTGTTAGTTTATGATCTGAACAAAATAAATTGATTGGCTTTAAACACTAATCTGAAGTTAAATTAATCAATATTTCCAATTATTAATATATACGGTACTACCGGTCTCTATGATAGAAAAAAAAATATTAGAAGGCAAAAACTAGTATCTCCTGCTATTTAGCAATGTGAGTTCAATCTCAGTTGAAGGTACAGAAAATGTACATACAATTTTTATAGATGTGGCCTCTATAAAATCAGTTCATCGATAAAATTTTATAATGTGTCTATCTATAATGATCGTTGTATTTTTTAATATAGTATTTTGGTGATGGTGGATTAGTTCCGTTTTGTGTTAATATGACATTCAATAACTAAAACAATTTTAAATTGTAAATGCCTTTAAATTGTTTGGAAAGACAGGAGACTTCTGACAATGTTTTGTTTAGTCAACATAAAAGACTAATTCATATAATGGATCTATATTTGGGAATTAAAATTGTAGTTGGTGTTATTTTTAATTAAAAACAAACCAACAGTTTAAGCCGCTGTAAATTCCCCGTACAGCTCTTAATCTACTTAATACCTTTGTCCGTGTTTTTATGGAACACTAACCATTGATTGACATACCTTATATTTATAGACTTCTGCTTAATAAAGTGCTTAAGCAGCACTTTATTCTCGTTATTTCGGCTTTTGTCGTTGTTAGATGATATTTTGCCAAAGTCAATTTATGGCAGTGTATGTTTATTCAAATAGGTTAGGTACATATCTACATGTAGGTTATCATATAGGTGAATGGTTTAGAAATCTGTGGAGATTACACAAACATAATAGGTCAATAGTTCACAGGAAGATTAAACATTGAATAGGAAAGATAATAAAGTTTTGAACTGGATAAATAAATAAGGAAAAGAAAGAGTATTTTAACGTTGTAAGTTTTGCATTAGTGCAAATCTTGTTTATTTGCTTGCTTAGCAAATAAGCTTTCAAAATTAGTACGAAAGGAAAAAAATATTTCAAGGAATAATAATTTACAGCCATTTTTATATGCATAAACAAACGTATATACAAGTATCATTGATTTTTATAAACTGACGTAAAATATATACAAATACAGGGGATACCTATGGCAAAAGAATTGAAGTTGATAAGGTGACATTTTGGGATTCAAAAAGTCAAATAACGAGCTTTATAGTTTTAGACAGCAAAATAATATATGGTCTATACTTCCTTCATTTAGACCACATTCTCAGGTTCCCTGATGGTCCCTGACTCTGATTTTGGCAAGAAAAACTGGTGTTCAGACACATTATTATTATAATATAAGCGAATTAAAATATAAGTGATCATAATATTCGTGAAGAATATTACCATTACGCCCATGTTTTTTAAAATGTAGATAACAATCTATATTTTAAAATTTAAAATAACATGGGTGTATATGTATATATTATATATATATATACAGGGTGCCCGGTAATATACATATATTTGAACTATGAGATCGTCTATAAGCCACAGCGGGATCACACGGCTAAAATAATTATAAGAATGATTAAAAAAATATTAGCACACATTTTTCTCTCATCTAAGTCATCAATATATTTTACCTTTTAAAATAACGCTCCCCTCAGCTCGACCGTACCCATTGACAGCTCCGCATGTGTACTCTCCAAAGTCGCTCTTTTTCAGCCGGGTGATGTTTAGGTTCATCCGTAATGAGTACTCGTTCAGAAATTCCTCTGATATAATGTATTTGGAACTGTTTAGCAGCTTGCCACCTGGGAATAGAAGTGTAGATCAGAAGGCTTCTAGGACTCGCGTTCCTTCTTATAGATAAATGAAATCGTAGCACGGATTTTAAAGCGTTTGTAGCCGAGTTTGTCTATGGTCGATTGTAACCGATTATCTAGGTTAAGCAATGTCCGCTGCGGTCATAACTTGCATAGGTGACTCCTTGTGGTTACTATTAACCCTTATATAACGATAATCTAATTCAGAATTTTTTTTTATATTCTGTAATTATATTTACAGCCGATCATTAGCTTCCGTGCTTCGAAGGACATGTTAAGCTATCGGTCTCAGTTATTATCTTAGGATGGCAGTCGTTAAAACGTAGTAGTAGGGCATTCATAGATGATTGCCCGCCTAGCTTCCTAGCACCCTCAAGTAGAAAATCTGTCACCAAGCACCTAACGGTGTATTGTGGTTGCAGTCCTTGAGAGCTAGTAATTGTAGGTTAGCCTGAATAATATCTTCAACCACATCATATCTTACCATTACGCGAGTGGTGGAAAAAGAAAATAAAAAAATAAAATTTGTAATTTTTGTGCAAATGTTATATTTATTTTTAATATGGCATGTAAAATGTCCAGGTTTTTTAATTCTGGAACGTTCTTGCATGTGATTGATCACCAAGTTTTCAAACACTGTCATTTACCACAATTACACTTAAATTACAGTGTCACTACAAGTATATGAATTCAACCTCACATAAGCGATTGATACAAAGCTATAAAATATGAAATGACGACTGAACGACTGCGCTGGGAATACAAATGTGACATTTTTAAATACGATTACAAGCACTATCGCGTGCCCGTGATTGAAATCGCATTTTCCGGCACGGCGGCATGTAAAACGCGGTATCGATACTAACCCGCGGCCAAAACTATTCGCTTTAAAAATAAAATGTATCATGAGTTACCCCTTTTGATTTTTTTATTTGAAGGTATAAATATTGAATTAATTGAATCTGTGTGAAATATTTTTGTAACTGTATCAGCCGAATTGTCCACTGCTGAACACAGCCTCTCCCATTAAGATTTGCCATAATCCCCACGGTTGGTAGGAGTCCTGGGGATCGCAGTTTTAGATATCAGTTCCTCAGAAGGCGCTGCTTCGCCTTCCGGTAATCTACCTTTTGTCCCTTCTTACGACACCCACAGGTAGCAACTAACCCGGCACCCCACGCGTAGTGAAATCTTTCATAAAGCATTTATTGTTTGTTTTATTTACCTAATACTTTTTTTTTTACCTGCATATATCTTTCCTCTTTGCCAAGTGTTGAGCGACTTCGGTGAGGCCTCCACGTAGCATTGGAGGTGAACTTGCATATCGACAGAACGCAGGACAACTGGACTGGTCACTCGCACGATCGGCTCGACTAAACAAACATACAAGTTTTACATTATTTTTTATATAATTAAAAGGGAAAGGAAAGTTCCTTTTAGCAGGGAGGTGTATTATGCGAGACTAGCCTCGGAATTAAGCTTTTATTGCGTGATAATAAATTTGCAAAAAAAAAACAGTCGAATTGAGTACCTTCTCCTTTTTTTGAAGTCGGTAGAAAATACCTTATTAATATAAGGTTAATATTTATAACAAGCAAGGAAATGACCTCAGTAGAAAATCTGGCGCCAAGTACGTTACTAACCTAACGTAGCAGGCAATGGTGTAGTCCGGCAACTGTTCTTGAGAGTTCCCATACTGTGTATTTCCTGTTATCTGTATCAGCCGGATTTTCCACTGCTGAACACAGCCTCCCCAATTAAAGGCGGGGATTTTCCATAATCTCCACGCTCGGCAGGCGTCTTGAGGATCGCAGGTTTTTAAAACATCAGTTCAGAAGGCCTGCTGCCTACCTTCCGGTAAATTACCTTTAGTCGCCTCTTACGACACCCACAGGTACCAATGGGGGTAACATTCTAGCCCGGCACCCCACGGGGAAATTTCCTGTTATACCATATTTTAACTACATCAACACTTACCAGAAGGTGCGTAACTGGTCTAAAGCTGCCCACCTGCTATTCAAAATATTTAGGGATTTTATGAAGTGAAAAGAAAATCAAAATCCTTTTAATATCAAAATACTTTTAAAATAACTGTAATAAATCAATTACGTAAAGGACAGTTGAGATTACGGCTTCACAAGTTTCGTTTCTACGAAGTCTAGTATTAAATTAGCTCCAGACAGCCAAACCTCGTCTAAAACCTTAATTTCTCGGAAAATGAATTAGTATTCTATTTTCATTATAATTTACTAAGCACGGCATATAAATATCAGACATTTAAGCATATTCATTAGAACAAGGTATGTAAATGTATCAAGGATTATAGTATTCTAATACCATTTTTATATGAATAGTATTATTGTTATTGTAATAATGTTTGTTTTAAATTTAAATATGTAAATAATACCATATGAAAAATGTAAAATTTTAAGAAACTATTATATGTTATTATGTAAATACATGTAAAATATGCATTGATAAATATAAATAAAATAAAGGTTATTTTTGTTATTATAAACTGTTTTATTTGCACAGAAAATATTGTAGTTAGGTCTGTGATTCAGTCAACAGTCCGCCAATATAATTAACCTATATTTGTTCCTCAAAGAAATGGTTAATGTTCAGTTTTTAATATACGTAGTGAGTAAAGGTACAAGTTGGTAGCGGACGACATGAAACTGCAGCAAACGACGTGTCGCAGCAACACTACTGGTTTCTACGTATTTCTATGAAATTCCCTCCGTAGTTAGGGACATGAAGCTAGCGACGCGTCGTTGAGCGGCAGACGGCAGTGTCATCTGACCGCAGATCAGTAGTGCCGCTGACGCCGGAGCAACGACACGTCGTGCGTGTTTCTTTTCAGAATGGAGTTTTTGATCAGTATTGAATAAGTTCTCTCACTTGCTCTGCATTTAAGCATAGGACGTGTGGCTTTTCGTCTTTTTCAGTATAATAAAAACAAGTCATCATCGTCATTTTCCTCTTCTTATAAAAGATATAAAAAATGCAATCACTCTTCACGAACACGTTAGACATCTTGTTTGACGGAGCACTCAAAACCAACTGGTTGCCATCTGCTGTTGCCGTCTGCAGTCGGGATCGAAATCATGACTGCAGCGACATGACGCAACGACGTGTCGTGACGACATGAAGCGACGACATGTCGTCTGCTGCTGCTGCGTGCAGTCGGCTACCAACTTGTACCTTAACGTAACACAAAAAGACAAACTAACAGAAAATGTTATTGTGTCACAAGTCAATAAATAACCTTCTGATCGGTATCGCAGTGATTGCCTGTGTAATAACCATTACAATACTGTTATTGTATTGGCCATCTGCACTAAACTTTGACAGTTCATAAGTCCGTTCTTATCTCACTTATGACGTCGTAACATGAAATTGTGTTGCACAATTTTCATAAATGCACTCTGTTTTACTCATTTGCTTACAAAATGTCTAAACGAGCAGAAGTGAGTCGATGCCGGGAAAATGTATCGAATAGGCTCGATATACTTCATGAATTTCCTTGTTAAAAATCGGCTTTGCTCTCTTTAGTGTGCAGACGAGCATAAAAGCGTCTAACGGTGACGTTTATGTCGGGTTTTTTTTTGTTTTGTTGCAAAGTCTGTCAGTCAATAGTTATATTTGATCATGTAAAACGCGAGATTTTACTATAAGGCCTGTTTATACTTAGAGTCGTTATACTTAGTGCTGACGTGTACTGCCCAGAAAAAAGACGTATCTATTTTTTTTCCAATATTGAGTTCTATAAATGCAAGTAGTGTAACATCAAACCTTGGAAGTAGACTCTTTTTGGTGTAAGACCCACTTCTTGGGCTCCTTTACTTTTATATTGTTTATAGATATTCGTGTTTTTTTTTTACACAAACGTAAAACTATGATGTTCGTTCCACTTTTCCCTTATTAAAAGATATATCGAAGGTAGAAAACCAGCATCCACTTGCAAAGCGCTAAACACTACAGAGAACAAAAGTATGTCCAAAGGTTAGCGGGCACCATGCAAGTCACGGTGAAAGCGGGAAGCGCCAGGTAGCGATATGCACAAAAAATAAAGCGTGCTAATCACCCTTCTTCACTAATCAATAAACGCATACACTGATCCTAATCAAAATGCAAACGGGTCTTTAGTTGCTGATATGTATAAAACCCATTGTCCTAGGTGAGCGTTGAAAGTCGACTAATTCTATTGCGATATGACTTGTTACAAGACAATCAAATGCGCACATCAACAAACTCAGCAACATCAACAGGTATATAGGTGGAGCACCCAACGCAAACTGCAAGTATGTATTAGCGTAACTTTTTTATTACTCTTGTCCTATGTAAGCTATGGAAAGCGAACAAGTCAGGAGACGATGCCTTACTACATGATACACGATACAAATTAATCTGCAATCTGGTCAACGGTACTTCGTAGGCCCCTTTAGTTTACGTGGCGTGTCATATCGCATCGCATCACTGCGTATGACAATAGCAACATTGGTTTTCCATCATAGGCTATTAACACTATCTCTCATGGCTATTGACACGCTAGACTTAGTTACAGAAATTATCTCTCAACGTCAGCTGCTATAATTAACCTTGTGGGTTTTTTAACAGGTGTTTTACCTAAGGGTTGTATGTATTCAGACAAACTCCACTACTGCTATGAATCCCAAACTCGAATAGAATTTGAACCTGCGAATGTCCGATCAGCAGAATGATCCTTACTACCACTGGGTAGCGATCGATTCAAGACTGATGAATTTAAATAATTCAATATTCCTCAGAGTTATTCCAGCTCAGTTTTAAAGTGATGAGCAAGTTTTGCGCTTTATAAATTGGTAATATACGAGTACAATATTCAAGATTCTCAAAGTCAAATAAAGAACAAGCATGTCACTCACATTGCACTGTGACTTCGTAACGCCTGCTCTGAGTGGGTGGAACGCCGTTAGCAGCTATGCACAAGTAGGTCCCCATGTCGGTTCGGCGCAGGTTCTTCAACGCGAGCGTGGAGCCGGCGTAGTTTTCCACAACTGCACATAAATAAACACACATATGAAAACAATAATGAGTTTGTAAGCATAGTAAGCCGTGGGCACCCTTTATTCAAACGTCATCATCTTCTTATCCATATTCCAATAATGTACCGGCCCCGTATAATATGTTAATTTATTCAGTTTCTTTTTCCTTCGATTTTTTGCTGTTTACGCCATCTATAAGAAGAATATGAGACTGTCTTTGTATGCGTAAGCCGTGAATTTGATACTAAAGCAATTTCGCTATATTTTGAGTACTAACTGTGTACAAGCACGGTCTAGACTTTAATTTATAGGTTCCTTATACCTAGTTTTGTAATTAGTTTTAAGTAAAGTTATGTTGCAAAAGTGCAAAGGTGATTAATACAAAAATTCTATATCTTGAAATATTTTTTTAATGGAAAAAAAAAATGTTATGAATGAGTAAACCCCTAGATTGTCATTTCACTCCGAATTCGCTTATATATATATTTTTTAACACTGAGTTTTCAAAGTTATACAAAACTACATTCGTATGACAAGAGCTTCAAATATGCTACACAATGTATATTGGGAAGTAAAGTCGTCCTTTTTTTAACAAAATAATTTCTACATTGCAGTATATACTCGTGAATGCACCATGAGTATATGGTTCACTACCATCTCATGCATCTGTTATTTCCATTACTTCAGAGTTTGGAAAACGGCAACAAAAGAGTGTTGCTGGTTGGGCAAATAACAGGCAAGGCTGGGTATTCACGTTGACGTCTCTTTCACGCATAATTATAGGGTTAATTTTAGAACATAATCCATGTTTAAGGTTGAACTGGCCGTTCACTTTTCATACAAACGTCGTAGGGTGATCACTCCCTTATTTGAGATTTTAAGTAGAGACTTAAGCATAATACTGATTGAAATCATCATTATCTAGGCTTGTATGATGCCAAAATGTTAAAAAGATAATTATGTTTTATGTTATGAGCCTCGAAAACTTTATATGAAAATGTTTTGAGGCGCATAATTCTCAAGTTAATTATTTTATTACAATTTTGGCATCATACAAGCCTAGATAATGACGAGATCAATCGGTATTATGCTTTATTTTGGACCTAAATCCTCAAATAAGGGAGTGATCACCCTACGACGTTTTATGGAAAACGGGCCGGCAAGTTCACCCTTAAGGACATTTCTGAGCGGACCATACATATTCCGATTTTTTCTTATGGGGATATCTAAAGAGTCAAGTGTGCATTAATAAACCGACGACCATATCCCAATTAAAAGAAAACATTCGCGAAGAGATAGCCGCGATTCCTCATGCAGCATGTGTCAGCGAGTTTTCCAAAGTTAACGCAGTCGATTGCAGGAGTGCCAACGACGAGAAGGGGCAAATCTCCATGATGGCATATTTAAAAGTAAATTTCAATAAATGTTTATTACGAATAAATCTTCAAGTAACATTTATAGTTTTATTTCTATGATTCAAATGTGCATAAATGTATGGCCCACCCTTTATATTCATCCTATAGGTAGGTCTACGATAACGTGAACGTGTTTTATCGTCACACCCGGGCTGAAGTCCAAAATGCTGTGGTTATACACACAACTGTCCAGATTTTGTGAATGGATCTAAACAATAATTTACGAGACAGATCACCTCATGACATGAAACAAACATACCTAAAGACCACACAATAAAAACTAACAAATATTATGACCTAACAAATGCATTAATCAAAAACGGTTATGTGGTTAATTTATATGCTGTAGAAGTCGGAGCAAGGGGTATACCAGCAAAATCCCTATACAACCTACTAAAAGACCTTGGCATGTCAAGAACAACCGTAACTTCCATCCTAGAACGTGTATCCAAGGCGGCATTAGTAGGATCTTACCAAATTTGGTTAGGCAGGGGAGGAGGCTCGAGTGTTGAAAGGGAGCATTGATGCATCATAAAGGGGCCCATAACCTTACTCACTGGGTTGCAAGTCCCAGGCACCTTGACTGGAGCCTCTTCCTCTGCAACGCTATGAACCCGGCACCCGCACGGTGAATCCATGGAATGCTAAGTAAAATCGTCTCTCATTATGTGGATAAAATCATCATCACATGTATACGTTGTAATTAGATCGTTTGTTTTCCACCTCATATTCAAATCATACGACATAAGTGACCATATGGTAATCGGGGGTTATTAATTTGTTTCGTTTCTTACAATACTTATAAATGTGTAAAATGATATTCCAAATACAATGCAATTAAGTTTGTTATTTATAAAAAAGCAAGGTCTAATTGCGACCAAACACCAAGCTCACAAAGGCACGGATAACCTACTCAACTATTACCTACTTGGTAACTGATCAATCATACAAGATACGGTTATCCTGTTTCGTGACGTCATAAATCATAAAACACAAAACTGCTAGTGCAGGGAGCCGTATCTAAATGTATTCATTCAATGATACTTAAATGCTAGTCCGTGTCCGAACGCCGGAAGTTCTTCAACGCAAGCTGTCCACAACTGCGCATAAACACAAACTTTATGGACGCAGCCACCCCCACAGTAGACCAACTTACACAGATACTAAGCTACGAACTTCTGACTGATCAGACGTAGCACTAAAAGCAAACTGGTACCTAACAAAAGTAACACATGTACTGTCATTACGAGCGTTTGTCATTGGATAAAACCGGCGAGAGTTAAACGTTACTTTTGTTTATTTATTTTTAATGTTGTGCACTGTTTTACATAGTGTTTTATAGACACGTCTACGCTCTATTCCAAAATGCTCTAAATGTATCCAGCTTCGATGAAAGTTTTAGGAGTCCAGTAAGTAGTAAACGTGTGAGTTTAGGCGAAGTGAACACTAAACAATTTTTCTTTCAGTTATTCAGCTCTGTGATTATTTGTGAATTAAAACTATATTATGCACCACCTTAATTAACTCGAACATATTATATATACATATTTGTTACAACAAGAAGGTTACGTACGTGGCCTACGCCTTTATAAATCCAGTTTTTTTTATGTCAACGTGTTCATTGACATAAAAAAACCTGTTCCCGCCTGGGTTTCCCAAAGCGATAGCAGAGGTGGCACACCCAGATCTCATACACATGTTGTGGTACCGTGTAATAGTGGGTGAGAATATTCCCATCTACGGGGCAGAGTTGCAAACTGCGGATAGCGTAATACTGTTTTCTTTTTCCAGAAGAATCATATTACACGGAGCTCAAACCTAAAACCACGATTTTTCAAAGCTACCTAGCAAGTACCTACTTGCACACAAATATACGAGACAGTAAATAGTGTTGAATGTATAATGTTCATAATTTAGGTAACTTTTTGTGCAATCATGCCCATACATCCGTAGCAATCTTATGTATATATCAGTAGCTTATTGACTGATGAAAAAGACTGAGATTTTTATTATAAAGTGTTAAAATACTGGGTAAATACTAGGTGACCCGTTTTATTAGTACGAAAAGAAAAGTTTGAACTACGAGCGGCCACGCTAAACGTAGTGAGTCAAGCCTCAAATTCGTCCTTTCGTTCCTATTGCACTGTCTTTAGGGGACGGACTGAAATTTGCAGCCAAACTGAATTGAACTACAAATAAATAATAACGAAAGAGTAAATTAGCATTAAAGCAAAACTTAATTAAAATTTGCATGGTGGTAGGGCATTTTGCGAATGCCCGCCTGGCTAGCTACCACCCAAGTAGAAAATCTGTCGCCAAGCACCTAACGGTGTGTTCCGGCAGCTGTCCTTGAGAGCCAGTACTTCTAGGTTAGCCTGAACAACATCTTCGACCACATCATCACTTACCATAAGGCTAACCTAACAGGCATAAAAAAAAAAAAAAAGATATAGGAATGAACGGATTTATTTCAGCTATGACTCACTCACAACAATCCTTCAATTAGTGGAGCATCCCCGGCTATAGGTAGCCCAGTCGATCGTCAGTTCAAATCCCTCGTAGTTAATTTTTTTCCTTTTGTTGTAATTGTGTTAGCTAATTTACTTAACTTATTAGTAAATTACAATGTTAAGACCCGCTTCATGTTAATATTTTCCCTTACCCATTACGTGTATTCCCCGTGGGATGCCGGGATAGAATGCATCCCCAAATCCTAACTGTGACTTTCGTAAGAGGCGACTAAAGATAAAATACCGGAAGGTGGGAAGCAGCGCCTTCTGAGGAACTGATTTCTTATACTGCGATCACCAAGACGCCTGGCAAGCGTGGGGATTACGGAAAATTCCTTCTTAATGGAGGAGGCTGTGTTCAGCAGTGGACAATCAGGCTGATACAGTACCAGAGTTATATAATAAGTACAGATTCACTCACGAAGGCACGCCCCTCCACAGAAAATTATTGATTTGCATTTGTACGGGCTGGCCTCGTTTGCACACCAAGTACGTATTATGTGAATAGAAAATAATACCACAACGATTTTAACATACTGACGAGAGTGAATCGGCAAATATGCGAGTATTCAAAACAGTCGTACTTTAGTCGACTCAAGTGGAGTGATTCCGTAAACAATTTTCGATTTAGGGACGTAAATCCTCCCCGACTTTGGAATGGAATCGAGAGCTTTTTCTCGCGTACACTTCAATAACTACACATTTGTGTTTTATGTGATTTGCCGTTGAAAGGAGACGGAGAAAACTGGTAGGATAAAAATGTAACCTATTTATGTTTGAAGATTTTTGTACGAATATGTAGATTGCGTGGCATGTGGCCAAACACCTAACCACCGTTAGATGCTTGGCAACATATTTTCTAGCTAACGAGTTATTTGGTGTAGTCTCTATAGTAAAAGTTTTCCAAATTAAATTTAATTAACAATAGTTGACCAGATCATGATAATTAAAAGCACCATTAATTTTACCACCATTATTGCCTGGCTAAATACTTAGGTTCAGGTAAAATTACTTATCTTACAAACACATATTTCAAGCAGGCAAATAGTTGTTTGTTAGGCAAGTCTTCAAAGTTATTATTTAGTACGAGTACTTTTATTCAAATCTGAGGAAGTTTTGAGGAAGTGAGAAAGAATCCTAGAATGCACAACTAGGATATGAAATTTTGTTGGGTTCACTGGTGGAGAGTCAGGGGATTTTCCACTGGATTGCACGGTCTCACACGTTTGGGGGCGGCCTTGGTGAGCAAGGTCACCCCTCCACTGGCGCAGAGGCCCGATTTAGTACGGGCCTACCACCGGAGCAAGATGGTGAATGCTAATGCGATCCTATCTTGCCGCACCTCGGCGGAGAACTGCTCACGGGGGGTTTTAGCGGGTTCAAATACCACACATCCCCCTTCACTAGCTCCGTGGCAAAGGGGCAGTGCGAAGGCATATCTCCCCCATAAAAAAAAACATAAAACCGTATTTTTTTTTTCTTTTTTTATGTCTGATAGGTTAGACTTTGAACACTATCTCACCTGATGGTAAGTGATGATGTGGTCGAAAATTATCAAATATTATATATCTCAACCGATCAGGTTAACTTTGCTGATCAGTTGAGAACATCTAAGTAAACTTCGCTATGAGCGCTTCAAGTAATGAACGTACCGAAGGTTTTAAAGGTACGAGACGCAAAATAACTTTGCTGCCTAGCGCAGCACACACTCTTTCACATCAGTCAAGCGATTAAAATGCTAAATGCAATAAAACAACTTAAATAATCTGGTAAATTTACGATAATATACTGTAAAAGTTAGAAATAAATGACGAAAATTGATTATATAAGTAAATTAAATAAACTTTTACAGAGATTCACGTTTCCTTTCGTATGCTTGCGGAAATGAAGCCCTTTACCACGCAGATTTCTACTACTAAACAATACCTTTCCATGCTTGTGAAGTGAAAATAATATATTTTAACGGTGAGGGTGCTATTTTAAAATTCAGAGTGTAGTGAAGGTTCCTAAATTAAAATCTTGAGCACAGCTAGGGTAATATATTACAACTTGATAAAATGTTATGATAAAGGCATAAATGCAAAGTCATATATGGACCCCGTCGGCCAAGTAATGAGAGAGATCATAATGTAGCTTCTGTGCTATGGCTAACAGGATCTTGAAGAACTATTTTTTTTTTTTGAAATTTTACATTGCTTTAATCTGCACTGCAATATTCCGTGCACAGAGTACAAATATTACACGATTATAATATTACAAGATTATATATATTACAAGCGAGAGCTCGTCATTCGTTTCGCGTAATTAACGTGTTTTTCATTGTATTTTTTAATACAGACGGCGCGGCGGTGGGTCGTTTTCTATCCGGCCAGTAAACGTTTTTTTCATACATTATCTTTGTTCGATCTCTTAGGGCGAATAACACCAAGCACCAAGGGACATTATTTATGTTCGAAATTCAAATGTTGACCTTTTGGAGTATTTTTACCTTGAATAAAAATGATGCAGAGAGATTTATGTTAATATGGATACAGTATACTTTTCACCTTACAAGCTCGGAAAAGTAGCTAGTATTTAACTATTCGAAATCTGCGTGGAAAAGTGTAGTTTTAGCCGCTATCATGTAAAAGGTTTTTAAAACTTAAACCTCCATAAAATTTGGCCGCAAAATGAATTCACTTTAAATATTATAAATTTACTATAAATTAACGCAAACTTACTATATTACTTGAGCTGTATTTCTTGCATCCAGCATTTTCCGCGCTGTAGCGAAGTGAAAAATTGTGTGTTGCGCTGAGGAGCAAATTTAATTTGCGTCCTTTGATCTGAGCGTACCAAAGCACACAAAATAACTTTGAATCTATATTTTGAACCACTCATTTTGCCCGTGGTTCAATCCTAGAATCCTTTTTTTTCTCAGGTTCCAATAAAAGTCCAAGTACCATTTAACAACTTCTCAGCCATACATAACAAATAACTACGGTATTTTGTTACTGTATTATCTACTGTATTCTATATTCAGCTTTGCTACTTTTTAACAAAAATGATATATAACTATGTATTCATTGTGAGCTTGATACTGTGTTGTTAATTGAATTAAACACAAGCAAAATAGGTTAATGACCTATCGTGCGACTGGTCTATACCACTACATGCTTCACCCCAGTAACGTTGTGAGCATGCCCTTAACGCAGTATATGCGTCAATTGACAGCATTCTAATCAACACTACTGTACTTGTTAGTTGATGATTTAAATGTAACGAACTTATTGTTTTCTTCGCTTCGTTGAACATCCAGCCTAATATTGAACGTTTCTCACAAATCATTTCATAGATATTCCAAAACAAGTGGAACATACCAGAATTACTAGCGCGGAGAAATCAAAATCCTCTTTATAAGATACATAAAAAGTCATTAATTAATTTTCGTAGGATCTAAACTCAATACACAAGCGTTTATAAATACTGAACCAACTGTCCATGCCAAAAGCAAAATTGGCTGCTATCCTAATTCATGTTAACACTGCAGCAAAATAGTTCTAACTGCCATAGCATATTGACTTCACACGACCACACACAAATACCTTGTTATGTCCTGTACAAAGCTCACGAACAATGCAACTGGCAAATATAATAGTTTCAACATTTACAACTAACACAACGGTTTAATCAAACGAAACAAAGCACGGGAATGTCGCCATTTAACGACTTCTGTCAAATTAAATTTAAATGGAAATAATTTATAGCTTTATTATGGCACACGACCCCCCGCTCCTAAATTGTGAGCGCAGACATAAAATACTGCTAGTACGTTACGTTACGCGTATAACTGGTATAGCCGTATAATATTTGGAGCGAGGCTTGTATATGAAATTGTGTTTTATTAACGGGTTATAAAGTCCCGGTACTCGCCGTTGCCGACTTGTTACTCGGCTCAGTAACTTTCAGTTATTGATCCCACAGGCTAATTCTTTTCCGATTTAATACTCCATCTGGGGCGGTTGCCGCCACTAAACACATTTTAATTGACAAAATTGTCGAGTTTCTACGCGAAAATTTCATTTTGATTACTTTCAAGTTCAATCCAGAGTTACGGCATAACAAAGAGAGTAAACAATTTTTGATCAACTCACTTAATTGAATCAGGATTAAGGCCGCGCCAAAATATTTCAATAAACTGGCGTCTATAGGAAATAATCTCAATAACCCAGTAATATTTCTTTTCAATATCGTTTCCAATAGGCATCAACTTGAATTTAATCGTGCCAAGTGAAATTTATATGCTTCGTTAAGCTAATTTAATGATCCGTCTGCGATGTTTTATTATAAGTGAGTTAATTAAGTTGGCTTGAGCCTTCGCCGCCCGTCGCGCGACGCGTGGCGCCGCGCTTCGAGATAAGTAATTAAGTAATCATACACCAACATGTTCCTCGTATATTACATACATAATGCTTCTTTGATTACGTTTCGTAAACTTGAGTCTAATATTAGCAAAAAGAATGGTTCATTTAAAAATTTTGTGCTTAGAGTTAAATTGAGCGACTTGTTCTATACAAATACTCTCGCCTCCGATTCAGAGGCATTATCTGCCGGACAAAAGGAGGAAAATTAAAAAGAAAACGCGAATAGCCATTCCAAAAGCAATTCTTACATATTAAGCGAAGCGTGTTTAACATGTCCAATTAATACAAAGGAGAGTCGGCTCCACCACTCTGTTAACTATTACAACCTCCCTCCGTTTACTGAGGGCCGGTCCGCCAGTCTTTTGTTTACGCTTAATGGCTTAAATAAAACGGGTCAAATTCGTAAAACACCACGCCGAAAAGGTTTTAAGTGGACCACAGGGAACCAACAATTTTCTACCTAATATATTGAAATTTAAAGCGTAAAATAGTAAGTCAGATTACATGTCATTAAAAGGGCAAAGTGTGAGTATGTGTTGAAATGAGAAGGTAGTCCTACAAATGCGTCAAACTGGTGAGACTTTTCACCTAGTGTTTGGTCGAGCTGTGTCGGGTATGTCATTATAACTATGAGAGATAACGGCCTTTTGTCAGGACAGTCGGTTGGCAGTAAGCCGTTCGTTTAATTTCCTGACCAAACCCGGATCGCTGCGATGTTTTGTTTGAGTAGTAATTGAGTTCTAAGAACGTGTTTTTTTGTATGAAAATGTGTTTAACTTTTTTTCTGGTTCTCCTAATAGCGACCGTTTTCTTTTAATACTGACATTATCTTCTTTTTAACTTTTATGACTTTAAATGTTTCTTACATGCACACAATTCTACCCATGATTCATTTATAATTCTAATATTATTGGAAAGCTAGCCTTTGACCACTTTCTCAACAGATGGTAATTGATTATGTGATTGAGATGTTGTTCAGACTCGCTTTTTAGGCTAGATTTTCTGAGGGTGGTAGCTAGCAAGGGGGACAATCCTAAGATAACAACCGGGATCGACGGCTTAACGTGTCCTCTGCAGCACGTTAGCGTTAAGTAGTAATGCTACTTAGCGGTCACCCATCCATGTCATGGCCGCAGTGGACGTTGCTTAACTTAGTTGATCGCCCAAGAACGACTATGCAAGAACATGGTGATATATTATCTTTGTTGTACATCATTATCTGTATTTTTATAGAACACAATATAACAATAAACATACAAATTGGTAATGTATAAACGAGTAGTCCCACATGTAACCAATATATTCAACCCGTTCTATCATTATTCAGACGTCACTTTCATGATGTATATTTATAACGTATTCGAGCTCTTCCAATATCTTAGGGCAATATCTTAATAAATCCTATAAAAGTAGAATGTTTTAACCGCGCGAACACCTGAGCCCGCCAGGCGGGCTTTGAATGCAAAATTAGTCTTGTTTCTTTTTTACCACTTAAGTAGTCACATCTCGGTGATGCGAATAAAATTCAACGGCGGGATTGACGGTCTATTTCGGGGTGTTTTATGTGACTCTCATTATTTATGTATGCATACAGCTCGTAATTTATATGAATACTAATACTAGACGAGTATTAGGCAACGACTGCATATATTTCACAGCACGATATCTACCCTCGAATAGGTACAATAACTTATTACTATCACAACATCTTCCCCTATAAAACAATAACCAATTGGTAGTTACTATAGATTAATATCTTAACTAATCTTAACTAATTATGTAGGTAATAATAATATAAGTAAGTATACATAGGACTATTCTTTCCTCTTAAAAATAATGTTATAAACAGTAAAAGGAAAAAAAAACAAAACATATATATATACATCTGTTTGAAATCGGTATGAAAAAAAATAAGAAAATGAAATTCTGTTCACAATTAAAAAATAGTGTAACTACAGCTTTTTCGCAATACGTTCTAAGGCAATCTGTTTAGCTTTCCGTGTCGCCAACGGCGTAGCTGGGGATGCGGAGTTTACAGAAGTAGAGGGTTGGTTTTTATATGATGTTAACAATGAACCAGTTAAAACCCCACCATCCTTAAACTCTACATCGTCCTCACGCGCATCTGCGAACTCATCTCCATCATATTCACTATTATTATTTTGAGGGTCATTCTCATCAGGTTCACATTTAATGAGGTGACGACGATTACGTCTGTATCTGGCCCCTGTCTTATTTTGGACAATATATGAACGAGGTGAGTTCGCGTGACCAACTACTGTGGCTCTGCCTCTTGTCTTGCCGTCAATGTACACAACTGTATCACCTTTTCTTAATGAAGGTAATGTTTTTGTATGCTTATCATAATTTAATTTAGCTCTATTTTGATTTTTAATCATAGTTTGATATTCTGATGGGTCGGCAAGTCGAGGCTTCAAAAGTTTTGGGTGAACTGGGAGCTGACACCTCAGCCTTCGACCCATTAGCAACTGCGCAGGAGAGCTCAAACTATCCCTAGGGGTATTACGGAAATTAAGGAGGGCCAGATTAAAATCCCCACGACTTTTTAAGGCTTTAATCATTAGTGATTTTGTAGTTTGAACCGCGCGTTCACTTTTGCCGTTCGCCTGGGGATAGTTAGGCGATGACGTCACATGATCAAACCCCCACTCACGTGCAAACTGCTTAAATTCGCGACTGGTGTATTGTGTTCCGTTATCGCTTATTAAAACTTTAGGTATACCGTGACGTGCAAATACCTCTTTCATATTTTCGATCACGGAACTAGACGATATAGTATTTAACTTACAAACCTCAATATAGTTAGAATAATAGTCAACGATGACCATAAAGTATTTCTTTTTATATTCAAAGATATCTGACCCCACTTTATTCCACGGTAGTTCCGGAATATCAATAGGAAGCATAGGCTCTTTAGATGGGGCGTTTGAAAACTCCTGACACACTTTACATCTTTTTACATAAAGCTCAATATCACGTGCCATGTGCGGCCAATACAACACTTGTCTCGCTCGCCGTTTACACCGATCTATACCTAAGTGACCTTCATGAATAATATTCAGCATCTTATCGCGGAGATTTTTAGGAACGACAACTATCTCGTTTTTAAATATCACATCGTCAACAACAAATAATTCATCTTTTAAGGACCAATACTCTTTGACAATACTAGTTACATCGTGTTTATGGTCAGGCCAACCTGCATTGATGTATTCCTTTAGTGCAATTAGTTCTGGATCGTTTCGAGTTTCTTTTTTTATAATAGAAAGCTTATCATTTGAGATGGGTATATTTTTGATAACCATCTGCACTTGGTATAAAATATTTTTACTTACATCGTCACTATATAAATCGGGTAATGGCGCACGAGACAACATGTCCGGTAAGTATAAATATTTCCCAGGTACATAATTAACTTTTAAGTCATAACTTTGGATTCTTAACATCATACGCTGCAATCGTGCTGGGACGGACATCAACGGTTTCTTAAATATGTGTTCTAAAGGTTTATGGTCAGAATCGACTACTACACCCTTTTGCCCATAAATATACTGATGGAATCGCTCACATGCGAATACAATAGCCAAAAGTTCTTTCTCAATCTGAGCGTACCTCTTCTGAGTGTCGTTGAGCGTGCGGGACGCGTACTCGACGGGACGGCCGTCTTGCAGCAGCACGGCACCGAGCGCCGCGCTCGACGCGTCCACGCCGAGCCGCACCGCCCGCGCCGGGTTGTACAGCGCCAGCACGCCAGCGCTACATACACGTTCTTTCAACTTTTCAAAGGCCGTTATTTGACTGCCCTCCCATTGCCACTCGTTTTCTTTTTTCAGTATACTTGTCAAAGGCAACGCTATTTCTGAGTAGTTTGGAATAAATTTAGACAAGTAGTTAACCGCTCCTAGAAATCTTTCTAAATCTTTTCTATCTTTCGGGGTACACATTTCTTTGATAGCTTTTATTTTATTATAGTCCGGTCTCATACCATTCTTGTCAAAAACATGTCCTAGATAGGTCACTTCTTGAACGCAAATCTTACATTTATTTTTATTGAATTTTAAATTTATCTCTCTCGCTCTTTCTAATAAACGTTTAAGTCTTTGATCGTGAATTTCTTTAGTTTCCCCCCAGCAAATTATGTCATCTATATAACTATCTATGCCATCCAGGTCTTCCAGTAGTTGACGCACTTTTGCGTGAAAAACCTCGGACCCACAATTTATTCCATATGGAAGACGAAGAAATTTAAATCTTCCAAACGGAGTTGCAAAAGTACATAAATCCGAACTTTCCTCATCCAGCTGTATCGCCCAAAAACCAGAATTAGCGTCTAAAACTGAAAAATACTTCGCTCCGTGCAAGCGCGCCGCCAACTCTGACACGGTTGGCAACTGAAAATGTGGGCGCTGCACCGCGCGGTTTAGTTCCCGCGGGTCAAGGCACACGCGAATGCCGTCATTCTTTTTTGCAGCCAATACTAATGGATGAACCCACTGCGTGGGATGACTCACCTTACTGATAACGCCCTTATCTTCCATTTCTTTTAATTCTTTTTTAAGGCGGTCACGCAGCCCATGAGGTACCTTTCGGGAAGCGCATACCACTGGCGAAATAGATTTGTCAATTACAATGTGATATTTACCGGGTAGACACCCTAAACCCTTGAACACATCTTCATAATTTGATATTTCGATCGATTTTAAGCGTTTAACCAAACTCAGAGCTTCGCATGATTTCCGTCCCAGCACACTACTACAATCCATGTCAGCAATTACAAATTTTAAGAAATGTTCCTTATCTTTGTAAAACCATGGCAGTACACACGTTCCCTTTGTAGGTATAACATCGTGGGTGTATGATAATAGGGGGACATTTTTAAAAGATATCATGTTATTATTAAAACCTAAATCTAAAAATCTGCGATAAGCTAACACGTTACAGTCTGCACCAGTATCTAATTTAAATTTTTCTGTTCCATTTTGACATGAAAGTACTTGAAACCAGTCCTCAGAGCAGGTTTTCTTTGAATTGATAGTCGAAATGTAGAACGCATTATCATCATCCGACTCACTACACTGATCAACTTCATATACCCGCCGCACTTTATTATGACCTCTGCTTCTCGAAATAGATTGATATGACTTACACATTCGGGCGAAATGTCCTTTATTACCGCAAGCGAAGCAGTTGATGAACCTCGCTGGACACTCGCCGCCGCCATCGGAACACCGCGTGTCACCGCAGCCGTCGCACAGCTGGCCCCGGCCGTGGTCAGCCGGCGCTGGCCCGGCTCGGTAGGCACGTCCCCGGGTGGAACCTGCGCCGTCTCCCCGCCCGCGGGGAGCACTTATCTTCCTGCTCGAGCCCATTCTTTGGTTTAGAAACCCAACACTATCGACTTGCACGACTTCATCACTGGTACTAGCGCCGGAACTCGACATTAATAATTGTCGTCCGCTTTCCTGTGAGACTTCTTCTGCTTGACATATTTTAATTGCCTTATCTAAGGTGAGCTCTTCACTTCGTAGTAGGCGGTCCCTGACCGCTGCCTGTCGAATGCCACAAACGATCCTATCACGGATCAAGTCTTCCTCTAAACTTGCGAATTCACAAGTCTTACTCATCAAGCGTAACGCTGTAACGTATTGTTGTATAGATTCCCCGTCTTCTTGGTTACGTGTGAAAAATTTATACCGCATAAGCGTGATATTTGGCTTCGTTCCGAAATAATCATCAAATTTTTTTATCAATACGTTGACGTCATCTCGTTCGTCTTCTTTCTCGAAAGAAAACGTTTGATAAATGTCGAATCCATCTGAACCAATCAAGTTTACCAATAAACTGGCTTGCACACTGGCAGGTTCTTTATGAACTCCTGATGCTTTCATAAACAAAATGAATTGTTGCCTCCATTTTCTCCAAGCGTCAGCCCGGCTGACGGGCCCTCCGCCGCCGTCCATGTTTAATTCTGCTGGCGGTCGGGCGTGCTCCATTTTATAATTTGAAGATTCACACTATTATTCCTTGTAAAACCTTGTTCACTACACCACTCACGATATGTATCCGAATTATTAGTTACTTTTAACACTTTACACGCAATATTTCTCGATAATTACATTAAAAAACCGCTGTCACCATGTTGTGACTTCAATGAAAGACGAGTATTAGGCAACGACTGCATATATTTCACAGCACGATATCTACCCTCGAATAGGTACAATAACTTATTACTATCACAACACTTAAGCGTTAAGTAATTTCTGGAAGCTATGAAAATAGATTGGGACAGGAACAGTTATAAGCTTTGCCGGTAAATAAAAAGCTGATTTTATATTAACATCGAAAGTTGAAAGGCATTTAGAGATGTTTTGGCTAAGTTTGTTTTAAGCGACAAACGGCTCAAATTTTCAACAATAAATTACCATTGCTGATCAGTGTGTTATTGTAGCCAGTATATCTTTCGGACACATTTCGAAGGTCTACTACATTTATGAGTATATTATATTTTATTCATAGTTGTATTTTTATGAAAACACGATAAGGTATTGTTGTAAATAAAAGTTTATAAAGGTATAAGTGTTGGTTCCGACTACCAAGAAAGTAGAATAAATGCAGTGGAGATGAGAGCATTGAGAAGCACAATTGGAGTCAAACGGGGTGAAAGGATAAGGAATAGTGTGATAAGGGAACGATGTGGTGTGGATGTAGTGACAATAACCGAGAAAGGTTTGTTAAGATACTTTGGACATGAAATGAGAATGGTTGAACAGATATACATGGGACAAGTGAATGGAAGTTTTGGAAGGAGAAGACCTAGGCGAACGTTTTGAAATCAGATTGAAGACGTTCTGAGGCCAGGTCAGGAGTACCCTAAACCGACGCTTATGTATGAATGGATTCAAGAGTGTAGATGAAGCGAAAGAGATATGTAAGGGTGAACAGATACCATAGTGGAAATCTATGGTATCTGTCCACCCCTACGGGAAAGAGGCGTGATTTTATGTATGTAAGTAAATAAAAATAATTGTAATGTATTTTCACTCATATTTCAACGTGGAAGTTTTTTATACACGTATATGCATTGTTATCCTCGCTGCAGTTTGTGTGTGTATACGTGTGTGTGTGTGTATTTTTTTTTGTTTAACCTAATTAGCTAAGTGGTTCCTACCTAAGAGAAACAGTAACTTCAAATTAGACATGTAAATTTCCCTCCAATAAAAACAAATGTTTCCTTACCTTTTATCTCCTTTCCGCTTTCATCCCGAAACACAATGTTCCTTCCCCCAGTTCGCTTCCACGATATGTTGGGGTCTGGTACTCCAGTTGCAGTACATCGCAGTTCTACTGAACCACCTTCCGGTGCGCTTGCTTCTGAACCGTCTTCATCTGCGATGTCTGGCGGTATCACCACTGAGAGGTAACCCATCTGGTGGAAAAACATGTATAAATTAATGAATAGATTCAGGCGCTACTTTGCGGAAATCCATATTTAATAATAACAAATATTTTGACCTCCTGAGGATGCTTCGTGTAGAAGCGAAACGTGGTGTTTGTGACATCACGTCGGCTTAACAGGAAAATTAGGCGGAATTGTCACTAGATATATTTTTATAATTTTTAAGTGTTTTATTAATATATTTATTTGAAGTTTTCTTAAAATAATTTAAAAATATTTGTTATTAATAAGTATAAATAAATTGAAAAATAAAAAAACCGACTGCAAATTATGTATTTTTAAGCGTTTTATCGTTATTAAAAGTGCAAGTTATATACATTTATGGAATTGTTTTTAAAGCCTTTCATTTTGACATACCACTCCATGAGTTTCGAAGGAAACATTTTTTTTTTCTTAAAATATGGCGTCTAAAATCCACCAGTATTTTATTATTATTATTTTTATGTACCTAGTGATACTTGCGCTATCAATATGAATCTAACGATATCTTATGAGATATCGTTGAGTTGTTGACGGTATGCCGTTAAGCCATTTAGAAGTTATGGTGAAATAAAGGAATTCACAAACATACATGAGCCCTGAATACATAACACTTCTTTTTTTGGGCAGTTATGTAAAAGGCTAGTTTTTATTTTTGTTATTTCTTTTACAGCGCTTTTAATTAACGGCATTTACATAATCGGTTTTGGGTCAACATCCCAAACAAAGCAGTAATATTTCAGTGGCATTGGCTATGGACTGCCGTGCAGCAGGTCCATGGTTCGAATCCTGCCGCTGGCTTGAGCTTCAACGCATGGTGAAAGGGCATATGCCCGCCTAGCTAGCGACCACCCTCAAGTAGAAAATCTGTCGACAAGCACGTAACGGTGTGTTCCGGCAGCTGTCTTTTTGAGCCAGTAATTCTAGTATAAGCCTGTTAACACCTTTGACCTCATCATCGCTTACCATCAGGTGAGATTGTGGTCAAAAGCTTACCTATCAGCAATAAAAAAAACATGTTAAGTAATCGTTTCGTATGTATCACCACCACACAAAGTTCGTACATTGCGTACGAAAACTTAGTTCGATTGCACGGAAACCTCTGACGAGTTTCAAAACCCGAGCGGTCTCTTTATTTTTATTTTTAAGTAGAAACATTTTTCTTAAAATATCATCTCTAAGTCTGTATATGAAAACAATCCATTGGAGTGTAGTTATTTTGATTTACTTTAAGATAGTTATGCTATAACAAACTCTGTATGGTTTCCGAACAAATAAAAAAAAAAAAAAAAAAATTAAACTGACTTCTACGACGGTACTTCACTGAAACGGATGAAATAAATAATTTAAATCAGCCCCATGCTAATTTAAAACACTCTGAGATGACAATTTCATGGTCCGACTTCAACAACTCAGTCTCACTCTCTCCCTCATTCACTCACTTAAAACAGTCCGGCTCCATATTCTGTAAAAAGAAACACCATTTCTAGTGATAATTTCTAGTTAAACGATCGATTTTTACTCATCTACAACTACAAGTCAACGTCGAAAAAACTGGCAACTACACAGTCATCTAGTTAAGTCATGCATTTTTCAGTTAGTTGAGTGTTACTTAAAAACTACTTGACCGATTTTGATGAATTTTATATGGGACTACCTCAGAGGTATACACATTTCATTAAAAAATAAATATTGAAATCGAACTTCTCTGTAAAAAGTTATGCGTGGTCATACATAAAACAAATATACATGTCAAATACAGAACCTTCTTTTTAGGAAATCAGTCAATCAAAGGTCAAAAGACAAAATCATTTGTTCAATTTAGGCATCTACGACGCTCTTATGAAGGTCAATTACAAATTTTCATATTGAAATATTCTACATTGTACTGCCACGTTCAGCAAAAAAAAATTTATAGAGCCACTGCTGAGAAGAACGGGCAAGATACAATAAAATGAAGAATGTCGGCAACTCAGTTATATTACTTTTTTATGTTATGAAATAACGAAACAGAGTAGTTGGTGAATGTCACGCCTTTCCATTCCAATTGTAGTGTCACCATTCTCCTTCTGCTTGAGTGTCAGGCACTGCGCTAATTCGCGACAGTTCTTATGTCTCTTTCACCTCTTAAAGTGCCCTTCACGCCTAAACCAGCCATTTTTGAAGCGCTCGTAGCGAAGTTTGCCTATCCGTACTGAACCGATCAACAAAGTTAAGCAACTTCCGCCGTTGTTACTGCCTCCGTACTTCAGAGGGCATGTTAAGCCGTCGGTCCCAGTTGTTGTTTTAGGATGGCAGTCGTTATAGCATGGGGCATTTTGCGAATGCCCGCCTGGCTAGCTAGCACCCTCAAGTTGAAAATCTGTCACCAAGCGAATGAGGTGGTACGAAGACGGACTCATGATATACCAACCACCTGGTTATATTTAGCTACAATTTTACTTTTGTATTCAAAACCAGTCTTGAGCAAAAACAGTGTTTTATGTTTCTGAGGCGATCTATGGAGGAGGCCTTTGTTCAACAGTGGATGTCTTCCGGATGATGATGATTGTTGTTTCTGAAGCAGGTATTATGAAAGTTTGTATATACCAAAGGCCTGCACCGTGGCTAAACAACTCTATGATAAGAAATAACCAGGACCGAAACAGGGAACCAAGTATGTGGAGTTGGAAGGGGAACGTGATTAATCCATTAAAATCACGTTCAGCTATTAACAGTCTCTGTTAGCGTCGGTTATGTGGGTAAGTACAAGTTCAACAGAATTGTATCACTACATATTATAATACAAAGTTGCTTCCCGTTGTCTGTCCCTATGTATGTTTAGATCTTTTAAACGACACAACTAATTTTGATGCGGTTTTTTTAAATAGATAGTGATTCAAGAGGTAGGTTTATATGTATGATACATGCATATTATGCTAGAGAAACACTGATAATTTTAGATGTCTCAAATGTGATGTCAAGAGTAACCTCTAACCATCAAAGAGTAACCTCTGAAGAAATAAAAACCAGCCAAGTGCGAGTGGTACTCGCGCAAGAAGGCTTCCGTACCATTATCTGTAACCTAATCTTGCAAGTTAAAGACATTTTTCGCAGTGTACGATTGAGCTGGGTAGGTACGGCGAAAACCTCTTTTATTGTATGGGAGCCCCCTTAATTATTTATTGTATTTTATTTTAAAAGAACATAAAACTGAATATTCTGTGAATAGTTAAAGCGTCTTACTGTCACCGTTATTAATATCGAGCAAGAAACGGTAAAAAGATCAAGTTTGTTGTATGGGAGCCCCCCTTAAATATTTATTTTGTTTTATTTTTTGTATTTGTTGTTATAGCGGAAATAGAAATACATCATCTGAGAAATGTCTAGCTATTACTGTTCTTGAGATATAGCTTGGTGACAGACGGACGGACGGACGGACGGACAGCGAAGTCTCAGAAATAGGGTCCCGTTTTTACCCTTTGGGAACGGAACCCTAAAAATGTTTGTATTGTGTAATGACAAAAAAGCTGTGAACTGTGTATATAAAGACATTCTCTAGTATATTTAGTACCAACATTGAACCTGTGCGAAGCCGGGGCGGGTTGCTAGTACAGTATTTAATATATTTTTTCTATAGTACTCGTCTCTCGTAATAAACGATTGAGACCGACAATTTTTATTTTTTTTTATTTTTATTTTAATGTCATTGTGACGGACCAATCTTGAGGCCCACCTGATGTTAAGCGGACTTACCTCTGCCTATAACAGGTGCATTTCGTCACAAGTCACGAATTGCACTGCGCCCGTCACCTTGAGACATAGTTATTAAGTCTCATGTGCCTGTAATTTCACTGGCTCTCAAGGACTGCTGCCGGAACACACCGTTAGGTGCTTGGCGACAGATTTTCTACCTGAGGGTGGTCGCTAGCCAGGCGGACATTCGCAAAATGCCCTTCCACCATGCTGTGAAGCTCAAGCTCTGGGCGGGATTCAAACCATGGACCTGAACGGTTTATATATACCTATTGGAACTAACAATACCGCAGCCATAGGTGTGACAACTATCAACGTGACAGTTGATGTCGTATATATCTGTTATAATTTTATATTTTGGCTACAATTGATATAATAGTTACCTAGAATAGATCTCAAGCGTGAAAGTTATAAAACCTAAGATCAATTTATTTGTAATTTGTATGTCCTTTGTATCCCTAATATGAAATCAATAAAATCAATACTGAAAAATACGACATCAATTACCACTTTGACAGTTGTCAGACCTAACCTACCTACTTAACCTACTTACCTACCCTACTTCTAGGATATTTTTATGTCATTAGTAGTTGTGCTACTAATAGGCCTGTAAGATCAATTTATTTGTAATTTTTATCTCCTTTGTATCCCTACAATGAAATCAATACTGAAAAATACGACATCAATTGCCACTTTGACAGTTGTCAGACCTAAGCCCTACTTCTAGGATATTTTTATGTCATTAGTAGCACAACTACTAAATTAGAATTGAGAACCTTTTTTAAAGTATTTAATGACATTTCTAGCACATGTTTGACATAAAAAATTAAGAATACAAAAAATAATTGGGAATTGTTTTCATATAAAATGTTTTAGGACTAACAATGTTCCAAAGTTATTTTTGATTTAATGTTAAATTCATGTTGCATAAATCTATCCGGGGTAGTCAAGTATGGGTTTCCAAAACATTGTTCTTTCCTCGTATATAAAAGGTATTCCTGATTTTTTTATATATGTACCTTCGCAAGTATGGCTTCTCAACCATTTTATTTCACTCTATGGTATTTTTGCAGAATTAAACAACGCAAAAGAACATTGATATATGCAGTTGAAAAATCCCGCGGTACAACCGCATGACTCGAGCCCACGCGGCAAACTGACAGCGCCGCGCGGTACACTTTGTAAGCCACGATGGCTGCGGTATGGTTTGCGTTCTGTTGTTTTTGAGCTTGAATTACATTTCTTTTCAAACTTATTCGTAGACTTTAATAAAAAAAAACAACATTTTTTTAATGATTATTGATTACAAACTTCTAAAAATCGAGCTTGCGAGTTAGAATAGAATATATTTATTGGCCTTATAACATTGATTGTCATACTGGGCAAGTCAGGAGTACAATTTTGGATACTATACATTATTAATAGATCTCACATAATACAAAACAGCAATAAATATTAATGTTGGCACATCAAAATTATTATATATTCGTAAAAAAAAATTGACAAAATAAGGAAAATCAAAATAATAAAAGTATACATAGTAAAATAATTATAAATGGAATATCTGGAATTTGTTCAATACACAAATATAAAAAAAAACTAGACTTTATATGAATTACTGTTATAAATCTTATTTTACGCATATGCAGTCAAGTGTACTTTAATAAATAATTAAATTGTCATAGTTACATTTATTAAAATTCAACTTTTACAAGAATGAAGATTCAGTGAGGCGCATGTCCATGAATTCATCCAGGGAATAGAGTGGATGTGTTTCAAAAAACTGCTTTAGTACTTTTTTAAAGTCAATTATGTTTAAATTTGATATTGTCAAAGGTAACTTATTGTACATAGAAGTTAGATGCGGTATTAGATTAGATGTATGTGCACAGTTGGTCTTAAGCGGTAAATGAAATAAATATCATCACGCCCTTTCCCACACCAAAAGGGCAGCAACGTAATATGTGTATTAACCCACACAATTCACTAGATATAAAATTATGACACATATTTATATTAAAGGATGCCTTTGAAATGTTTTAAATAATACTCTAATTTTGTTAGTAAATCATTTCAATATATCAGACGCTACATGCATAGACACTTCAGCGCCGTCACATCTTTCTGAATCCAACTTACTGAATCCAGCGGAGCAACTTCGCAAGTATCTAACCTCGTAGATAGTAGTGGTTACATATTTGAACCGTTTGGTGTAGAGACGTTGGGTCCGTGGCGACCGGGAGCTCATTATATTTTTCAAAACTTATCAGAGCACTTGGTCGATGCGATTCGTGATCAAAATGCTGGCACCTATTTGGCTCAACGAATAAGCATTGCCATTCAACGGGGCAATGCTGCCAGCTTGCTAGGCACGCTGCCAACTGTTAGTGGGCTGCAGCATTTGGACTGCCTGTGAGTCTGCAATGACTTATAGATTGTCTAAATGGTTTTATTGTAGTAGCTGTAGTGTTGTATATAGTCATATCTGTATTCAAAATTATAAAATGATACATTGACGTTAAATAATTTCTGTTTTCTGTATAGTATAAAAAAAATAGACATGATATAAGTGCTACAGTTTTAAAAAGCTCAGTAGCGCCCACCGTAAGAGTAGGCACATTAGTTCAGGATTAATCAGAATTTTTAGTGATGAAAGGCTAGCATTTGATCACTTGTTAATG